>JAAALK010000287.1:36316807-36621902 GCA_019279435.1 Zizania palustris | reverse complement strand
ATTTACTCGAATTCACTCTCACGGTGTGTGCTTTGGTTGAAAACCTGGGATACAATTTGTTGTCTGTATCTCAGTTGCTTGATGAGGGCTTCGAAGTGCGATTCCATCGCGATACTTCGCAAGTGCTCAATTCTGATGGCGTTGTGGTGTGTAAGATCTTTAGAGTTGGGAGAGTTTTTGGAGCTGATTTTGCAGAGTCATCTGGTTCTTCTCACTGTCTTGTTGCACATTCAACTTCTGAGCTTTGGAAGTGGCATAGGAGACTAGGGCATATGAGCTTTGAGTTGCTCGCTCGTCTGAGCGCCCTAGGCCTGATCCGAGGATTGCCCAAGCTCAAGTTTGAGAAGAATTTAGTTTGCGCTCCATGTCGACATGGAAAAATGATTGCTGCTTCGCATTCGCCAGTCACCACAGTGATGACTGAACAGCCCGGAGAACTTCTCCACATGGACACTGTAGGTCCTTCTCGGGTTAGTTCTTTAGGCAGCAAGTGGTATGTATTAGTTATTGTCGACGATTTCTCTCGCTACTCTTGGGTCTTCTTTCTTGCCAGCAAGGATGAAGTGTTTTCACACTTTCGGAGCTTGGCTTTGAGACTTTTTACTGAACTCCCTGGTGCATTGAAATTCATTCGAAGTGATAATGGCACCGAGTTCAAAAATAGTCTCTTTGTTGACTTTTGCATGGAGCATGGCATAGAACATCAATTCTCTGCTCCGCGGGTTCCTCAACAGAACGGTGTTGTTGAGAGGAAGAACCGCACTTTGGTTGAGATGGCTAGGACGATGCTTGATGAGCATAGGACTCCTAGAAAATTCTGGGCTGAGGCCATGAACACTGCTTGTTACATCTCAAACCGAATCTTCTTGCGCTCAATTTTAAATTTGACATCTTATGAGCTGCGTTTTGGGAGACAGCCCAAGGTCACTCATCTTCGAGTTTTTGGCTGTCGCTGCTTCATCCTAAAACGTGGTAATTTGGACAAATTTGAGTCGCGCTCTTCTGACGGGATCTTTTTGGGTTACACTACTCATGGTCATTCTTATCGTGTTTATAACTTGGAGACTAACACTGTCATCGAGTCATGTGATGTGACTTTTGATGAATCAACTCCCTCTGTTAGTTCTGCTTTTGAACAGGCAAATGAACACGACATGGAACAGACCTTATTCGAAGAAGAAGATCCCGGAGAATTCGAGGATGAACCCCCACTACCCTCGACATCAACCCCCGAAGCCGACCCCGCTTCGACCACTTCGGCACGAGGTCCCGAAGCGACTACCTCAACATCGGTCATCTTGGACCACTCCAACGCACAAGTTGAGGGGGAGACTGCATCCCGCCGCGAGGCTCCACATCATGTTCAAAGGATGCACCCTCCCGAGCAGATCATTGGTGAGCTTGATCAAAGGGTAACACGTTCTCATGCTCATTTCATTGATTCCGCTTTTGTTGCTTCTTTCGAGCCCTTAGATGTTAGTCATGCACTTTCTGATTCTAGTTGGATCAATGTCATGCATGAAGAGCTTGAAAATTTTGAGAGAAACCAAGTCTGGTCTTTAGTTGATCCTCCACCAAATGTTCATTTCATTGGAACAAAATGGATTTTCAAAAATAAACAAGGGGAGGATGGGACTATAGTTAGAAACAAGGCTAGGCTTGTAGCTCAGGGCTTTTCTCAACTAGAAGGGATTGATTTTACTGAAACTTTTGCACCTGTTGCTCGCCTTGAGGCCATTAGGATTTTGCTTGCCTTTACGACATCCCGGGGATTCAAACTCTATCAAATGGATGTCAAAAGTGCTTTTCTTAATGGCTTCATAGGTGAAGATGTTTATGTAAAACAACCCCCTGGTTTTGAAAACCCCAAATACCCACATAAAGTCCTTAAACTTCATAAGGCTCTTTATGGACTCAAGCAGGCCCCTCGGGCTTGGTATGATAGACTTAAGTCTTTTCTGCTTGAGCGAGGGTATTTGATGGGCTCTGTTGATAAAACACTGTTTACTCTCAAGCATGGCAAAGATTTCCTCCTAGTTCAGATTTATGTGGATGATATCATCTTTGGTGGCTCTTCTCATGCTTTGGTTGCCGAGTTTGCAGATACCATGAGCAGGGAATTTGAAATGTCGATGATGGGTGAACTCACCTTTTTCCTTGGTTTGCAAATCAAGCAAAGCAAACAAGGTACTTTTGTCCACCAGACAAAGTACACCAAGGACCTGCTCAAGAAATTTGACATGTCCGATGCGAAGCCCCTCGCCACTCCAATGGCTACATCTGTAGCATTGGATCCTGACGAAGATGGAGAAGTCGTAGATCAGAAGGAGTTCCGAAGCATGATCGGCTCCCTCCTCTACTTGACTGCTACGAGGCCGGATATACACTTCGCCGTGTGTCTGTGCGCTCGTTTTCAGGCTTCACCACGAGCTTCGCACCGCCAAGCGGTCAAGCGCATCTTAAGGTATCTCAAACACACCCTTGAATTTGGCATATGGTATTCAGTGTCTTCATCTTTATGTCTTCGAGGTTATTCCGATGTGGATTTTGCTGGGTGTAGAATTGATAGGAAGAGTACCTCTGGTACTTGTCATTTTTTGGGTACTTCACTGGTTTGCTGGTCTTCCCGCAAACAGTCTAGTGTTGCACAATCGACGGCCGAGGCCGAATATGTTGCTGCAGCTAGCTGTTGCTCTCAGATTTTGTGGATGGTTTCCACTTTGCGGGATTTCGGGTTAGATTATAAGAGTGTTCCACTTTTCTGTGATAACACTAGCGCTATTTGTATTGCAAACAACCCGGTTCAGCATTCCAGAACCAAACACATTGATGTGAGATATCATTTTCTCAAAGATCACAATGAGAAAGGTGATATTGAACTTCAATATGTTGATACCCAACACCAGCTTGCCGACATTTTTACAAAATCCCTCGATTCTTCTCGATTTGCTTACTTGCGTGGGGAACTTGGCATTTGTCACCCTTACGGCATTTTGTGAGGGGGAGTTGTTTTAGATGGATGTGCCTTTGACTAATTGTGTTGAAATTGCATTTACATCTTTTGCACTTATATGCCTGCGTATAATTCATGAAATCGTGTCAGCTCAGCTCTTTTTAATCAATCTAAGACATTCATGTGCATGATGTTTTCTTTTCACATCAAATCATGCTCACTGCTTAGTCTTGAATCTAGCATGATTAGACAGGACTGCTTTAGCTATGTTTTATCTGCTTGATAGCAAGACACCTTTTCTTTGGATGCTAAAAATTGCAACTTGAAAACGGTTCTACATTTTCATGGATATTCATAAAGTACCAAACAATTGGTTCACTTGGTTAAAATCAAAAATTCCATGATTTGCATGCTTTAAGTTAAAAGATCCAGGTGGGTTTGTTTGTCGCACTACCCTATTCTAGACTGCTTACCATTGCACATTGGTATGAACTGGAATAGTGTAGTGTATGCCAAAATCTTTGCCTTAAGCTTCTTATGGTTTTCATGCCTAGACTTGGCCTGATTGGAAAGTATAAGGTGGACAAACAAATAACCCCTGGCACTAAGAAAAGAACAACAAAATTCATTGATTATCAAGTTTGCTTTTCATGCTCCATTTGATCTGGACTTGTCTGTCTAGAGTAGAACTTGACTAGCTTTGCGCAGTTCTTGCTTTTACTTGTCTAGTTTCCTTGACTAAGTGGTGATGCTTTTATTTCAAAAATGATCAAATCACATGCTTCATCATGTTTTTAGAAAATGTTAAATTGAGCTGAGCCCATGATCATTGGTGTTATTGTTGGCATATTTTTGCTTCATATGTCTTTGCAATTCTGCTCATTTCGAAGCTTTGCATCTTCTACATGCTCCTTGATGCTTGCATTGCCAAAGGGGGAGAAATTCCTCAAAGGGGAGAGACTTGCTACGTTCTCTGCCGCAAGAAGGCATAATTTCCAAAGGGGGAGAAAATTTGACATAAAAGGGGGGAGAAAATTTGACATAAAGGGGGAGAAGATTCTTTGTTGCCAAAAAGGGGGAAAATTTAATTCAGGGGGAATTTTTATTGCCGAAGGGGCTTTTTACTCTTTTGAAAACAGGGGAGGAAAATTCTTTTATCAAGTGACATGATTTGGCTCTTTTCTGAGTTTTTATGGTCACTTGTGTGCTGAAAGTTTTTAAATTTTCTTGGACTTTAAAGTTGGTTGTCAATGCACTCATAAAGAGAGAGATTGAGAAACCAAGGGTTGGTTTCGGTGCTTTGTGATGAGTGAATGACAGGCTTTTTACCCTCTGGTTCGAAGGGTACCTCCGAAGGGTGGTACCTCCGAAGG
Source organism: Zizania palustris (assembly GCA_019279435.1). Lineage (NCBI taxonomy): Eukaryota > Viridiplantae > Streptophyta > Magnoliopsida > Poales > Poaceae > Zizania > Zizania palustris. The sequence goes on along the minus strand of JAAALK010000287.1, from coordinate 36,617,576 downwards.
TGTTCGGAGGAGGGTACCTCCGGAGGGGCTTTGGAGGTTGTACCTCCGAAGGGTGTTCGGAGGTGGTTTCATCGAAGGGTGTTCGGTGGTTTGGTTGCTGCAGCTGTTGCAGCGGAGTGTGCGTGTCGGAGGGGTCCGACAGTACACGATGACTGGGTGTGTACCGAAGGCTTCGGTACTTTGGGCGGTACACCGGAGGGTGTGCCGGAGGTTGCTAACCCGGAGAGGTCTCTGGAGTACTGGATACACTTGTTTGCTTGTCGGTGGTGCGCAGGGACTTCGGAGGCGACGGACAGGTTCGCGGCAGGTGAACCTGGGTCAAGCGGGAGGCTTGATGCCAGGGGAGCGGGGAGCTCCGTCACGGTGGCTGCGAAGGGGGTCCGGGTCGGTCCTCGGGTTGAGGTGCGCCAGGTGAAGGCAGAGAGTGCGGAGCGTGGCTCCGGCTGAAGGTACTCCGAGACAAAGTCCTCGGAGGTGAGGCACTTCGAAGGTACTCCGGATGGAGTGACTTCGGAGTTGGATGGATCAAGTCCTCTACGGAGGCAAGGAGTTCGAAGTGTGCTCCGGAGGGAGACATTCGAAGGTGCCCGACGAAGGTCTCAGAAGTCGAGGTGCATCGAAGGCATGGTCCGGGTGAGGCTCGTCGAGGAGTGTGCTCGGGGAGAGACACTGCGACGAAGGGCTCATGGAATGCTTCGTGCGGAGGCCTTGGACGAAGGAGGGACTTCGAAGGGTGGTGCTCCGAAGGTGGGGCTTCGGAGTGAGGAAAGCTTCGGAGCGAGGCTAGCTCCGGAGCAAGGTTGGCTTGAGGTGCTTCGGCCTGCATGGCTTCGGTACATGGACTGACGGAGTTCGAGCTGGGTGAAGCTGCGAAGTCGTGGTGGTCCACTCCGGAGGTGTTGGTGCGAAGGCCCAAGGGCTTTGACGGCTTCGGCTCAAAACTGTCACTGTATCGGAGACCATCTTCGGCGAAGCGAAGGCCACCAGGCTCAAGGCTTCTCGCCGAAGCTACCGCACCCTCGCGTGCGAAGGGAGGCTGCAGAAGGTCAAAGACTGCAAAGGTTGACACTGTCTGTTCTGTAAAAAGCTGACGCTGTCCCCTCTGCAAAGCTGACAGAGAAGCCTCCAGAATAAAGGTGGACTACCTTTTGTACCCCTTAGTTCTGTAGAGACAAATCCTTTGTAAACCCTAGGGGTAAAGTAGTCAATTCCTTTGGGTGAACTGTGGGCTATAAATATGGGGGCTCGGTAGGTAACATTAACAATTTGAGCATTTACTGTTGAGCTCCTGTAGCCACATACCTCGCTGTATTCATCTAGAGTTCATTTTATTGTGTTCCTTGTTCAAGCGGCGAAGCCCTGCTTCTTTGTGCTTTTTGCTTGAGCTCGCGTTACATACCTCGCTAGTTGTAGTGCACCGAAGCCTGTCTAGGCGAAGGTTGTTTCTGTGCGAAGTGTGTTTTTTCAGCGTGCGTTCGCTCTGTGTAACTTGAGGCCAGACCTCACAGATTACTAGCGAAGCCCTGATCTAAGCTCGTTTAGCTTCTTGTGTCGAAGCCCTTAGCGAAGTCCGTTTGTGTGCGTTTAGACCTTCGTGGACGAAGCTCAGCACCAGTTGCTGCTGCCAAGTACTTGGTCGAAGTCCTCAGAGGATTGTTGGATCGGAAACGGCGACCAGAGGGGGGGTGAATGGGAGCTTTTAAAAATTCTGGCTAAAAACTTAGCCTTCGGGTCTGTTCTGACTTCTGCGGAACAGGCTTCGAACACAACCTTCGAAGGTCTGGTTCGGAGATACTTTGACAGCTCCGAACACAGGCTTCGCAGGAGCAAAAGGTCGAACCCAAGAAGACTTCGCTCCTCTAACAACCCTCGAAAACCAACTCCGCTAAGTCAGTGCAGGCTCCGCACACAGGGTGCTTTGAGCAGACTTCGCACGTCACCCTTCGCAAGAGTGGACAGCCCTCTGAGGACTTCGACCAAGTACTTGGCGACAGCAACTGGTGCTGGGCTTCGTACCCGAAGGTCTACACGCACACAAACCGGACTACGCTAAGGGCTTCGACACAGGAAGCACTACGGCAAACGAACAGGGCTTCGCTAGTAAGCAGCGAGGTCTTGCCTCGTGTTACACAGAGCGACAGCACACTGTAAAGCACACTTCGCGTTAAAAAACACCCTTCGCCAAGACAGGCTCCGGAGAACTAAAAACTAGCGAGGTATGCAATGCGAGCTCAAGCAACAGCACACAGAAGCAGGGCTTCGCCGCTTGAACAAGGAACACAAAATATATTGAACTCAGAATGAATACAGCGAGGTCTGTCTGCAGGAGCTCAACAGTAAATGCTCAAAGTGTTAAATGTTACCTACCGAGCCCCCATATTTATAGCCCACGGCTTCATCCTAAGGAAGTGACTACTTTACCCCTAGGGTTTACATCCATTTTGTCTCTACAGAACTAAGGGGTACAAAAGGTAGTCCACCTTTATTTTGGAGGCTTCTCTGTCAGCTGCAGAGGGGACAGTGTCAGCCTTTTTCAGAACAGACAGTGTCAGCCTTTACAGTGTTGACTTCTGGAACCTCCCTTCGCACGCGAGGGTGCGGTAGCTTCGGCGAGAAGCCTGCAGCCTGTTGGCCTTCGCTCCGCCGAAGAAGTCCTTCGATACAGTGACGGTTTTAAGCCGAAGCCGTCAAAGCCCTTGGGCCTTCGCACCATCACCTCCGGAGTGGATCACCACGGCTTCGCAGCTACTCTGAGCTCGAACACCGTCCGTCCGTGTACCGAAGCCATGCATGGCCGAAGCACCTCAAGTCATCCTCACTCCGAAGCTCCACCTTCGGAGTTCCACCCTTCGAAGTCCCTCCTTCGTCCAAGGCCTTCGCATGAAGCATTCCATGAGCACTCTGTCGCAGTGCCTCACTTCGAGCACACTCCTCGACGAGCCTCACCCGGACCATGCCTTCGATGCGCCTCGACTTCTGAGACCTTCGTCGGGTACCTTCGAGCGTCTCCCTCCGGAGCACACTTCGAACTCCTTGCCTCCGCAGAGGACTTGATCCACCAACTCCGAAGTCACTCCATTCGGAGTACCTTCGAAGTGCCTCACCTCCGAGGACTTTGTCTCGGAGTACCTTCAGCCGGAGCCACGCTCCGCACTCTCTGCCTTCACCTGGCACGACTCGACCCGAGGACCGACCCGGACCACCTTCGCAGCCACCGTGACGGAGCTCCCCGCTCCCCTGGCATCAAGCCACCCGCTTGACCCAGGTTCACCTGGCTCGAACCCTGTCCGTCGCCTCCGAAGTCCCTGCGCACCACCGACAAGCAAACAAGTGTATCCAGTACTCCGGAGACCTCTCCGGGTTAGCAACCTCCGGTACACACTCCGGTGTACCGCCCAAAGTACCGAAGCCATCGGTACGAACCCAGTCATCGTGTACTGCCGGACCCCTCCGACAGGCACACTCTGCTGCACAGCTGCAGCAAGCAAACACCGAACACACTCCGGTGACATACCTCCGAACACCCTTCGGAGGCACCACCTCCGAAGCCCCCTCCGGAGGTACCCTTCGAACAGAGGGTAAATAATCCTGTCAATCACTCATCACATACACCGAAACCACCCTTGGTTTCTCAATATCCCCCTTGATGAGTGCATTGACAACCAAATCCAAACTAAGAAAATGGAAAAATTTTCAGCACACAAGTGACCATAAAAACTCAGAAAAGAGCCAAAACATGTCACTTGATAAAAGAATTTTTCTCCCCCTTTCTCAAAAGAGTAGAAGCCCTTTTTGGCAAATCTCCCCTTGATAAGAACTCCCCCTGAGTTAAGCAAATTTTTTTCTCCCCCTTTATGTCAAAAATCTCTCCCCCCTTCAAAATTATGCCTTCTTGCGGCAGAGAACATAGCAAACCTCTCCCCCTTTGGCAATGCAAGCATCAAGGAGCAATCAAAAGATGCAAAGCTTCGGAATGAATAGAATTGCAAAGACATATAATGCAAAGATATGCCAACATTAAAACTAATGATCATGTGCTTAGCTCAATTTAACAATCTGTGAAACAAGATGATGGCATGTGATTTTGTCATTTTAAGATAAAAGCATCACCACTTAGCATCACCTTGTTTGCTTTGCTTGATTTGCAAACCAAGGAAAAAGGTGAGTTCACCCATCATCGACATTTCAAATTCCCTGCTCATGGTATCTGCAAACTCGGCAACCAAAGCATGAGAAGAGCCACCAAAGATGATATCATCCACATAAATCTGAACTAGGAGGAAATCTTTGCCATGCTTGAGAGTAAACAAAGTTTTATCAACAGAGCCCATCAAATACCCTCGCTCAAGCAGAAAAGACTTAAGTCTATCATACCAAGCCCGAGGGGCCTGCTTGAGTCCATAAAGAGTCTTATGAAGTTTAAGGACTTTATGTGGGTACTTGGGGTTTTCAAAACCAGGGGGTTGTTTTACATAAACATCTTCACCTATGAAGCCATTAAGAAAAGCACTTTTGACATCCATTTGATAGAGTTTGAATCCCCGGGATGTCGCAAAGGCAAGCAAAATCCTAATGGCCTCAAGGCGAGCAACAGGTGCAAAAGTTTCAGTAAAATCAATCCCTTCTAGTTGAGAAAAGCCCTGAGCTACAAGTCTAGCCTTATTTCTAACAATTGTCCCATCCTCCCCTTGTTTATTTTTGAAAATCCATTTTGTTCCAATGAAATGAACATTGGGTGGAGGATCAACTAAAGTCCAGACTTGCTTTCTTTCAAAATTCTCAAGCTCTTCATGCATGGCATTGATCCAACTAGAATCAGAAAGTGCATGACTAACATCTAAGGGCTCGAAAGAAGCAACAAAAGCAGCATTAGTGAAATGGGCATGAGAGCGTGTTACCCTTTGATCAAGCTCACCAATGATCTGCTCGGGAGGGTGCATCCTTTGGACATGATGTGGAGCCTCGCGGCGGGATGCAGTCTCCCCCTCAACTTGTGCGTTGGAGTGGTCCAAGATGACCGATGTTGAGGTAGTCGCTTCGGGACCTCGTGCCGAAGTAGTAGAAGCGGGGTCAGCTTCGGGGGTCGATGTCGAGGGTAGTAGGAGATCATCCTCGAATTCTCCGGGATCTTCGTCTTCGAATAAGGTCTGTTCCATGTCGTGTTCATTTGCCTGTTCAAGAGCAGAACTAACAGAGGGGGTTGATTCATCAAAAGTCACATCACATGACTCGATGACAGTGTTAGTCTCTAAATTATAAACACGATAAGAATGACCATGAGTAGTATAACCCAAAAAGATCCCGTCAGAAGATCGCGACTCAAATTTATCCAAGTTACCACGTTTTAGGATAAAGCAGCGACAGCCAAACACTCGAAGATGAGTAACCTTGGGCTGTCTCCCAAAACGCAGCTCATAAGATGTCAAATTTAAAATTGAGCGCAAGAAAATTCGGTTTGAGATGTAGCAAGCAGTGTTCATGGCCTCAGCCCAGAATTTTCTAGGAGTCCTATGCTCATAAAGCATCGTCCTAGCCATCTCAACCAAAGTGTGGTTCTTTCTCTCAACAACACCGTTCTGTTGAGGAACCCGCGGAGCAGAGAATTGATGTTCTATGCCATGCTCCATGCAAAAGTCAACAAAGAGACTGTTTTTGAACTCGGTGCCATTATCGCTTCGAATGAATTTTAATGCACCAGGGAGTTCAGTAAAAAGTCTCAAAGCCAAGCTCCGAAAGTGTGAAAACACTTCATCCTTGCTGGCAAGAAAGAAGACCCAAGAGTAGCGAGAGAAATCGTCGACAATAACAAGTACATACCACTTGCCGCCTAAAGAACTAACCCGAGAAGGACCTACAGTGTCCATATGGAGAAGTTCTCCGGGCTGTTCAGTCATCACTGTGGTGACTGGCGAATGCGAAGCGGCAACCATTTTACCATGTCGACATGGAGCGCAAACTAAATTCTTCTCAAACTTGAGCTTGGGCAATCCTCGGATCAAACCTAGGGCGCTCAGACGAGCGAGCAACTCAAAGCTCATATGCCCTAGTCTCCTATGCCACTTCTAAAGCTCAGAAGTCGAATGTGCAACAAGACAATGAGAAGAACCAGACGACTCTGAAAAATCAGCTCCAAAAACTCTCCCAACCCTAAAGATCTTACACACCACAACGCCATCAGAATTGAGCACTTGCGAAGTATCGCGATGAAATCGCACTTCGAAGCCCTCATCAAGCAACTGAGATACAAACAGCAAATTGTATCCCAGGTTCTCAACCAACGCAACATCTTTGAGAGTGAAGTTCGAATTAATTCTTACCACACCTTTACCTTTCACTCTACTCCTTCGATTGTTTCCGAAGGTGATATGTTCCCTTTGCTTGGTTGTGGTGAGGCTGGAGAACCAATTTACATCTCCGGTCATGTGGCGCGAACAACCGGAGTCCATGATCCACGTGCCCTCCAAGCCTCGACCTGTCGCCTACACATGATAAGAACGCCTCGATCGCTCAGTGCTGGGGTGAGTAAAATAATGGCGAGGCATCCAGCACTGAGTGACACGAGTAGTAGGCACAGTAAAAGTAGACGGTCTACGCACATAATAATCAGAATAATGCAAAGTGCGAGGTCTACCAACATGCAAAGAACGCAAAGCATGTCGAGGTCTCCTACTCTGACGAGGTACAAAGCTACTCGCCCGAGGTCTACCACCATATGGAACATGGTGAACACCTCGAGGAGCAAAGCCTCTCCGAGAAGCACGAGGAGCCTCGAAAACAGGACGAGAGTAAAACTCAGACTCATGCATACCTAAAGATGGGTAATGCATGTCCTGATAGCTCATCGCCTGTGCACGTCGCTCATCCTTGATGCGACGGAAACAGAAACCAATCAAATGACCCGTCCGCTGACAATAAGAACAATGAAACACTCTCCTGGGGGCACTCTCATGGGTCACAGGAGCAACTCTCACAGGCTCCTTGGGTTTCTTCTGAGTGGTTTTCTTGGGAGGATTTTTCTTGGTAGGAGGTGTGGTTTTCTTTAGTGGATGGGTAGGCTTTTTGGCTGATGGGGTGTCCAACAGAGCTCTCTCTTTCTCTAGGGTGGTGGGAGAGGTAAAAACAGTTTTGGCCTTACTGTCTGAAGCTATCCTCTCAAAACCCAAACCTAGAGCTACCCCGGCTCTATCAGCACACAACTTGGTCTTGGCCAAGAGCAAATCCATCCTACCCTTTCCCTCAGTGCATTTGTTCACCACGGAAAGAAGGTATTCATTTTCAGACATGAGGTTCTCAGCTCGCTCTCTAGCAGTGCCTAGCTGGTCCTTAAGGGTGATGCAAGTGTCACAAACAGGTTGCACATCCTTAGAACTACCGGCCCTCTCCAATCTAGCCTCTAGATCATGAACATGCTTATCACGTAAATTAATGCTATCGCGCAATAAAGAGCAGTTCATGCAATCAATAATTTCATGAGGTCTAGAATCCACCTCCAAAGGCTGCTTCTGTGCAGTCTCAAGCTCAGAGAGAGTTTGAGCATGTACAGAGCGCAACTGAGCAAGCTCACTCATGACAACAGAGCATGATTCACAATCAGCATCATCATATTTAGACTTAAGCATGGCATATTCAGTAGACACAGATTCTAGCCTAAGTCTAAGGTCTTTTCTTTCTCTAGCGGCTTGCACAAGCAATCTATCCTGACCTAGCACAACTTCATTTAGCTCATCTAATTTAATTAGAAGCTGATCAGATGATAGGTTTACCTCAGATGAGTCAAGCTCATCGCCGCTGTGATCGCTGTCGGCCATGAAGCAAAGGCCGGTGAAGTCACGTCCCTTCTTGTCCTTCTTGTCCTCCTTCCTTGGGGACTCCTCCTCCTCAGAGCTCGACTCCTCAGTTGAGGAAGTGTCGATGTCGCTGAGAGCAGCAACAAAAGCTCTGGAAGCGGCCTTGGCTACTTTCTTAGCCATCTTGCCGCGCTTGCCCTTCACAAAGGGCTTCCTCTCCTTTTTGTGGAATTTGGGGCGGTCACTCTCATCTCTCTTCTTGACCTTGGGGCAATTGGCCTTAATGTGAGAGGTGTCGCCACATTCATAGCAGCCACTAAAACCACTTCTCATCTGATCCCGTCTCTCATGATGAAAGCGGGTGAACCTCCTGGCAATGAGAGCAAGCTCATCATCAGCTAGAGTATCCACTTGCTCCTTTGTGACGGAGACCAGGGAGGACAAAGCAAAACCATCTGCAAGAACACAAGTGCCTGATGTGCTTGGTTCTGCAGTGGTGCCACGGCTAGTGCTAGAAACCAATGCCAATGGCTGTGGCAAAGAGCTTCTGTGCACTGCAAGAGATGCCTTGGCAATCTCTGTGGACTTCAGCTTGCTAAAGAGTTCATCACAGGTTAGAGTGTCATAGCCTGTGGACTCCTCAATGCTGGATATCTTCACCTCCCATATGCTACGGTCAAGAGCATAGAGAAGCTTGATAGCCCTATCGTGATCGCTGTACGCAAGCGTCCTGTTGGAGCGCAAGTTACTCACTATCGCATCAAAGCGAGAAAACATGGCATCTACAGATTCACCAGGTGCCTGCACAAACAGCTGATACTGTTGATTGTAGGTGCTTTGGCGCCTGGCCTTGATCTGAGCAGAGCCCTCATGAAAGACAGTGAGTGTTGTCCAAATCTCCCTAGCAGTCCTAAGGTGCTGCACCCTGTCAAACTCACTCCGACTCAAACCAATGAACAGTATGTTCCTTGCCTTCGAGTTGGCAATATACTGATCTTTTTCAGTTTGAGTGGTGCGGGTATCAGGGATGGAGTATTGTGAGTCCACAATCTCCCAAATTGCATTTCCTTGGCTTAACAAGTAAGCCTCCATGCGCACCTTCCAGTATGCAAAATCTGTCCCATCGAACAGAGGAATTTTACTGCCTCTATCCATGTCGCCAACAGATCACAAAACCGGTTAAGGTCAACTGGTGATCTTAACCTGCTCTGATACCAATTGTTGGATCGGAAACGGCGACCAGAGGGGGGGTGAATGGGAGCTTTTAAAAATTCTGGCTAAAAACTTAGCCTTCGGGTCTGTTCTGACTTCTGCGGAACAGGCTTCGAACACAACCTTCGAAGGTCTGGTTCGGAGATACTTTGACAGCTCCGAACACAGGCTTCGCAGGAGCAAAAGGTCGAACCCAAGAAGACTTCGCTCCTCTAACAACCCTCGAAAACCAACTCCGCTAAGTCAGTGCAGGCTCCGCACACAGGGTGCTTTGAGCAGACTTCGCACGTCACCCTTCGCAAGAGTGGACAGCCCTCTGAGGACTTCGACCAAGTACTTGGCGACAGCAACTGGTGCTGGGCTTCGTACCCGAAGGTCTACACGCACACAAACCGGACTACGCTAAGGGCTTCGACACAGGAAGCACTACGGCAAACGAACAGGGCTTCGCTAGTAAGCAGCGAGGTCTTGCCTCGTGTTACACAGAGCGACAGCACACTGTAAAGCACACTTCGCGTTAAAAAACACCCTTCGCCAAGACAGGCTCCGGAGAACTAAAAACTAGCGAGGTATGCAATGCGAGCTCAAGCAACAGCACACAGAAGCAGGGCTTCGCCGCTTGAACAAGGAACACAAAATATATTGAACTCAGAATGAATACAGCGAGGTCTGTCTGCAGGAGCTCAACAGTAAATGCTCAAAGTGTTAAATGTTACCTACCGAGCCCCCATATTTATAGCCCACGGCTTCATCCTAAGGAAGTGACTACTTTACCCCTAGGGTTTACATCCATTTTGTCTCTACAGAACTAAGGGGTACAAAAGGTAGTCCACCTTTATTTTGGAGGCTTCTCTGTCAGCTGCAGAGGGGACAGTGTCAGCCTTTTTCAGAACAGACAGTGTCAGCCTTTACAGTGTTGACTTCTGGAACCTCCCTTCGCACGCGAGGGTGCGGTAGCTTCGGCGAGAAGCCTGCAGCCTGTTGGCCTTCGCTCCGCCGAAGAAGTCCTTCGATACAGTGACGGTTTTAAGCCGAAGCCGTCAAAGCCCTTGGGCCTTCGCACCATCACCTCCGGAGTGGATCACCACGGCTTCGCAGCTACTCCGAGCTCGAACACCGTCCGTCCGTGTACCGAAGCCATGCATGGCCGAAGCACCTCAAGCCATCCTCACTCCGAAGCTCCACCTTCGGAGTTCCACCCTTCGAAGTCCCTCCTTCGTCCAAGGCCTTCGCATGAAGCATTCCATGAGCACTCTGTCGCAGTGCCTCACTTCGAGCACACTCCTCGACGAGCCTCACCCGGACCATGCCTTCGATGCGCCTCGACTTCTGAGACCTTCGTCGGGTACCTTCGAGCGTCTCCCTCCGGAGCACACTTCGAACTCCTTGCCTCCGCAGAGGACTTGATCCACCAACTCCGAAGTCACTCCATTCGGAGTACCTTCGAAGTGCCTCACCTCCGAGGACTTTGTCTCGGAGTACCTTCAGCCGGAGCCACGCTCCGCACTCTCTGCCTTCACCTGGCACGACTCGACCCGAGGACCGACCCGGACCACCTTCGCAGCCACCGTGACGGAGCTCCCCGCTCCCCTGGCATCAAGCCACCCGCTTGACCCAGGTTCACCTGGCTCGAACCCTGTCCGTCGCCTCCGAAGTCCCTGCGCACCACCGACAAGCAAACAAGTGTATCCAGTACTCCGGAGACCTCTCCGGGTTAGCAACCTCCGGTACACACTCCGGTGTACCGCCCAAAGTACCGAAGCCATCGGTACGAACCCAGTCATCGTGTACTGCCGGACCCCTCCGACAGGCACACTCTGCTGCACAGCTGCAGCAAGCAAACACCGAACACACTCCGGTGACATACCTCCGAACACCCTTCGGAGGCACCACCTCCGAAGCCCCCTCCGGAGGTACCCTTCGAACAGAGGGTAAATAATCCTGTCAATCACTCATCACATACACCGAAACCACCCTTGGTTTCTCAGTAGTCCACTCTTGCGAAGGGTGAAGTGCGAAGCCTGCTCGAAGCACCCTGTGTGCGGAGCCTGCACTGACTTAGCAGAGTAGATTTTCGAGGGTTGTTAGTGGAGCGAAGTCTTCTTGGCTTCGAACTTTTGCTCCTGCGAAGCCTGTGTTCGGAGCTGTCAAAGTACCTCCGAACCAGACCTTCGAAGGTTGTGTTCGAAGCCTGTTCCGCAGAAGACAGGATTAAAACCGAAGACTGTTTTTAGCCTGAAATTTTAAAAGCTCCCATTCACCCCCCCTCTGGTCGCCGTTTCCGGTCCAACACTTTAAAACCCTACATCCATCTGCGTCGTCCATCTGTACCGGTTTGGGTTGTTTTAATCTGGACCATTCATTGCCCCTTAATGCCCCTGCCTCACCTGTGGTCGACCGATGTTGATCCAACCACTGGTGACATCCTGATGCACCGTGCTTGCGCTCGGGTTCATGGTGTACTCGGTCTACCATGGAGTCTATTTTTATTTCAAAATAAATTCCAAAAAATGTTTAAATTTCAAAAATTCATATCTTTTGCATTTTAACTCCAAATTTAACCATCCAAATTTTAGAATGATCACCGTAATTTCCTCTACAGAATGAAATAATTTCTTTGTATGTTATGCACCATTTATTTTTCTGTTTTTAATTGATTTGCCTTGTTTTGTGTGCTAATTAGAATTTGAAGCCGCCGAGGAACCTGAGCCCTACTTTGAAGCACAGTATTCACTGTTTGAGGAGCAAGGCAAGTCGCGCAACCCCCTTGAGCATGTTGATCCCACAATTTTTAATAATAATGCTATAACTGGTAGGTTATATGTGCATGTTAGAGTAAATAAAAAAATGTATAGTTAATGGTAGCATTTATATATATCCTTGATGTGCAAATCTAAACCATGATTTGTATCATTTTTCTTTGTCACTCTATAAAAGTTATTAGTTAGTGCTCTATGTACTAGCACATTTGTTTAGCCTCGCTTATAATAAATGTAGTATTATTTAGTTGGATTTATAAATTCTCTTTGGATAGATCTCATCTTATTGTTATTCTAAAAGGAGGCAAAGTTTTATGGAAAATTGTTGTTATTAGCATGGTGGGTTCCGGGTGTAAGCTAAGGCATTGGTTGATCACACCCAGGGCACTATAAGGACTAATCTATAGGATCTGTTGCAAAGCATATCCGTACTAACCACAAGCCGAGTGTGTAAGACTTAATCTGGAGCATGGGACGTTTCAACACGATGCATCGAGCGGAGGAGGCAAGTGCACCAGTTCGGAGATTCCTTAGGTGACTCATACTGACGAGGCATAAATGGGGGTCTACGTCTGCCAATCGAGGTCTACTTATGTCATTATGGGTTAGATCTCAGTGGAGCGTTGACGAAACTAAGTGTGGTTTTCTCGTGTTGAGGTGGCCCATGTAAAGGGTTTTGGCAGGAGTTCACGTGACTTGGGTCATTGTAACACAATGTGATGTGCAAAAATGGATGTCTTGTGGGTAAAGTTGTACACATCTGATCAGAGTCTAAACTTTTTGAAAAGTCGTGCCCATAGTTATGGGCAAGCCAAGTGATATTCTTTGTAGTTAGTTTAGTATTCTAAATGTGAATGATTAAATGTGAATGGTTGGATTGAATGTGTGAGTTGGCATAGGTGTACAACTCGAGATAGTAAGAATCAAGAATGTCATTTATTACTAATGTTTTACTGTTATTATAATCACAACCTAATTATATAAAAATTGTTTTTATGCAAATCAAACATAGTATATGTCTTTGATGTTAGTATTGCATTATGAACATTTATGTAGTCTACGGAGTATATTAATACTCACCTCCGTTGACTAAATACTTCAAATGTTGTCTATCAAGAAGATGACGATTTAGAGTAGTTGTCCCGGTTGAGGAGCAAGACGTGGGCCTAGGATATTCGTCATAGTGTTTTTATTTTAATCATTGCAGTGTAATAATAGCTACAATTTTGTTTGTCGTATTTTCCCTGTTGCATAATGAATATCTTGTAAGTTGATTTTTCATACGAAAACACAATAAACCTAAAATCGTGAGATTTTGAGTTGTTACAGAAAATCATCTCCACTATCCACAACGGTCCATCCTACATCCCGCCATTTTATGTGTGGCGAGTTGGGACATAACTTTGCACATCATGGATGTCAGCAGATAGCTTAGCTCAGAACCTGTTGATCCTCGGCAATCTAGGTAGCGTACTCTGGATTGGATTCTTTCATCTTCTCTCCGTCAACAACAGATTCAATTTTCAGAGGAGCTTGTACGGTGGGATCTAGATGAGCTTCAAGCTAACCACCTCGGATAGCCGGCATCACCTGCGCTTGCTAGAGCACAAAATTGAAATTTTACTGAGTTTTTTAGTTGACCTAATATATCAGATCGGTGTGAAAGGGTATGAGTCTAGTTTTTAATCCGTAGATTTTTATTGTTCTTGGCTACTACTTGCGTCCTGTTCATGCTACCATCCTTCACAGCCACTCCCAAATATATATGCATAAGCTTTATAAAATGATTTATTGATTAAATTTTGCATACGTAAAAAATAAAAGATACATATCTAACACAGAGGGGGAGGGGCTCATCCGCGCTAACAGAGAATTCACTTGAATGGCAATAAGACTATAAGAGTACAGGAAAAAAAAAAGAACATAATACATCCAACACGTCACAAACTAATCTATTATACAACACAAACAGTCAAAAGGTGTGAATATCACAGGCAGCTTGTTCGTCTAAGAGACAGAAGTCCGCAGACTAATTGTCCGTCTACAAGGGCAGACTGACGATCATAAACTAACCTATATTATACTCACTGCTCACTTTGAAATCATTGTGTTCTGGTTACAGGTAAAATCATCAGCTTCACCAAGGACCCGTCAGTGTCCTCCGCAGGCAAATTCTCTTTGTCGTGGGTCCAACTTGTCGGCTAATTCTCTCTAGAACCTGCATAAACCATTGGAGCAATGTCGTATTAGACCTTGTGGTGTTGTCGATTATGATGGCACAGAGGAAAATCGCTTGTTCGAAAGCTAGAACAAGGAAACACAAATTTGTCCAACATATTTCAGACAATAAGCTGACAGAAAACAAGCAAGGAACCACATTGTTAAGTCATCAAGCCCAACCAGAGGAGTCGAGGACTCCCAAAACTACGCAGAAATTGAGTTATGTTTTACTATTTGAAAAATGAAGAATGCAGTTTATGAAAATTGCATCAGTTGTTCTGTTCTCCTTTTAGTAAAATAGGATCATGTAGAGCAGAAGTTTTACCAAGAGTCTACAAGAGGCTCTTTTCAAGAGAAGGATATACAAATATGGGCTGAGGACTATGTCTGCCAAACTGGGCCTTTTGTTTTGCTAACTATGCAGAAATAGCCTAATAGGAATGTGAAATGTCTACGCTACATAATAATTAGATGAAAAATATCTGCTATAAAATGGATTTGTATATTTGCTAACCCTTCAAATGTTGTTCTTGGTTAAAGTAGCATTATAGATTTATAGATCAAAAATACGGTCATTAAACTAGTTGTAATACAACAATGATGACAGCTGGCTAATCAATTCAAGAATTTATGTAAATCAATATAAGCCACGTAAATGCTACCACCTAACCCCTGAAGTAGGAAAATACAATCAATCACATCAACATCAACATCAGTCCTAGCTTCATTATTCTCCATTTTTCTTTCCCCAGCTTTACTTCATTATTGCTCAAGTCTCATACAGCATGAGGTATTATTGTGAAAGCCAAAACAAACAAGTATATCAAAAAAAACAAGTTCACACCATGTGGCACAGGTAAAAGATAATCATAGAGAGAAGCTATATGCATGATATTGTCAGATATAATTTTAACACTCATGTAAGGGCATCCATGGGTTATAGTAATAATCTTGAAAAGTAATTTCCTTTATAGAAAATTAGAAAAAGTTTGTTCCCAGTATGACAGACCATGCCTATTTGAGACGTTAATAAGCAAAAAACGATTTTCTCCCATGATAAGCAATTACCTCATTCTTTTGCTGCTCTAACATTTCCTCCTGCACATTAGAAGACATAAGTAAGTTCACAAGCTAAGGTTTAATCAGATGGACATAGTAGTTACTGCCTACTAGGAGTAGGCTACTATCCTAAGGGAATGGCATTTAGCAATTTAGCAGGTCTAAAGGCACACTTATGTTTGAGCCATGTGAAACATTCCTTTCATTTCCTCATCGGAACTACTTGTTAATTGTGATCAAAGGTGGTAACAGAACAAGCATAACTGGAAGAATGAAATGATATAGAGCAAAATGAAATAATCGTGCATGTGGATACCATTCACAAGTTCTAATTTAGTTATAGTAGCAATTAATATGTATGATAATCTATGTATATACATTGATCAGAAGAAATATGTTGCACCAAGAAAGCAAGCAACTAACCAGCAGTCCAGCACTGAATTATTTAAACAGTTGAAACTGGAACTGACTTTGGTTATTTTTTTATCATGCCTTTAGTTTTGTTTTGGGCAATTTGGTCAACTTAGAACTGACTTTCAAGCATAGATTATAAAAGGGTCACACTTAGAATATGCAGACAATATATGAAAACATTGTATGATTTTTCTGTTTGGTGAAATTTGACTTCACTTAGTCAAATGCTCTGGAGTGCAAATCAACTATTTTTAGAAACTAAATCGGCTAGTGGTAATAATTCAGAGTAATAAATTAACTGATAACTTGAGTTTTCAAAATGGCAAAAGAAGAAACAGAGTACAAGTGGTGATAAACAGAAAGCAACACCCAACAAATAAATGAACTAAATCAGAATGTGAAGTACTACTTAAATACCAAATATATCCAGGTTAAAATGAATATAACTCAAATTAGAACTGCAAACAGCACATAGAGCGTACCTGCTTTTTCTGTAGCGCTTCGTTCAGCTCTTTAAGTTTTGACACCTCAGCTTCCAACTCCATCATATAAGTCTGTTCCATATAAGAAAGCACAGATAATTGTCCATAAATTAAGACTTGGCTCGATAACATGCAAAAAAGATGTTTACAGCATGTATACCAAGTAAAGTTTACTATACTTGCACCAATATAGCATAAACATTGCAGAAATGAGTCAAACACTCTAAAATTATCTGTTTTGATATTTCACAGAAGTACAAATTAAACGATCAAGATGATGATAAATATATCTCGTAGTTATTTTTGACAATTGTCGCATCAATGAAAGCATGCTTAACCGAGAAAACATATGTGCTACTGCTACAAATGTCACTACAACAAAGCAGAAGGGATGGCAATTCGATACTAGTACATATGACCGCACCAAAAACCAAATATTTTTCACCTGCTTTTTTTGGCGTGACCTCGCAGCAGACTCTCTGTTCTTGATCATCCGCCGTTGCCTTCTCTCAATAACCTTCTCGATGCCCGATGTCTTCCTTCCCCTCATTCCACCATTAAAAACGAACGGCGCCGGTGGTGGCGACAGCGATGACAAGTACCCGCCCTCCATCTTGCCGAGACCATTGGACGTAGCCTGCCCCGGCGAAACAAACGGGGCGGCACCATCCCCTACCTGTCTGATAGCTCCGCTGACCAGCCCATTTCCCAAGGAAAGCGGAGGAACCATCGGAGCGAACACATTGCTCTGAGCGAATAACATCGGTGGCTCCTGCGGCGGATGCGGGGGTGGTACTCCCGAAGGCACAGGTGCCGGTGAGACGGACGACCCTGCCATGTCCTCCCTTACCACGCCGGCGCGGACGAGGAACTCCTCCAGAGTGATCTCCCCGAGCGTCGGCTGCCGCTGGGCCGGCGGAGGCTCCGCGGCGGCTGGCGCAGTGGCTGCCCCTCCGAAGCACATCATGTCGCGCCAGACCTCGTCGACGGTCTTCTGGCTGAGCGTGCGGGGGAGGGTGAGTGATCCTTGTCTCTGGACGGGCGCCCCAGCCGCGTGCACCGCTGGCGCTGCGGTCGATAACGTCGTGGAAGTCGCGCCGACAGCTTGGGACTCCTCTGCCGTCCAGATGCTGCGGAGGAGCTCGTCCATGTTCAAGGACCCAAAATCCTTCCCGGCCCCGCCCAGGGTGCTCTGGAACTCATCGAACGTGAGCGAGTACACCGACCCCTGCCGCAATAGCTCCTGCTGCCTCCCGCTCCCTCCCGGAAAATCCATCTCCAACTCCAAACACAACCAGTACCCGACAAGGCGACACCTCACACTTCCCGCTTCCCCCTTACCAAAACTCACCAATCAAAGTATCAAACCACGCCAAAACCCCCCGCAGGATCCGCACTGGTGCCGAGCCAACCGGCAGCCGCAAAGACAGGCAAACTCCAGACGGGGAGCAACGAACGCCCGTGCTTGACTATAACCAGGATGGCCAGTCACGCAGGCGAAGACACCACCAAAACCATTAACAGAAACCCCAAGCACAAATCAGAGACGTGGACCTGAGAGGGGATGTCGAGCGCTGGCGTTGGTGTGGAGGACGCGGGGAGAGGAGGCAGGAGACCGCGACGACGAGGCGACGAGGTGAGTCGGGGCAGAGTAGTCGGAGTCGGAGTCGGAGTCGGAGGCGGAGGCGGCGGCGGCGGCGGCGGACAGGTGTCGGCAGGGAGGAGCCGTGTGGGATCCGTTTAAAATGCCGGCCACGAGAGCGACGAATCGACGACACTCGACAGGTCGATTAGTGCGCGCCGGGTAATAAAGTATTCCACCCCTGTTCACACGGCGATCCCGCCACAACTCGTATTCCGGCCTCAGATCTCTTTTCTCGGTGGGGCCGGGGTGTCAGTGGTTGCGGTGGATCTCCTGGGTGGCGTGGTCGCGTGGGATAAGTTTTTTTATCGGGTTTGGTCGCACGCTGAACACAACGTGGTGGGCCCCACCGCCCCGCGACGCGCAACGTGGCGGCTTCCGCACGGCGCGGACGGAATGGGAGGGCGCTTGGTGGGAGCATCTGGGCGGGCGCGGACTGGACAGGTGGACGGCTCAGATCGTCGTGGAGCTACCGTCACGAGCCCGTGAGGCCGCGATCCCGGTTCGAGGTGGACCGGGCCGGGCTCGGGTCATTGTGACATTGTTTTACCTAGAAAAATTAATGAAATCTTAATGCCTTAATAATCGTAAACATATATTTTTAATAAATTGTATTCCTACATTTCTAAAATAAAATTATTCTATGTTATAAATATAGCTCCACGGCTATTTTATACAACTCTAAATTTGTTTTTTTAGAGATTGAAAAATCATTAATCCAGAGCTACTTTTTATTTTAAAATAAAAATAAAACTTTAAACAATTTTATTCATCTCGTCTATATTGCTACCTGTTTCCCAACAGCCCACATCTTGACCAGCTTCGAGTGGAGGCGGGCCAACGCCTTGCTTTGGTCAGCGCCGTAGGGCGGGCGACATGAACGATTTTCAAAGTACAAGAGATAACAAAGAAACGGTATAATTCTAATTTTTTGAATCATAAATGCAGCTAAGAGACAATATGTATAGAGAATCGTATAGAGACGGGCTCCTGTCTTTTGTATTTTTTCAGTTAACCCCTAAAAACTTCTCAAAATATCACCTATTAAATAAAGTTATACACGCCCTTACTTAGGGTATGTTTGGATCTAAGGAGCTAAAGCAAAGTGATTAAAAAAAGGGCTAAAATTTTAGTCACCCCTTGTTTGGATCCAAAGGCTAAAAAAAGAGCTAAAACTTTTATTGATGTGCATAATGACTGCAATATCCTTCATTTATTACTCTTGCTTTTCAAGCATACATGCATGGTGGAGGTATGAGTGGAAAAGGGACATTTTAGCCCCTCTTTAGCGGGGCTAATGGGTTGCTCCTTATGCTTTAGCCCCTGGATCAAACAGGCCCTTAGAGCAAGTACAATAAGCTTATGTAAGCAGGCTACAAGACTTGCCACATTAGATTAGTAGTGATGTGGAGGAGAGAAGGAAGAAGAGAAAATAAAATCAGGCTACTAGTTAACAGTCCACTCATACACAGGTTCCAATGAACATTGTGAGATGGTGTAGTAAGTTTCACATTAAATGCATGATATATATAGCCAACTAACTATTATATGAGTTGGCTATTAGATTAACTACATGTGACATGGCACAAATATAAAGCCAATAACCAGCTATATTATTAAACTTGCTCTAGCACTCTCAAGTGCATACTCCAATTTCCCGTGCTCAATCGTTGGGATTTGTAAAGATTGAGAGGTCATTAGTTGGCAGTTGGACGAAGACGAAACGGACACGGTAGTTTTGGAGAAATAGCAAAAGCTTATACTCTCGTCTAAAACAAAAAAGGCTAAGATTTAGAGCTAAAATACTCTTTTTCCATCCATACCCCTACCATACATGTATGCATGAAAAATAAGAAAAATAAATGATGGATATTTCAATCATTATACACAGCAATAAATGTTTTAGCCCTTGGATCCAAATAGAGATTGACTAAAATTTTAGCCTTTTTTCAGTCATTTTGCTTTAGCCCCTTAGATCTAAATAGCTATTATTTATGAGTTATACTTGTTGATTATTTTGTTGTCTGTGTTGTAAATTTTAAAAATCTATAGACAATAGATGTCTATACCGTTGTATATGCCCTTATATGCTCAGTTATTTCATCGGTTTGTAAGGATTTACTTGCTAAAAAGGGAGTTCTCTTCCATTATAAATGTTATCCAGGTCAAAGCCGTACTTTACTCAACTCAGACCACTTGTTTTTGACATAATTTCAGATACAAAATAGCTGTTAATTTCGGACAATATATGAAAACATTGTATGGTTTTTCTGTTTGGTGAAATTTGACTTCACTTAGTCAAATATATGCTCTGGAGTCCAAATCATCTATTTTTAGAAACTAAATGGGCTAGTGGTAATAATTCAGAGTAATAAATTAACTGATAACTTGAGTTTTCAAAATGGCAAAAGAAGAAACAGAGTACAAGTGGTGATAAACAGAAAGCAACACCCAACAATTAAATGAACTAAATCAGAATGTGAAGTACTACTTAAATACCAAATATCTCCAGGTTAAAACAAATATAACTCAAACTAGAACTGCAAAAAGCACATAGAGTGCACCTGCTTTTTCTGCAGCCCTTCGTTCAGCTCTTTAAGTTTCGCCACCTCAGCTTCCAACTCCATCATATAAGTCTGTTCCATATAAGAAAGCAGAGATTAATTGTACATAAATTAAGACTTGGCTGGATAACATGCAAAAAAGATTATTACAGCATGTATATCAAGTTAAGTTTACTATACTTGCATCAATATAGCATAAAC
Organism: Zizania palustris; assembly: GCA_019279435.1. Lineage (NCBI taxonomy): Eukaryota > Viridiplantae > Streptophyta > Magnoliopsida > Poales > Poaceae > Zizania > Zizania palustris. The sequence continues at coordinate 36,597,236 of JAAALK010000287.1, read as the reverse complement.
ATTACAGAAATGAGTAAAACGCTCTAAAATTAACTGTTTTGATATTTCACAGAAGTAGAAATTAAAAGATCAAGATGATGATAAATATAACTCGTAGTTATTATTTGACAATTGTCGCATCAATGAAAGCATGCTTAACCGAGAAAACATATGTGCTACTGCTACAAATGTCACTACAACAAAGCAGAAGGGATGGCAATTCGATACTAGTACATATGACCGCACCAAAAACCAAATATTTTTCACCTGCTTTTTTTGGCGTGACCTCGCAGCAGACTCTCTGTTCTTGATCATCCGCCGTTGCCTTCTCAAAATAACCTTCTCGATGCCCGATGTCTTCCTTCCCCTCATTCCACCATTAAAAACGAACGGCGCCGGTGGTGGCGACAGCGATGACAAGTACCCGCCCTCCATCTTGCCGAGACCATTGGACGTAGCCTGCCCCGGCGAAACAAACGGGGCGGCACCACCCCCTACCTGTCTGACAGCTCCGCTGACCAGCCCATTTCCCAAGGAAAGCGGAGGAACCATCGGAGCGAACACATTGCTCTGAGCGAACAACATCGGTGGCTAGAGCAGGGACTTGGGCCGTGCGGCCCGGCCCGACAGGCCTCCGTGCTTAGGTGGGCCGAGCCGGCACGGCACGGCTGGCTTGGTGGTCCGTGCCGGGACAGCACGGATCAACAAAAATTAGGCCCAGGCACGGTGGGCCTAGATGGGCCGTGCCGGCCCAAGCATGGCCCAACATATTAATATGTGAAAAAAGAATAAAATTTGTTTTTAGAGAAAAAATTGATTTCTATAATTAATTATATGTGATCATTATGATTTCTATTGTATAATTAATATGCATGCGATTTGTTTAGTTCTATTAGAAAAACTTATTACCGACAATAATAATAAAAAATAATAAATTAACATAAATAAATTAGGGGAAAAAATTCATTAATAATATATTTTTACAAAGTTGTTGCCTCGTTAAAAACCTTACGCCTTAGTATAGGGTTCCCCTAGTAAGGAAAAGAGTACAACAACTATTTTATATTAGTACAATATATTATTAATCTTGATCATTTTTATCTAAACGAAACTCGGTCATTTGGGACTTAATCTCCGTTTCTTGTTGAGGATGCTGAGTGATGCGAGGGTGGTACGGTGGCTCCTGCGGCGGATGCGAGGGTGGTACTCGCACTGGTGCCGGTGAGACGGACGGCCCTGCCATGTCCTCCCTTACCACGCCGGCGCGAACGAGGAACTCCTCCAGAGTGATCTCCCCGAGCGTCGGCTGCCGCTGGGCCGGCGGAGGCTCCGCAGCGGCTGCCCCTCCGAATCACGTCATGTCGCGCCAGACCTCGTCAACGGTCTTCTGGCTGAGCGTGCGGGGGAGGGTGAGCGATACTTGTCTCTGGACGGGCGCCCCAGCCGCGTGCACCGCCGGCGCTGCGGTCGATAACGTCGTGGAAGTCGCGCCGACAGCTTGGGACTCCTCTGCCGTCCAGATGCTGCGGAGGAGCTCGTCCATGTTCAAGGACCCAAAATCCTTCTCGGCCCCGCCCAGGGTGCTCTGGAACTCATCGAACGTGAGCGAGTACACCGACCCCTGCCGCAAGGCGACACCTCACACTTCCTGCTTCCCCCTTACCAAAACTCACCAATCAAACCACGCCAAAACCCCCCGCAGGATCCGCACTGGCGCCGAGCCAGCCGGCAGCCGCAAAGACAGGCAAACTCCAGACTGGGAGCAACGAACGCCCGTGCTTGACTATAAGCAGGATGGCCAGTCACGCAGGCGAAGACACCACCAAAACCATTAACAGAAACCCAAGCACAAATCAGAGACGTGGACCTGAGAGGGGATGTCGAGCGCGGGCGTTGGTGGGGCGGACGAGGGGAGAGGAGGCGGGAGACCGCGACGACGAGGCGACGAGGTGAGTCGGGGCAGAGTAGTCAGAGTCGGAGGAGGAGGCGGCGGCGGCGGACAGGTGTCGGCAGGGAGGAGCCGTGTGGGATCCGTTTAAAATGTCGGCCACGAGAGCGACGAATCGACGACACTCGACAGGTCGATTAGTGCGCGCCGGGTAATAAAGTATTCCTCCCCTGTTCACACGGCGATCCGCCCCACTCGTATTCCGACCTCAGATCTCTTTTTTCGGTGGGTCCGGGGTGTCAGTGGTTGCGGTGGATCTCCTGGGTGGCGTGGTCGCGTGGGATAAGTTTTTCATCGGGTTTGGTCGCACGCTGAACACAACGTGGTGGGCCCCACCGCCCCGCGACGCGCAACGTGGCGGCTTCCGCACGGCGCTAACAGAATGGGAGGGCGCTAGGTGGGAGCATCTGGGCGGGCGCGGACTGGACAGGTGGACGGCTCGGATCGTCGTGGAGCTACCGTCAAGAGCCCGTGACGGGATCCCGGTTCGCGCTGGGCCGGACCGGGCCGGGCTCGTGTCATTGTGACATTGTTTTAATTAGAAAATTTATTGGAAGCTTAATGCCTTAATAATCGTAAACATATATTTTTAATAAATTGTATTCTTACATTTCTAAAATACATTTCTTCTATGTTATAAATATAGCTCCACAGCCATTTTATACTACAACTCTAAATGTGGTTTTTTTATAGATTGAAAAATCATTAATCCAGAGCTACTTTTCTACCTGTTTCCCAACAGCCCACATCCTGACCAGCTTTGAGTTTCGGCGGGCCGACGCCTTGCTTTGGTCACCGCCGTCGGGCCTCGCGCGCCATTTACATGAGGCAGTACTCGTTGAGCACTGCACCCGCCGACCGTGCGTGAAGTGCTCAAGTGCATACTCCAATTTCCCATGCTCAATTGTTGGGATTTGTAAAAATTGAGAGGTCGTTAGTTGTACGAAGACGAAACTATGTTCCAATTTCTTACCCTCAATTGTTTCATCGGTTTGTAAGGATTTATGGCCTATCAAGGACTAAGTTAAAATGACTAAAAACTGGTTAAATTTTAGTCAGCCATGTGTGAATCCAAATGCTAAAAAAAGCTAAAGCATTTATTGTTGTATATAATAAATGAAATATCTCTCCTTTATTTTTCTTGCTTTTCATGCATGCATATATGGTGGGGGTATGGGTAGAAAAGGAGCATTTTAGCCCCTCTTTAGCTTCTCTTAGGGGCTAATGGGCTAAAAATTTTTAGTACCTTTTTAGCCTTGGTGTTTGGATTTTTAGACTTGGTGTTTGGATTTTTAGTCTCTAAAGAGGTTAAATTTTAACCCCTTTTGCTTTAGCCATCGGATCCGAACACCCGCTTATATTACTTGTGAAAAGGGAGTTCTGTTACATTATAAATGTTATCCGGGTCAAAGTCGTATTTTACTCAACTTAGACCTGAGTATGGTTCAACTATGAGACTACTATCTCTTTTGTATAGAAAAATAAGTTATTTTGTACATAATTTATTTCAGATAAAAAACTATTAATTAATATATATTTTCTTTATTTACCTTTATTAAATACAATGTAATAATAAAAATTGCACAAAAACGAGAAAAATAGTAATATTTTAAGGTATAAACATTTAAAATACAGAATAATTGTGAAATAATATAAGAAGGAATATGATGATTTTATTTTTGAAATGTTTGTTTATAAGGTAGGTAAAATTGAATGGTCTCTAAAGAGAGGAATATTCCCTTCGAATAAGGGATAGACTCGTTTCTAAAAAATGAGAGAATAAATACACCCTAGTTGTGAGTGGCAATAGGTGCAACAGTGAAGCGAGTGCATGGCAACAATTGGTGGAACGAAGGAAAGTAACGACTACTAAGCAAGTGCACAGGGCAAGCTCGTGACGTTGGAAAACCAAAATATATACTCACCACATATTTAACAACATAACTATAGAAACATGATAGAATCATCTCTCTAATCAAGCATAGTTTGTCTTGTCCCATCTACCAAATAATGGAATAACTCTATTGCATAAAATAAAGAGGGATGCATTCCATACCAAGTCTCATTAAACCAAACAAACCCCAAACTTACAAAAAGGGCAAGTTTTTATCCTAAAAGTTAAAGCATATAACTCATTTTGAAGTTGTACCTCATCAAACAATCCATGCATATATATGGTCTGTGATAACTATAGGTACTTGTAAAATCTCAAACTAAACAACAGTCGAGTGTTTAAACATATATCATGAGAATTAATAGTTAAAAATCTAAAAAATAATTTAAATCCAAAAACTAATAAACAACAGATTCTCTAGATTCTTATCTACTAAATATTTAGTCTAAGTATCTACAGATTGTACAACTACTCAAATGCTAAAACAACATGACTATAGTTTTAGCACCAGAAATTTCAGCACCAGGAGGCAGGAATTAAAGTCCGTCGTAATTCGACATCAGGGCTTTCCTTCAACACGTCACGGAATGCAAAAAAATCAATACACATATGCACGATGGACAATTCCAGTCCTACATCAGTGTGGGGCCTAGGACCTGGGACCTGGGTGAGTACAAAGGTCAACCTGATCTGAATAAATAATCCGTGAAACTATAGGCATCCCAAATGTCACAAGCTTCAAAGAGCAGAGAGCAAGCTGCAGGCTTGAAGCGATATCGTTCAGCTCTGCCTGCCTGTTGCCTGCTGGCAACATCTTTGAATACAGTATCGCGGTACAAGGGCCCAAGCTTTGCACTACATACAGAATCCCGCGGAAAGATCCAAATCAATAAGAATGAGAACCAGGCCAAACTGGTGTGTGACTAGCACAAAGCTCTCGAATGAGCTTCTACTTGGTGCATAGAGACTATCAACGGAAGATGCGTAGAATAACGGAGTAGTAATCCACAACATTAACTACAGTACTAGACTTTGCTTGATAACTGATTTCCACTACTCCCCTTGCCCTAGAGGTGTTTCATTGATCAGACCAGGCAAGCTCTCTTTAACTAATCCCGTCACCTCAGCTTCCACAGCGAGAAAAATCTGACTTCAGATAATTCTGATTTGATGGCTGCTGACACGAGCTGCAACGTCCTACAGATGCAGGTGCCATGTTAGTAATTGTTTCAAGCAAAGAAAATGCTGTGGTGAGGCTGCTCGCCTATTAGGAATGTAGAAAACCTCGGAAGCATAAAACAGAACATTAGGGCTGGAACTAGTGAGCAGCGAAACTCACCAAAAATGTGTCTACATCCATTGCCGCACCCACGGCGACCAACTATGGCAGAACTAGCAAGCATGATAGGTGAAACAGCAACTGAAAGATTTGCCAGTTCTGCTCAAGTAAGATGCCTTCTTGGCTGCTCTCACACCACATTGATCTTCACTCACAGAAACTTGGCTACGCATGTCTTGCGCTTTCTTTTGAGCAGAGCGTAGTTTGCCCAAAATTCTATCCATCGATGATGACCTTTTCTTTTCAAGCTTCATCTGATGTAAAGAGAGCAGAAAATGTATGTAAAAAACATAATTGCAAAATCAAACAAACAGTAATATTTAGGAATATCAACTATACAAGCACTGAAGCACACCATATTTTGATGGCATATATATACAGTACCTCTAACTTTTGAATTGCTGCCTCTGCTTTTGCTTTCTGCAGATTTTCCCAAGCAGTGATCTTTTCTTCGTCCCTCTTGCACCTTAACCGAAATAGAAAGGTCTCAGAAATAGAACATGTCACAATTTATGGCCTCAGCTAACAGGTTATTAATACCAAATAAGTAGTGCACACATTTTTTTATTATTATGAGCAGTGCAAACATATTTTCTTCTGTTTTATAAAAAAACAGGTACAAGAATAAAGTTGCATAGCGGATAACTACAAAGCTTGGGTATCAAGAAAATTCAGACAAAAAACTAAATATCAGTTGAGACTATAGGATCCGAATATAGGATTACAAGTTACAAAGTTACAATACAACTCTTTGTTTCCCTCTTAAGTGCAAATCAGGCAGTAGTGCAAATCAATTTACAAGTAGAAAAAATGACAAACATAAAACAATTCTTACTTCAATATGCAGTTTTCTCTTTCCTTTTCATCAAAAGATGGAGCCCGACTCTCAATTGTCTTCTTCCTCCACTCAATAACATTTGTTGACCTCTTATCAGAGCCTCGTGTTACATGTCGTTTGGACCATCGGGTCACGGTTATTTGATCATCTACCTGCACATCTCTAACTTCAAGTTTAGGTGCATGACTATTTAGTTCTTTAATGGGATGTCCTGATGGTAAACTGGAGCATGAATATCTTGCTTTTGGAGAAGACGTTATACTGTCCTCAGGACTCATTTGTGTGGCAACATCTTTCCTTACTATTGGACTGGAAATCATGGGAGTTTCTCCTTGTGTGCCTTGGAATTGATCACCTGTGCAGAGTACAATACAAGAAATTTAATCAGCATATGTAAAGATATATCTGAAGCTAGATGATTTAACTATGTAAAATCCCCAAAGCATTAAAATGCCATAATATTATTGCTTATCTACAAATATTTTATTCTATTTATTTTGTTATTTATCAAGCTAGAAATAACATATATTTGATCATTTGATGTACCCTATCTGAAGTTATCTATTATTATACAGAAACCTTTATAACATCCATCCAAATGACACCACCAGTCTTTAGAAGTAGATGATCACAGAATAAAGGCTAGCTTTTCATGGATATGAAGTAAATCTCTCAGCTCCACATTCAATCTTTGACAATAGCATCAGATATGGAGAAGGCCTCAGAACTGGTAAAACCATGCAAGCTCATTTAAACAAGCTCAGATATGCAGTGCTGCGGGTTGTAAGATTGAAATCTCCAGGCTCCACCTTTGTGGTACATCGTATTAATCATTGAATTTTTGATGTATTAGCATGTAGCAACACAATGATATACATGTGAATATCATCCTTGTTAAAGCATCTAACTGTGAAAATGACAGGATAAAATGCATAGTATAATGTACATGCATAAGAGTCCTCAAATGAGGAAAATAATAGAACGGATGTACTAATATGTTTCACGGCAAAGTGATCAAGTAGCAAGCAATACTACCTTAACTGGACCTCACCCACCACTACAAACTAAAATGTATACCTCAATTTTGCTGATACCACAAACCGCTGGCCACTGAATGGCATGGCCTATCCCAACATCAATGGAAACTCAGCATATCTAAAGCTTATGACAACAAGCAAGCTGTTACTTTGATTATAAGCATACACTAGACAAATGCCACACGTTGCTAAATTTATATCAAGCGTGCTCAGGAAATCAAATTCATGTTATAAACTAGAAAGTGCACCCTGCAATAACAGCAACCACAACACGACGGTATACCAATAAAGACGTGACAGCAATGGAGAAGAGACTAACTCAAACCTTGTGCAGTTTCTTCTGTGATATTAGCAAAGGCAGATGCCTCCATAAGTGTCTCTGTCCACTCATGTATACTCGCAGATCTCAATATATACGGTTCCTTCTCTGCAGAGTACGATCTGCTGCTGCCATCACCTCTTCCACTGCTGAAGTCGTCATTGCGCACATGCTCTGGCATGAAAACCCCGGTAGAGAAAGGAGAATGCGCGGCAAAATTAGCCGCGGCTAGAACACCATCAAAGCAGGGAACAAGCGGCGAAACAGCCGCATAAGCACCCGGTATTCCGGCTGGGTGATCAAGTGGTCCACTCTTTGACTTGGGCCGTCTATGATGTGGCGCCGGAGCTGACATTCTTCCAATACCATCACATGAAACTGGACTAAGGATCCACTTCTCTGCATCCTCCCACTTTGATGGCAGCTTCCTCCCATTGTTGAAAGGAAGCACAACCCCACTACCACCGTACCTCCTATTGGTGCTTCCTCCCTGCGGCACCCGCTCTGAGCTCCATCCCTTAGGGTACTGCATGCTGCTAGCGCAATGCCGATGGTAGTTCGGGGTCCCGGGGCTCGGAAACGTGCCTGATCTGCTCCGCGATGATGCCGTCGAACTCTTGCTCATTCCTCCCACGTGGCCCCCAACCAAACACCTCGGTGAGAGCACAAGCAGTTCGTTGCCCCCAACACCTCCGCCGTTGAGCTCATGCGCCGCTGGTGGCCGCAGCAGTGCAGCCCCCTCCGCCCTGAGCTGCCGTTGCTTCTGGCACTCTACCAACCAATAGTACCCAAAAAAAGTCAGCAGTCGCATTCACTGAAGCCCAACACCATTCACAGGAAGATTAATTACCTCTCAGCGAGTGGGAGAAGGAGTCACTGGCCGCTTCCCCCTCCTCCTCCGAGCCGGAGGCATCTCCTCTCTGCTCCTCCTCCACCTTCTCCTCGTCTGCGTGTGAACGCCGTTAGCTGCGAACGCAAGGCGACAAATCCCGCAACGTGCGAGCTGCGAGCACTGGGATAACACAAGTACACAACCAAGTATCACCCACCCACCTCTCGCTGCCGTTCCACGCGAGGCGTGGCTGCCGATGCCAAGGCGCAGCGACGATGGCGCTGGATCGAGATCGGGCGCGCCGCGATGCCCCACCGGCAGCTGCAGAAAGTGCCACGAGAGGGCAGCGTCTCAGATATCAGGACGAAGCACAGGGCACCGCACAGTCGCCGCACTAGGGCGCTACGTAGCAGAGACGAATTGAAACAGCCAGCGAGCGAGCGATCCGTAGGGTGGTGAAAAGACCAAAATTGCAATGATAGAAAGGCGACGAAGCAGGCAGTCAGATACGCCGCTTTCGCCTACTTCGTTCAAATTTGCTCGCCTTTTTTCGGCTTTATCATTTGCTTAGGCGCAGGGTTTTACCCCTAACCTCGGAGCCCGTGTGGGTTCCGACGAGCGGGGCGTACTTTGGATTGGATCCATTTGACTTCCACGGCGCACCTTGTAACCTCCCTTGTCCTAAAATACTAGCGACCCCCGTGCGCGCCATGCCCTAATACGACAATGCGGAGGAGGTTAAGACTCAAGAGCGGAGAGTTTACTGATGCGGCCGCGGCCGCCGGTCGCCTTCGCCGCGGCGGCGGCTTCTTCCGCCTGGAAGGAGCGTGGCGGCGGTCGGCGGAATCGGGGAACCCTAGCCCGGGCTCGAGGCGACGCATGCTCCCGCCGCGCGCGGTCGCATTCCCCGAGGAAGAAGCAGGGGATGGCAGGGCAGGGGAGTGGGGGAGGTTCTTCTCGAATCTCGACGCGGCTGCCGACGGGTGCGGCGAGGTTTTTCAACCATGGGCGCGGGGCGTTTCACGGGAAATTTAACTATTTGCCACTCTTATCGTTGTCAAATCTCTTCAAATGCCACTTTTATCGTTGCAATTAATTTTTTGCCACTCTCTTCGTGAGCCAATTAATTTTTTGTCACTCGGTGTCCAGTCACTTGCCACGTCATCCGCCACATCACATTTTTGCCACCTCACGCCGCCACGTCATCATCTTCCCCAACTCCTTCGGTCGGCGCCCACGCCCCTCCGCCGCCGCCGCGCCCGCGCGCCGCCGCCCCCGCCGCGCCCGCGCCCGCCGCCCCCACGCCGCTGCCACCGCGCCCGCGCGCCGCAGCCCCCGCCGCACCCGCGCCCGCGCGACTCCGCCCCCCGCCGCCACCGCACGCGCGGGGGCCGCAGGGGCGGCGGGCGCGGTGGCGGAGGCGCGCGGGCGCTTGTGCGCGGCGGGGGCGGCGGCGCGCGGGCGCGGCGGCGGCGGAGGGGCGCGGGCGCCGGCCGGAGGAGTTGGGGAAGATGATGACGTGGCGGCGTGAGGTGGCAAAAATGTGATGTGGCGGATGACGTGGCAAGTGACTGGACACCGAGTGGCAAAAAATTAATTGGCTCACGAAGAGAGTGGCAAAAAATTAATTGCAACGATAAGGGTGGCATTTGAAAAGGTGGCAACGATAAGAGTGGCAAATAGTTAAATTTCCCGCATTTCACACCAGTAGGGACACATGCACGTGGGGTCCGCGGAAGTCGCTGCAACGTGGGCCCTACCTGGGTACCGCTCACGTTTGCGCCCATGACAGCTGGGTCCCACCGGCGGTAAGAGTGAGTTTTTTGACTTGGCGCGAATCTCTCTGTCGGGAGCGCGAGAGGGGGGGTTTAAACCCCGCCGTGACACGTAGCCACCTCCGGCATGTCGGTCCCACGTGTCAGCGAGCGATCACGTGGCGTGTCAGATAGAGACGGGCGCGTCGGAAAGGTTGTGGGCCGTGGGCCCAGACGATGGGTCCCGCTCGATACCCTACAACAGTGGCCTACTGGTCTAATCCTAGATTTGTTTTTGATGGAGTTGCCGACCGTGCCGTTTTCGAACTCGTACAGTCGTACTGCTTTTATTTCGCAAGTCGTTTTATTTTTTAAAATTATTTTTTAAAAAATAATAAAATTTAAATAAAAACATATTGACATTGAAAGTATCAAAACATACACTATTAAAACATATTTAATGGTTGATTTGATCAAAGTAATTTGTTATTATAATTGTTACTATATCTTTTCATCAAATTGGTTCAAGTTCAAAAAGATTGGATTTTTAAAAATTAAACTTTTTACATACTATTTCGGAGGGAGTAACCAATAACTAAATTAACAAGACATATGGTCGGTGGCATGTCCGATCTCCTTAACTATGGTTGGTGATAGAGTGCGATACAGCTGAGCCGGTGCCACTGTTTTCCAGGAAATTTCGTTAGTTCCCTTCTCAGTTCTCAGTCTCAGTGAGTCAGTGGCCTTTTCAGACCCAGCGAGAGGATTCCTCTGACTCGAGTCAAACTTTTTTGGGGTCTAAATAGTGAAACCCGGTTAAACTTTAACCAATTTTCTGCTGGTTTTGCAAGGCAGGTCTGTAGAATTCGGTCTGCTTAGCTGGACTACAAGTCTACGAGTGACATTCTTGCTCAGGAGCTTCAGCTCATCAGCTGATACAATGATACTGAAAAAGGGCGCAAGCAAAGTTAGTGATACTCTGCTGGGCGCGTGCTGCTCAGCACGCTTGGACGCATGATCAGCTAGTAGAAAAGTTGACGGGGAGAGAGAGCGGTGTTAGAGCATCTCCATTGTAATTGCTATCCAACTTGCTATTCTTAAAAATAGCAAGAATTGTCAAAAAGTTGTCTCCATTGTACTTGCTATTTGACTTGCTATTTTAGGGGGCTTGCTATTTCTCTCACCAAACTTGCTACATGTAGCAAGTTTGGTGAGAAAAATAGCAAGTTTTCTAAAATAGCAAGTCAAATAGCAAGTACAATGGAGTGAGTAGCAATATAGCAAGCCAATTGAAATAGGGAGACTTGCTATTGCTATGAATAGCAAGTCAAAAATAGCAATTACAATGGAGATGCTCTTAAGCAATCTAGGGAATTGAGGCATTATTATCCCGCTTGTGGTGCTCTCCGGTCATCGATTATTGCAGTCAAATCAAGTCGTCGACACGTCCCTTTCTTGCACCGTCGGCCTGATTCTCCGCTATCACCTTGGGTTTTAGAGCATCCACAATAGTTATTTCAAATAGCTAACAGATGTGAAGCTGAGAGAAAAATAAAAATAATAATTTATCTCACCATTAGTATTTGGTCCCACACGTAATATACTTAGTTTTTTGGAATACGTGAAATCTCCGATCTATTAACTCGTCGCTAGCTATTCTCTTTTTCTCCACATTTTCTATCTACGTAGGAAAGTGAGTGATGTAGCTAGTGAAATAGCCGATGCTCTTATACACCGGCCTGTACTGCGTCCGGTGCTCGTCGTGTCAGCACTTGTTGCGATTGCATCAACTCCAGTTCGGCTCAATCTCAATCTGGATTGCAGAAAAGCTAAGCTCAACAGCCAACAGGACATGACCCATGGGCCATGGATGGATCACTGGAGAAGAACAAACAAGCTTGTGGTGTTTTTACTCTGAAGGGCACCAGTTTTACTTATGCACAAGATAATAAGATGCTGTAAAATATAATATATCATTCAGCTATACATGAAAATAGAAATATATATGGTAAAATAGCGTAGCCAAGACTTATTGATAATTATATATTTATATGATTTTTCAACCCATCCTCAAAAGTATAGAAATATTATTTTCTAAAAAAATAAATGGTTAGGATTTGTACAAAGAAAAGCAAATTCTACCACATGGGCCAGAGGTAGATATAGGAAAAATTACTCGCGTGTTATCATTGACACACCGATAATATATTGGTAAATTATGAAAATTGTAATGGTCTGGAAGAAATTAACGCAGATATAACACGCCATATGGGCCGAATTATTTTCCCATCCTGGGCCTAAATTGGTAATTCTCACTCTACCAACTGGGCCTTAACTGGTGTCAAGGCCCCAGAACTCTGGAAGCCGCGCCACGAGCCCACGAGAGACTCCCGGCATCGTCTCTCCCAGCGACGGCCGGACCGATGGCGACGGAGCTGGCGGCGGAAGCCATGGACGTCGAGGCGTCGGCTCGACCAACCACCACTGCTGTCTCAGCCTCAAGTTCTCGCTCCCCTCAAGACCTCCTCGCGGAGACCCGCGCCTCCGTGGAGGAAGTGGCCGCCCGAATCCTCGCCATCAAAAAGGATGGCGCCCCTAAGTCTGGGCTTCGCGAACTCGTCGCAGAGATGTCCCTACTCCTCATCACGCTGCGCCAGGTCCGTGCCTATCCAAAACCCTAACACCTTTCGCGGAAACTCTAGCGTTAGATCTGCTGTGCCCACTCGAGGTTGGGTCTGAGCAGGCGAACAGGGAGATGCTGATGGAGGAGGACAGGGTGAAGGGGGAGACGGAGGCGGCGAAGGCGCCGGTGGATTCCACGACGCTGCAGCTGCACAACCTGCTGTACGAGAAGAACCACTACGTGAAGGCCATAAGGAGGTGCCTCGACTTCAAGACGAAGTACCCAGGGATAGAGCTCGTGGCTGTGGAGGAGTTCCACCGTTCCGCCCCGGTCGACATCCGGGACAAGACGCTTGCCTCTGACACGTCCCACGACCTCATGCTCAAGCGCCTCAACTTCGAGCTCGTCCAGGTTGTGTACACTGTACAGTGATCGGTTCCTACCCAAATAGGGGGGTTTACTTGTCATGGGATAGATTACTGTGTTTTGTTCAATTGCCTGTTTAAAGCATCTGAGAATCATAGAGTGTGTACAGGGTTGCATAGAGCATTAAGATCGTGGAGGGTTCTGAGGTTGTATAGCACATTTAAAACCCCATTTAAATTGGGGTTTTGTTCTGAAGGATATGGAAATAAATGCAGAAAGAGCTGCCTCATAAGCTAAGTTTGTTAGTAAGTTTTACAAATTTTGTAACTCGCATGTGGCATTGTTCCAAAGTTCAAATATATATGTTATGTGTACAAAATGTTTGGTAAATCCATCTTTACTGTTAGTTTATTACTGATATACCAAAAAAATTAATAGAACACTCTGTTGTTCTGGACTTCTGGGAACTTAGTTTAGGTATGCGGATTTAGGTCAGTTCATAGTTCATACACTATTGTACTTAAGTATGATGATTCTTTCAATGACTAGTAAATGGACTTGTAGTTTGCAGTGGGATCTGATTCATCTGATTCAAGGTCTGCAGGCAGATTCTTCATCCTGCTGAATTTATTTACCACCTCTAGTAAAACTTACTATCTGATATCTAAAAGAAGTTTGAAATTCTGAAACAGCGCAAAGAACTATGCAAGCTACATGAGAAACTGGAGCAGCGGAAAAGCAGTTTGCTGGACACAATTGCAAATCAGAAAAGGTTCCTCTCGAGTCTCCCATCACATTTAAAATCACTGAAGAAAGCATCATTGCCAGTGCAGCAGCAGCTGGGGATGCAGCATACCGAGAAACTAAAGCAACACCATGCTGCTGAAATGCTTCCAACTCCTTTATATATAACCTACACACAGTTATTAGGACAGAAGGAAGCATTTGGAGAGAATATTGATGTGGAGATCACTGGAAGTACAAAGGATGCTCAAACCTTTGCTCAACAGCAAGCCAAGCAGGAAAATGGTTGGTTAACATCTCATTGGAATATAGTTTATCTGATTTCTTATTACAGAAGCGGTAGTATACTTGCAATAATAATGGCATTTATTCTATTTTTCTCTCTGTGTACCCCATGATCTGTAAAGAATCCTTTTGAGCGTACTGTTTTTAGAAAAGCAGTGTGGTGTAGCCAATGATTGAATGACCAGGTGCAATTTCCTAGTAAATATGTGTTTCTGGCATGTTTAGCAGCATAGAAGCCTCAGTCTTTTTATGGAAGATTTATAACCTGTTTCAGTTCTCCATTAATAATGAAGCAGCATGTAAATAATGCATGGTTGCTTCATTATTTGCTTAATGATTAAAGTCAAATTACTAATGGTTCTGTTCCATATGCATGTAGTATATATTATTACTGTAAAAGTTGGTAGATTAGAAAATATTTCTGATAAAGCATGTATCTTATATATCTGCAATGGCAGGTAGTTTGTCAAATGGTGATAATAGTGTGGATGATGATGCAATTGGTGATGAAGAAGATGCTCAAGGTAGAAGGTCAAAGTCAAGAAAAAACGGGGTGAAGGAAGTTAAGAATTCAGTAGCAGCATATCAACTTCATCCACTTAAAGTTATTCTCCATGTATATGATATTGAAGATTCTGGAGCAAAGCACTGTAAACTCATCGTCTTGAGATTCGAATACTTGGCAAAGTTGAACATTGTTTGTGTTGGAATTGAAGACTCACAGGGGTTGGACCATGATATCCTATGCAACTTATTTCCAGATGACACTGGTTTAGAGCTACCTCATCAGGTGTGTGCGTGTCTCAAATCAGTTGATTTTGATCCAAACAATCTCAACTTAATACTTAGCATCATTTTGGTTTTCTGTTTATACGGGGCAGCTTTGTAACCAAACGTTTTTTGTATTACAAGTTTAGCTTCATTGTACTTCTACACTTGTCCATATTATTATCTTAAAAGAGAACTTTTATCAATTTTATGCAGATGGCTAAACTTTATGCTGGGGAGACCCCAAACTTTAGTGAAAAGGATTCACGGCCATACAAGTGGGCACAACATCTAGCTGGTATAGATTTCTTGCCAGAAGTGCCTCTATCTGTTGAGTATGATTCTAACAGAGCATCGAGAAGTGTGGAATTGTCATCTGGGCTTGCTCTATACCGTCAGCAGAATCGTGCACATACTATTTTGCAGAGAATCCGGTCACGGAAAGTTTCACAGATGGCTCTTACGTGAGTCACTGCTTCACAATACTTGTAGTTTGGAATGTAGCAACATTTGAATGATAAATCCTTATAGATGGGACCAATGTATTTTGACCGACAATTTTGGGCTGATGAGCGTTTGCTTCATTGCACATGTTTTTCTGAGACAAGCTACATTAGTTGATGAAATGTGATAAGAATAGTTTGTGAACATTTCATCTCCATTTTTTACTTATGACCGCTATGGCGCAATGCATCTCCTTTGTGATTAGTAACATCTCGTTCCCTCTTTTACTTATGAAGTTTTTGAGTTATTTGATTACAGGTGGCAGCTTGATTATTTAACTAAGCTGAAGTGGCCTGAAATAGAACACGAAAATGGACCATGGTCATCACGCACCTCATTGTGTAGTCTGCATAGTTGGTCATTGACAGTTTTTTTCCTTAGCCATCACCTCATTCTCCTTTGGTGGTTGTTGGGACTGCAGGAAGTGTTGACAGTGACATGGAGAGTACCAGGGAGGATGGGGAGGTTCTGGCTGTGGTTCATGCTGAAAACATGCCACACGGTTCTAAAATATCACACTATTGAGGTGTGGCTGGAGGCTTGGAACCATTCTAGAGGCTTATCCCTGATATCAAAGAGTGCCACACCATCTAAACTAAGCATTTCACACAGTTTTGGTAGAAATAAGTACGATCTTGACCTCTTGATGTATAGTGACACTGAGCTGGAGGAACAGGCATTTGCTGACCAAGAAGCTGAAAGTGACAGCGAGCACTATGCTTCCAGGGAGTTCACCCTGGTCTTGAGCAAAACTTAAGAATGATCCAAAAGTTATGCTGGAAGCCAAGGCAAATTCTTCAGTCACCTTTTTGTGAGGCTTTAAGTATGTCCATGTTTTTCCCACTGTGAATCCTCAATTGCAGGTTAAGATTAGCACGAAATATCCTATTTGGCCACAGTTTTTCAGTTTGCAATTTGCTTCCGGGAAAAGACCGAAGCTTTAAAATGGCACAATGACCTTTGAGCAATGGAAGCTGAGGTTTGTACCGCTAGCCGCTCTGACTTGTTTAATGCATTTCTCAGGGAATCATAACCGCTAATTATGCTTACTATTTTTATTATGCACAGGTCAATCTTCATATCCTTCAGGTTGTGTCTTCGTCATATGAGGATTATGTACTTACCAAATCCTGCGCCTGGCTATGTTATTTGATATGCATTTTGACGAGGATCACGGTAAAAGAAAAGTTACTTCAGTGATTGATGTGGGGTTATGCAAACCAGTTAGTTGAACTATACTTACCAGATCAGTCACTATACATAGGATGCATAGTGTATGTTGGCCCTACGGAATCAAGCATCTCTTGTGTCATTTTGAGGACATGGAATGGTTACAGTGTCTTCCTCTTCCTTTCTGCCACCGAGAAAGCTGCTCAACATTTGAAATTAACATGGATTCACGGTTGTTCCTACTGGCTTAACTACACAGTATCTGACAAGATTTTTCATGTTGGCTGGAGAGATGCTTCATTTTTTTGGTAAGAGTTTTTTTGGTAAGAGGTCTCTGCCATTGTAGAATCCCACACTAGGCAAAGCGATGGTGTTTTTAATTATGCTCGCACTGGTGTTCACTATTTGCGACTGTTCCAGATTAACTAGATTGTCTAGATAAGTATGTGAAGTTATTGTTCATTTGATCTTTATCAGAACTGCAAAATTAAGATCAGAGTAAACATGCATGCACGTACGGGGCGATGTTTCCATTGCCCAATTACTACAAATTTACATGGTGGGGGGCTTATTGATCTTGCAGTGCCGGTAATCTTTGTACTTCATGGCCTTGTACTTGGCCGGGCTCTCGTCGGTGACAAGCTGCGGGTGCGGGCCGACGACGTGCTCCATCGGCGGTTCGACGAACACCGGCCAAGACATCCGCGTCTTCTCCTTGCTCACCGTCGTCCGGTGCAGCACGGCCTTATACCTCCCATTGCTCAGAATCTGCCTCGCATGAAAGGGAGCTCCATGTAAGCAGCTACGAGTACGTGCTCAACTGAAGAAGACGATGAGAGTGGTAGTGGTACCTCGATTTGGTCGCCGATGTGGATGACGAGGGCGTCGGGGACGTACTTGGCGTCGTACCAGTGGCTGTCTTTGAAGACCTGGAGGCCCTGCACCTCGTTGGGGACGAGGACGGTGAGCGTGCTCATGTCGGTGTGCGGCGAGACGCCGAGGGTGAGCTCCGGCTCCGGGCACGGCGGGTAGTAGTTGATCTTCTGCAGGAACAGCATGTCGTCACCGCCGAACGCCTCAAACATGGCTCCCTCCTCCAGGCCCAGCGCCGCCGAGAGGTACCCGAACAGCTCGCGTGTCAGCCGCTGCATGTGCCTGCAGTACTCCTCGTTGGCCTCTCTGCCGCACGTACTCGCCGGCGGCCGCCATTAATCTCTTCTTCTGGCCGTTTGTGGATGAGGAAAGATGGATTGGCGGTGACCTACGTACGTACCTGTAGTCGGTGGGGTTCTTGGGCCAGATGTCGTGGTCGACCATGGTTGGCGGCGCGACGTTGTGGAAGAAGAAGTCGGCCCACGGCTTCTTGCCCCCGTGGTCCGGCTTCAAACTGCTGCCGTAGCCCTCGAACTTGCCGGAAGCCAGGTCCATGGCGTACCGTTCCTTCTCCTCCTGCGGCAGCGCGAAGAACTCGCGCCCGACGCGCTGCAGCTCCGCCACGGCCGCGCCGGGCACGCCGTGGTTCACCACCTGGAAGAGCCCCCACTCGGCCGCGGCCTCCGCCATGCGCGCGACGAACCCGGGCGCCGCCATGTCGATCACCGGGATCTCCGGCGCGTCGCCCTCGCGGAACGTGGTCACGCCCGGCCGCTCGTGCTCGGACCGCACGTACTCCGGCGGAAGCGCGCCCAGCTTCGTCGCCAGCGCCTGCACGCTCTGCACCTCCTCCATTGCAACCAACCAACCCAGCCGCCCCTCGCCGGCCGGAGCGGCGGCACGCGCAGGCTACCTCCAAGAAAGAAGCAGCAGCCTACGCCCGGACCCTGGTGGATTGAAGATGCTATTCTTGGCAGTCCCGATTCCCGAACTAGTCAATGCAAACAACGGATGAAGACAATTCAACTGCTGCATGCGCTAATCAATGCAAGCAACCATGCATGGTGCATGAGTTTCTGTACCAGAATGCATGATAAGGCTAGTGAATTTGGTAATACTGTTTTATAATCATGTAGTTGTGTAACCGAACGAAATATAGTATTTTGGTGGAGAATTTTATTTTACTATTTCCTAAGTTAACCAGTATAATTAAATGTAACTAACTCTCATGAAATACCAATGATTTGGTTTCCAGTGGGTGTTTCATTTCATTTTATCTGTCTTGGAAACGGGTTAGCACCATGTTACTTTCTTCTTTTCCCTCATTAATTGAATGTCATGTCAGCAAAAAATCTGATATGTCACGGTAATTAATACCATGAAACCCTATGTAAAACTCTCGTTGTAAATAACCTAATAGGTCATGGTATGGTATATACTAGTATATATGATCTAGAGTGAAGTTTCACATACGTAGGGTGTACGTGATGAGACTCGACTCGCTACTTCATAGTAATGGGAAAAAACTTAGCATTGTTAGAGCACTCAAGAGAGTTCTTATTTTTCCCCCTAAATCTCATATATGGATTGTTTTAAGTAGATTGATATGTAAAAATTAATTTGTACACAACAATTTCTTTATATCCATATTTTTTATATTTGAATTAGTCAATTTTCTATCGGTCACATGAGCACACGGTCCACTGGCCAGCGTGTGCTTCTGACAGCTTCATCACACAACAACAAATTGTATTCATGCAGGCCGCGACGTGCGGTGTATTGTGTGGAAGAAAAGGTAGTGTAATGCCTTTATATCTTGTATTCATGTGTATGAATCACTAGCATTTTTGAGTGGACCATAGTATTTAAGCAAATCATATTTGTTTTCATTAAACGGTGTGAAAATTTGAAAAGTTTCTGAAATTTTGTGATTAGCTTTCTATAGTAATTGGTATGTTATTGTTATTAGCGGGTTATTGGCATTTGCATTTTTGGCCAAAGCTTTACAATAGTTATTGATATCCAATTTGTCTAACATAATCTTCTACTCTTCTAGTTACACAGTTGATCCACATTCTGCGAAGTACAAGCCATAAGAGCAACTCCAACAATAGCCCTCAAATCATGGTCCCTATTTTTGATTTGAGGGCTCCTATTTTTGAGAGGCCTGTTTTTTTGGTTCCACTCCAACAGTGACTCTTAAAACAGAGCCCCTATTTTTGATTTCCACCATTTTTTCGTATATTATGCACATGTATTTGACAAAAGTACAATGCATAATAAAAGAACAATTTTCAAATAAAAGAATATCTCAGATAGTTTCAAATCAATCTCAAATCAGTTTCACTCAAATCTGAAATTTATCAGACGAAGAATAGTGATTGTAACTCCAATACTTTGCACTTGACTAAAACTGATCCAGATTGCAAGTTTCAACTTCAATGTAATTTCAGAATAGCACAAATCAATTCAGAATATGTCAAACATTTTAGATCCTGAGATTTCACAACTTTAATCAATCAAAATCCGATTTCAGCTTTTCGTACCATGAATAGTAAACTAATTTCAGATTTCAGATTTCAGCAATGTTTCAATGACACTTCTAATTTCAGAATGCAAGACTTGACTTCAGTTTCACTTTAGGTAAGCAAATACTCAATCAGAACATGATTATCAATGTGGGTTCAGAGAAATCACAACTATACTTAAACAAATTCAGAATATAGTATTTTTCAGGACGGTGTACAATATACTGTCAGTTATCACCATTTTGTTTACACATACTCTCAGCGTAATTGAGTAACACTGTTCTAGGTCAATCACTTCTAGTAGAAGAACATCTCTTGGCACATCCAAAAATCAGAGATAACATGAATCTGATAGAGCCGAATTCATTGTAGCCCATTCGACAAAACTAAAGAACCTGTTCTGAATCAAGTGCTCACAGCCAAAAGATTCGGATGAACAGACATTGCAAACACGAAATCAATTTGAGTTCTGTTCTACAAAAGTTCTAGTGCCTCTCAGATTTGCAAACAACAGAAATAATCAATAGGATCTGAACAAAACTTGATTCACCAGAATTTCAGCATTAACATGAAATCAGTTCTGCCAGGAAAAAAACAGAACCAGATGTGTTACTTGGATCTAGCAAAAGAAATACTCATACTCATTGAAAATAGATTCAAGTTTCGAAAATGGATTATTCATAACTTGTACTACGAAAAGTATATAGACATCCACATACACTTTTGTAGCAAAATCGCCAGAGAAATGCCTCTCAAAATCGCATCCAGGAATAAATCTTACCTCTGTTGCAGTGGCAACAGGCCGGCCAATCGCAATCACGAGCACGACAACAGGCCGGCCAATCACAATCACGGAAACCAAATCGCGCTTGCTCGTTGTGGGCTGCGCTGCCGGCTGCGTGGGATGATTCCAGGTGAATCGCGCTGCACTTCCAGGCGAATCGCGCAGGCGGAGGCGGCGCACGCAGAATTTTTCTGGCGGCGACTTGGAGCGGGGGAGAGGGAACGGAACGTGCGGAACAGATGGGGGCTGGTGTAGGGGGCCCAGCAATGAGGGCCTGAAGGTCTTTTTTAGGAGCCCTCTCATTTTGGGGGTTAAGTAGGGACTCTGTTGGACCCCGAATTTTATTGTTACATTTCAAATATGAGTTTGAGGGCCTTAATAGGGACTCTGTTGGATTTGCTCTAACGGTGTGGCAAACATTAGTGATCCTTGATTATTTATTTACAGTGTATTGTTATTTGTACAGTTTGTTTCGCAACGCTGCCAAAACGACCGTGTCCATAAGTTGAGATACAAATAATCCAAACTTTCTCCGGGTGTTAGATTCATCATCGGACGACGACGATGAATTTTTTATTGCAGTGACACAGGTTATCGACTCATTCGTTCGTTAAATGCATCGCAACGAAATGGATGAGTACGGAGGGTAGTCGGTCCCATGCATGCAATGCAGCCCGTAGTCCGTCTGCCCTGTAGGACGGCATGGCGTTGGCGTTGGGTGCGTGGGACAACTTGCATGTGAAAGCGACGGGGGCGTTGGCAGATAGAGCGGTGGACACAGGTTGAGGCTGGCCATGGATTAGGGCGGACGGTGCAACCGCCATGGCCCATATTTTAGGGGCCCACGATTGAATAAGTAAACTTTTTAGAGTATATTTAAGAGTGTTTTTAAAAATTGAGTACCTATATAGTTTTTTGGAATTTATTTTTAGTATACAAATCACTTTAAATATGTTTTTCCAACGGAATTTCTAAATTGAAGTATCTGAGGGTGTGTTTGGTTTAGCTGTAGATTCTAAAAAAGTTGTTGTGAGCTATGAGCTGTGAAAAAGCTGTTGTGAACCGTAAGCTGTAGAAAAGCTGAGAAGCTGTTTGGTTGGAATAGTTGCGGATTTATATTTTGGCAGTTCATGATGTTTAGTTACATTATTAATGTGTAATTTTAGATGTAAATCATTCTAATCATGAAATTTTGTAATATTTATATTAAAATTATATATTTTTAAATTACACTATAATGATATATTTTACTAAAATTTCATTTTTTAAAATTTTACTTGAATTGATATGTTTTAATAGCATGATAAGTAATATTCATTCAAAGTTGAATTGAGAAACTGTGAAATATGAGTTATACCAGCTTTCAAATTTGTACTACGAGAATCTGAAAATTCTAGAAAAAAGATGGGTGACCAAAAAAATTGTTTGGTTCAGATTCCGGCTTTCAAGTGAAGAAGCCGGTTCAAAAATCTGAACCAAACAGACCCTACATGCTCCTTAAAAGTAAAGAACGAAATGATTAATTTTAGGGATCTTTATTTTTAGAAGTAGTTTAGAATATCTATTGGAACTGATTTTTTAATTATAATCTAAAAAATTTAGAGAAGAGAGTTGTTACTTTGTATTTGGTATTCTTATGGAAGAAGCTCGTGCGGTTGGAGTCTGAGATCCGAGGTTGGCTCCCATTGTACAACCCTTTTTAGCGTTTTTTTTTTCTGGTTTGTACTGCATCCTATTAGTATAATATTTCTTATTTAATCTTGTCTCTCTCTTCTTGAGTGTTTTTTGTGTTCTATTTTTTACTAAGTCCTATTAGTATAATATTTATAATTTAATTTTTAATTTAAGATGTATCATATTATTTAGTATATTTATACTAAATAATATTATTTGTTTTTTAGACTACAATGTTCTAACTCCTATTCTACACACGTGGCGTTCCTGTGTGTATATATATATTTCTTAGAATACTTCTTAAAATCAATTTTAAATATTACATAATTATCCGGCGAAGCAGATGCAACTCAGCAGATCGAGCTACAGAACGCCTTGAGAGTTCAACTTGGCTTTTCGAGACGAACCTTGTGTACAAATGTAACACCAACACAACAAACACCATTAATTCGAGGTATGTATGCTTTTTAGGAAGCACGAAGGAGTATTCCTCGGTACAGGTGATGCAAAACCTGAGCTCTAGCAACAGCCTTGCTGTCCAAAAAATTATTATGAATCAAGCATCAAACTTCCAGACGGCAAAAAAAATAATACCTACTTCACCTGATTAATGAGTTTCTCTCATCAAAAGGATGACACGAGAATCATCCACTAAAATTAAGATTTAGGTGCTAAACTCCAGTGATCGATACAGTCCAATCCACCAAAGATGATCATCAGGAATACGTCGTCATTGTCTTTGCAGAAAAATCAAGAGCTGGATTCCAACGCTTTCTCCGCTGCAGGAGCTGGTGCAGGGGTAACGCCACCAGTCGTTGGACTGAAAAAAAAATAAAACGGGTCATCAGTTGTTAAATCCTCATAAGCTATTTACTGTTATAATAATTAATTAGCAAGCGAATGAGATACTCACAGTCCAACCATGACTTTAAAAGCATCATAAATACCCCATTGAGCACCAGTAAGGGTTCCAATCATAACAATCCGAAGGGGAAGTCCCCTAGTGAAAAGGCCCCAAAGACCAAGCTTCTTAACAGCCTGCGTTAATACAACAATCATATACATACAGTTAATATGATATGAACAACAACGGGTTAATTTTTTCCGTGCCATTACAATTTTTGCGGTTTGCCAATATGCCATCGATGTGTCACTGACATATGGGGGCCGCCACAGTCACTGACAGTGGCATATAGGCAATTTCTGAAAATTATAATGACACGTGAGTAATAACATAAGACAGGCTTAGTAGAAGACGTGCTTACATCACCCACTGTAGCTCCCTTGGCATTGTTCAAGAAAGAAACCAAGTTGTCCGCTGGATGAGAGACCACAGCACAGAAGACACCAGCAATGTAACCACCAGCAAAACTGATACCCAATTGGAAAGACTTGGTGCACTCAGACTTCGGAATAGGAACAGCATGCTTGTAAATAAGTTCAACAATGGTCTCAAAGGAGGCAAATTTCATCATAGTATCTGGATACATCATAGAAGGATTAAACAAATGAGTAGGAAAAAACATGAGCATAGCTCACAGAAATTCCAAGCATGTCATACAAATAAACCAGCAAATACTCATCGGTGAAGCCTAGCAACAATATGTGTTCAATTTCCCATATGCATAAACTATATATAACAAATCATATTTACATAGCATGTGACAACTAATTGTTAGTTACAATCTACAGAACAGTCCAGTAAACTTCAACATAAGATCATAACTACGCCATCCAAAGCAAACGGATTATGTATAAGGAGCGATTTCAAGTTGGGGGTTCTCTAACAGTAAATGCAACCCTTTTTAAGGCTAAGAAAGTACCATGGCATAGTTTAGTGATGTTTATCACAAAACTACATATTTAGCTAATCATCCTAACAAAAAATTAACTATTGGATTACAAAACATTGTTATTGTCATAAATTTGGTGCTAAATAATCAAATATGTAGTTTCATGATATGGCAGATTAAATGTGTAGTTTTGCAACAATATTGTCAAAATCAAAATACCTATAGTTTTGCAAAATTTGCTCAATTATGATATACACTGCACTACTACAGCAGCAAATATTGGCAGTGGAAGGAATACTGAATAATATCGACATGGTTAACCATATAACTATAGAAGTTCACTTGCAACAGCAAACCATTTAAGCACACAAGTTAAGCATGTTATAAATCAACTATGGATAGTGCTGCCATCAAAGCAAAACAAGACGGGGGTGGATTTGTCACAGGCAGGACATGTTCTGGTCCTTCAGGAACATCTGACTTTATTGTTACTCTACTGTAGCAGTTACAGAAATGAAAATATTAGAATGAATATCAATGTAACAAAGTAGAAGTAATACTTACAAGGGATTTGGCGACCCCAGAGAGGAACAATTCCCTTGTAAAGCCTGTCATTAACAACCAGTAAGAATTATCATGGCATAGAACAAGAGAAAGGGGTTCTAGATATTTTCTAAGATAAAAAATGGCATTTATGCTTAGTTGCTTACCCAAGAGCACCTTCAGATCTGACAAATTTGGGGAGCCCATCACTCAATCCACGAGCAAATCCAGGTTGTGTTTGCACACGGACCTTCACAGCTTCAAATGGGCAGAGAGCCACATCCGCAATCACCTCAGCAGAAGCTGATCCAGCGAGGTAAATTAGGGTCTTGTACTTATGAGAAAACTCAGGGCCTGCAATATCTGAGTAGTACTTCTTAAAGAACTCATAAAAACCAAACTTGCAGGCGCCTTGAGCACTATAACCAAGTAAGGTAGGCACCCATCCCCTGAAGAAGCCTCTAGCTCCTTGCTCTTTTAAGAGGACACCAAATCCAGATGATATACTCTTGTATTTTGCTGGATCAATCTGAAAAAACAAAACAAAACTTGTAATTTCCAAAATCCTACCAAAACCTGGTTTAAAATTGCAATTTATAACATGCATTCACTGGTTGGCTTATCTATGCACGTACCCAACTCATATATTTTGATAAGCATAGTAGAAACTAGCAATATTTAAAAGGCACTACTCACTCCCGCCTTATGAAAGGGAGAAACATAAAACATCTTCACCAAAAAGGCAAACAAAGACATAAGCATTTTGTTTCACCGACAATTCAAAAACTAAGCAAACACAAACTAGGTCATCAAGTATAAAAATACTATAAATGACTAGTTATGGCAG
Organism: Zizania palustris; assembly: GCA_019279435.1. Lineage (NCBI taxonomy): Eukaryota > Viridiplantae > Streptophyta > Magnoliopsida > Poales > Poaceae > Zizania > Zizania palustris. The sequence continues at coordinate 36,571,794 of JAAALK010000287.1, read as the reverse complement.
CTGACCACAAAATTGTAACAATATGGCTTAAGCTGAACTATGGAGTTTCCCGTAGATTAGTGCAGTTGTTAAGGGAAAAAGCATGGTGAACATTGCCCCAAAACAGCATTAACTTAGCTTCCTATACGGCTATACTAGAACAAGATGGCATGAAATGAAATACATATAAAAGCAATCTCAGGTTTGGTCACACCTTCACACAACTTAATCATTCTATTGGAGAGCCTACAAAAGAACAAACCAACCACAACAAATCATAGAAGGGTAGCAGAATCACGAATTCATCTATATAATGTTGTAACTAAATCAAATGAAGAAGTAGGATAGGTAGTCTATCATAATTACAATACGCACAGCCGCTACAGTAGCAACTACCCTGTTTCTACGATTGAACATTGCGAAGCAAGCGCATTGGAACCGATCAAAGAACATGTCGGGAACCAAAAAAAAAAGCTACAGATCTCAACAACAGCCAAGCTGTATTTACAGCGAAGCGCAGCGCGAATGGATTTACGCATACAGATCGCAAAAGCCTAGACAGATATAACTAATTCGCAACCACACGTTCTACCCATCATTGAACAAACTAAATACCACCAGATCTACTCATCAACAGGACCCAAAGAAGCAACAGGCCCAGCAGGCAACAGATCTAGACAGTGCACCCTCACCTGCATGTTACACTTGACGAGGTCGAGTGGGGTGACGGCCGTGTGGGTCAGACCGCAGCTGGCAATCCCACCGGCAGTGCAGGCGGCGTAGAACATCGGCGAGTACATCTCGATCTTCTCATTGGGCGCCTGGATCGTGAAGGGCGCGCCTCCCCCGACGACAGCCGGAGCCGGAGCCGGGGCCCGGGAGGGGGAGGAGGAGGGGAGGCGGGAGGCGACGGCGAAGGACCTCGCCGCGGAGGTGTAGAGGTAGCTCGGGAGGAGCGACTCGCGGGAGCGGTCGGAGAGAGCCATCGCCGCCGACGAGAGATCCGGGGGGATTCGTCTCCCTCGCTGGCTTTTGCGCGCGGGTGCTTTCTGAGGGCTCTCGCGTTCGCGTTGTGTGGACAAGGCGGAGGCCAGAGGCAGAGGGGAATACGAAGGTGAGGAGGGGCGGCGGCTCCCGTTATTAGGGCATCAATATTTTTGGAGAAAACTGCGATGGGTGGGCCCAATTAGTAGGTGGGTCCCAGTGTCATTGTCTGTTTGGCTTGTGGTTGGTGCATGGAAGATTTGACATTGCAAAGAGCTAGCCATCATTCTTGACTTGATTTTTGATAGAAGTATATGTAATAACGACCCTATTCTTTAATTAAAATTTTCGAGAAGTATTCTAGTTATGCGAGCACGTGTTTTTTTGTTATTATAGCACTCAAATCAATGATTTTTTTATAAAATAACACTTATATTGTAGACTTCTCTAAAATAACGCTTTTAAATGAGGTTAGTTGCTATTATAGAATTTTTGACTGGAATTCAAATTATTTTTTGTTTTTTCTACTCTCTACCAATTGTACAAGAGGCCACTGTCCGCGACGCCCAAGCGGCCGCCTCGCGCAACCAAGATGTCGCCGCCCTCACTTCGCCACACTCGCGCGCCTAGGACACAACTGTCCTCACGCCCAGGAGGCCGCTGGCCGGGAGGCTGCCGGTGTTGTCATAGCCATCACCATAGCAGTAGATCTCTGGGCTGGCCGAACCGTCTTCCTCATCCTCGGCACCGGCGCTTCGGAGCGACGACGGGGTGGCGACCTCATCCCCCAACTTCCTCTTTCTGCCCCTTGCGTCGTCACCGGCCTCACGCGCCATGAGGCTACCACTGCTCTCATGGCCAAGAGGCCACCACCTACATGCAGGAGGTCACCGCCGTCGTCGTGCACCGGCAAGCACAGTGTGGTAGCGGCTGGCGGGCTGGCGGCCCGAAATGCATAACAGCTCTGTCGACTGTCCACGGGGGAAGGGTAGAAAGGTAACTTTTATTGGTACAAAACAAAAAATAATTTGAATTCAGTCAAAATTCTATAATAGCAACAAACCATACTTGAAAGTGCTATTTTAGAGAAGTCTCTGGTATATGTGCTATTTTAAATAAACTCATTGTTTTGAGTGCTATAATAGCAAAAAAAACTCGCAAGTACGTAGATAAAAATAATATTCTTCCTCGGTCTCAATATAAAGAGGTAAAAATATATTAGTATCCTGCATTTGTATTTGAGAACATATGGGTTGTGGAGTCCACTATGAATAAAACAACTAGTATTGAATTGATAGGGGTATTATGAAAAGTTTGGGGCTATCTCTATTAACTTTTAAAAGATGTTGTTGTTTTTTATCTCAATATTTGATCATCTTTCTAGTTATACTGTTTTTCGTTAGTTGTTAGTGTGAAAGACAAAGGCATTGTTAGGTTACCGACCATGTTTTGTTGCATTTTATTATTATATAAATCATACATTATCAACAACATTGAATTAAAAAGTATTTAGACTTAGAATATTGGTGTGTTGTGGCAACATCCTCAACCACTTCACTTCACAGTTCTAACTTATATTCAAAAATTATTTTCCTAAAAAAGTAACTCCCAATGAGAGAGACTAAATGTCTATACAGTATTTTTGAACGAAGTGACAAATGGATAATTATTTCTTTAAAAGTATTGGTTAACACGTCAATTATGGGTCTAATTGGTAGAGTTTCGGATCCTGAAATCTACACTGAAGTTAGAGTGGAGTATTTGAAGTTGGCTAGACCTGCTCAACCACTCCAGTTCATTTTTCTGGAGCGCTCTCAGCGAAATTCACTCCTCAGAAAAAACGTTTGGTTTGACTCCAACTTCACAGGATAAAGAAGCTCGAGCTGGAGCCTGCCAAACGCACCCTATATATATACAAATGCTATTCTACACTATGGGTGTAGAATGCTATCCTACACCGACGTGGAATGGGAGAATCGGACCCTCACGCCCCACCCAATCCCGACCCACCAATTCCACGTCAGTGTAGAATAGCATTCTACACTCGTGGTGTAGAATAGCATTTGTATATATATATGTATATGTATATATATATATGTGTGTGTGTGTGTGTGCGTGTATGTGTATACGGGAACACTATTCTACACTACGGGTGTAGAATGCTTTTCTACACCGATCAACCCAGCCATGCCCACCTCATCCAGTATATCCCCACGCCTCACCCAATCTCTACACCTATTCCACGTCGGTGTAGAATAGCATTTGTATATGTGTGTGTATATATATATATAACAAAATGCTATCCACTACAAGAAAACATAGAGTTTTCGTCGGCTAAAATATCTTCCGTCGGTTTTTGGGAAAGCCGACGGAAGTTAAATAACTTCCGTCGGCATCCAAGAGCCGACAGAAGTTAAGTTAACTTCCGTCGGCTTTTCACAGTGGCCGACGGAAGTTAGCCGGAATTTTTCCGCGGCCGATCGGATCCCATAGCTTCCGTCGGCCAGCATTAAAGCCGACGGAAGTTAAGTTAACTTCCGTCGGCTTTAATGCTGGCCAACGGAAGTTAGGGGATTTATTCCCCAACCGCGCGCGCGTACAGTGAGCCCTAACTCCTTGTACACGCGCTCCCACACTGTTCCCCGCCGCCGCCGGCCGCCCGGTCCCGTGCACCCACCGCACGCGCCGCACCGCGCCTTCCCGCCGCCTCCGGCCGGCCGCCGCCGACCACCGCCGCCGCTGGCCGCCCGGTCCCGCGCGCCCGCCGCCGCCTCCCACGCCGACCGCCCGCCCCGCCGCCCTGCCCCGGTCCCACGCGCCGCCGCCCACCGGCCTCCGCCCACCGCCGCCAGCCGCCCAACGGCCACCCGCCGCCGCCCACCGCCCTCCGACCGCCGCCCACCGCCTGTCGTCGTCGCCCGTCGCCGCCCGTCGTCGTCGCCCGTCGCCGCCCGTCGTCGTCGCCCGTCGCCGCCCGTCGTCGTCGCCCATCGCCGCCCGTCAATCAAGTAAGTACGCCACTTTGTTCTGTTGTGTGTATGTGTGTATGTGAGTTGTGAGTTGTGTAGCAAGAACAGTCTATTATTTCTGTTTGTTTAGATTATGGAAACTTGTTGCTCATTTGCTACATGTAACCTGATGCTTATTTTCCAAGAAGAAATAATGCTAGTCTCAACAAGTTTATGACTTTGTTTGAGTGTTGTTGTGAATTAATGCAATTGCTAATTCAACAATGGTCAGTATAGAGCGATAGTTCTTGCTCAACCTAACATGAATTCATAAGCACGAAACAATTATTATCATAAATCGGTTCTAACAATCAAGATTTGGCATCAAAGACAAATAGTATATAATAAAATTATCATTATTACTACTGTATGATTTTGAAAATCATTACCAAAGGAATCAAAGCCATTAACTTTAACACTATTGAATTTTAGATGGACGGAAACAAAAGTAGAATAGATTGAAGATAAATACATAAATCATAATAACTGCTTTAAAATCATTAAAGAATTCTTCCCTACTCTTAAATTGATTTATTTCCTAGGTTAAATGCCATTTTAATGAACAAAGAACCACAAGACAACAAATTTCCATGCTTTGGAATAGAAAACGGTACGACTTTGCTAGGGCGACTCCCTGCTGCGGTGAACACGGCGCACGGCGGCGGAACAACGGCGTGGTGCCGAGGCGCGCGCGATGAGGGCGCCTGGGAGGGAGGGGGAATTCGGCTTTGTGGCTAGGCTTCGTGGCCATGGCTTATCACTTTGGGTGGTCGTAAAAACTGCACACCCATATATAGTCCTAGGATCAAACTGTTCGCCTTTTGCCCTTTACGTTTTTGTAGCATGGTCACAACCCAAATTGCGATGAGCCAGTGCATGCACCTCCTTCCTTCTGTGTTCCCATTGCTTAATTAGTACGTCAAATCATTCATTAGGTACTGTTGAATGGGAGTAGCAATTGCTGTTATTGTGTTTTTACTTCATTAGTATATATAGTGGTAGAACTAGCTTCTTGTATTCTTTATATCTTCTTAGTCCTCACTAAATTGGAATTGTTATATTGACCATCACTTTTTATTAATTTGTGGTTTGTTGATGATTTCATTACGATGATTAGTATATTATATATATATATGTATAATTTCTTATATATATTCTTTTCATATGCAATTATTTATTTGACACCAACGTAAATAGTGTAATGAAACCTATGTGTCACCCGTTTCGGACCAACATGTCTCACACGTGTCATGCGTGTTAGATCTGTAGGTCCGGAATTGTACCTTTTTGGACAGCCTCGGAGTGGGCGACAGAGCGTGGTCTTTATGATGAGTCATGAGTCCGAACGAGATTTCAGTGACATAACCTCGTTGTTCTCTATTGCACCACTATAAGGCGTGCAATTGGAGAACAGCGGGGTTATGCTGTTGAAATTTCGTTCGGACTCATGGCTCGTCATAAAGACCACGTTCTGTCGGTCACTCTTGTGTGGGTTTAGGACCTATCTTTTCCTATAGACATAGGGATATGATATGTAGAAAACATCTAGTACTTATGATGCATTCTCGATTGAATGAATATTTTGCCTATAGAATGGCTGAGGACGACCGACGGTGGATGTATAGTGGTTTTATGAAAAGTGGAGCTCACACGAGGGAGTGGGTAATCAACGCTGAGAAATTTATTGATCGTGCATTCACTTTGACAACAAACACTAGCGCGAGGTGCCCATGCATGAAGTGTAGAAATTCTCGTTGGCAAGACAAGAGGACGTTGTCATTCATATTTGCAAATATGGTTTCATGCCAGGTTATGAAGTTTGGACTTTTCACGGCAAGACAGGCCGTGAAAAAACGGTATTAGTAGTGGAAGAAGAAGATGATAGCGTTGCTGACGATAGGATGGATGAGATGCTTGATGCTATACGACCGGAGTTTGAATCAAACCCTGAGGATCCTCCAACACCGGAGGTTCAAAAGTTTTTCGACATCCTTCTAGCTTCAGAAGAGCCATTACATGAGCACACCACCGTAAGTGTTCTCGCTTTCGTGACTCGTATTATGGCTATTAAGTCAAAGTTTGCATTTTCAAACAATTGTTATAAGGAGCTCTTGAATCTGATCAGCGATATCCTTCCTAAGAACCATAAGGTGTCGAAAGACATGTACCAGTCAAAGAAAATGCTTTCTGCTCTCGGTATGGAGTATGAGAAGATTGATGTGTGTCGAGATAATTGTATATTGTTCTGGAAAGAACATAGTAATGAGGTGAAATGCTTAAAATGTGGTAAAACGAGATTCGTAGAGGTCGTAAATGAAGACGGAGAGAAGGTGACGACAGAGGTTGCTCATAAGCAACTTTGTTACATGCCTCTTACACCTCGGGTGAAACGATTGTTTCTCTCAAAGAAAACCGCTAGACATATGCGATGGCATAAAGAAGGTGTACGTGAGAATAATCAAGTAATGGTGCACCCATCTGATGGTGAGGCATGGAAGGCTCTAGATGATTTTGATGCAAACTTTGCTAGTGATACTAGGAATGTTCGCATCAGGTTGGCACTCTTGTTGTAACCGCATCCTGGAAATATGAATTTATGTTCCTGTGTCTCATTATACCCGGTCCAGAGCATCCTGGAACACGACTAAACGTGATGCTGAAGCCCTTAATTGAAGAGTTGAAACAATTGTGGAAAGGAGTTGAAGCATATGACTATGACCAGAAGCAAAAATTCAATCTTCGAGTTGCGTATCTATGGTCGGTCCACGATTTTCCGGCATACGGTATTTTTTCTAGTTGGAGTTGTCATGGAAGGTTGACATGCCCGATATGTGCGAAGGACACAAATTGTTTCCGTCTGAACTTCGGGGGAAAGATTTGTTACTTTGATTGCCATAGATGCTTTTTGCCCTTGAATCACCCATTTAGGTTACAGAGGAACAATTTCAAGAAGGACAATATTATTGTAAAGGGACCACCAAGGCGTTTAAATGGTAGAGAAATCGCTGATGTGCTGAATGAGTTGGTCCTTAATGAAAATGAGGATGGATTTGTAGGATTCGGAACCGAACATAATTGGACCCACATATGTGGCTTATGGGAACTGCAGTATGTCAAATCACTAATTCTGATGCACAACACTGACGTTATGCATCAGGAACGTAATGTTGGTGAAAGCATTATAAGTAAATGTATGGATTTTACTGACAGGACAAAATATAATGTAAAGGCGAGAAGAGATTTAGCTGAGATTTGTAATCGACCAACCCTTGAGTTGACGAATAGTGGTGGCAAGCCACGTGCCCCATTTTGTTTAAAACCTAAAGAAAAAAACAAGTAATGAGGTGGTTGAAAAATTTGAAATTCCCAGATGGTTACGCCGCGAGATTTAGAAGAGCTGTGAATTTGAAGATGGGGAAATTAAATGGATTGAAAAGTCACGATTACCACATAATAATAGAAAGACTCATTCCTGTAATGTTTCGCGGGTACCTGAATGATGATGTGTGGAAGGCGTTAGCTGAGCTGAGCCATTTTTATAGACAAATTTGTGCGAAAGAAATTAAGAAAGATATGATGAAGATGCTAGAGAAAGAGATCCCGGTGCTTTTATGTAAATTGGAAAAAATATTCCCTCCAGGGTTCTTCAATCCAATGCAACATTTACTGGTTCATCTGCCATATGAAGCTAAGGTAGGTGGCCCTGTGCAATATAGGTGGATGTATCATTGTTGGGGGAATAGTTTTCCCTTGAACAGGGGCCAAATGACGTCAGCCTCCGACAGCCTTCGGCCCGGAGCCCAACACTGACGAAGACTGTTCCTTCCCGAAGAAGCTGTTTTCAGGTCCTAGGGTGCGCTTCTGAGCCCGCTGGGAGAAGCCCCCGAACCCTGTCGAAGCCCTCTAGAGTGAGGTCCCTCGGGGTCCTCCGGAGCGAAGCCCTCAAGATTCCTTGAAAAATTGCCAGAAGTTGTCTCAGGCTAGCTCCGGGGCTAGCCTCCGGGCCCAGTCCGGAGTTAGCCTTCGAGCCTTGTTCGGAGTTAACCTTCGAGTTCCCTTTGGAGCTCCTCAGAGCTAGCCTCCGGACCCTGTCCGGTCAGCTCAAGGCCAAGTCTCCGAGACCCCAGTTCGAAGCCCAGTTAGGAGTATGCTTCGAAGCCCCTTCAGAGTGTACTTCGAAGCCTCCTTCGCAGCCTCCGCCAGAAGAGTTCCGGCCCCTACTCCGAACCCAAGAAAATATTTGCGCCTCGCTACAGTGTAGAGGCCATACCGGGGGCCCCTCCACCCCTGGTATGTCTTTTAGCTGGTCAAAGTGTGACATTGTCTGACACGTCTGTAAGGCTGTAAAGCACTTTTGTACAATAGCTAGCTCCTTTTCCCCTTTTTACCCCTATGAGCCTAGGGCTTATAGAGGGCATTTTTGGTCTTTTTCTTAAGGCCTGCGTGCCTATAAAAGCAGGGCCAAGCCCTTGTAGCAGGGGACCTTGGCCAGGGCCATGAGACCCCGGAGCTTACTACTTCATACCGAGGCATACCATGCCAAATCCACCACAAACTGGACGTAGGGCTATTATCCCTTAGGGGAGGCCCGAACCAGTATAAATCTTTTCTCCTTCTGAGTTCATTTTACACTCCGTATACACACATACTAAACCTGTGCTGTAGCTAACAAAATTGCTGCAACAATCATATTGAAAGGTCCCTAAAGAAGTTAGAGCGATGGTTGGTAATAAGGCCAGAGTTGAAGGTTGCATCGCAGAAGAATTTAAATTGAAAGAGATAGCATACTTCACTAGTGTATACTTCGCTGAGCATCACAATGTCAACACACCTGCTACACGGTACCATATGGATGAAGACCATCCTTGTAGTGATCTCTAAATATTTGGGTGGAAGGGCATAACTGTTGGTATCTCCACGACATATTATGTAACTCAGGAAGAACAAACATATGCCTTGCTCTACATGTACTCAAATATGGAAGAGATGGAACACTATTTCGCGTAAGTAAATTCTTTTTAGTTTTATATTTTACCTCCAAATTTTATACCCGTTTGTTTACCTATTCGTTACAATGACAGTATGTTTGATTCGAAATACTTGACGTCTGGTCGTCAACCAACGGAGAAGCAATTAGATAAATTGTGTCGAGAAAGAGTAAATGGCGGGCCTAGTTTCCTCACTTGGTTCAGAGAACATGTAAATCCTTACCTTTTGTGACACGTATTATTTTACTCTACTAGGTTAATTATCTTATAAGCTCTTATGATTTGCAATGTGTGCTCGCTGACAATGTACATATAGACTTGCGACAGCTCTCTTACGGGAGTATTAGTGCCAAAAGTTACGGTCGCTATGATGTTAATGGTTTTCGCTTCCGTTCAACTATTTTTGAAGCATATCAACCTCTAGCGGCAACAACTAATACTGGAGTTGTTACAAGGGTCGTTGATGTACAAGGACACGAAACTATGTATTATGGAATCATCAAAAATATAATCGAGTACAATTTTGCCGGGAATAAGGAGATTAAAGTAGTCTTCTTTGATTGTGATTGGTTCGACCCTAAACATGGTACTCGTGAAAACCAATTTGGGATGGTTGAAGTCAAACACGCGGAACGATTATCTGGTTGCGATGATTTTGTCCTTCTTCACCAAGTCGAGCACGTGTATTATATGTCGTACCCATGTGAAAAACTAAGTGCTTGGTGGGTAGTCTACAAAGTGAATCCTCGGGAACGTCTACACACCCCTAGTGATGGCGCTTATCAATTGGAGGTTGAAGAGGTCGATGAGGTTTACCAAGATGATGAATTGCCGACTTCGTTTAATGTAGAGTCAGAATCGTCGACAGATTCTTTTCTCGGCGATTCTAATGACGTGGTAGTTCTCGAGAAAAGGAAACACCAACATAAGAAGAAAAAAGTAACATGGCGTGCTTTGGGGAGAAAAGGACAAATTGATCCTGATTTTGATGATAATTGACAAGTAATTGTTTTCATACATGCATATGCAATATATACTTCATATTACATGTTTTTTCATATGTACAAACCTTCTTTACTAATAAATGCTCGTTTGTGCTTATTTTGAACAGGATGTCGAAAAAGGTGAGGAGTGTCACGAGGAAGCTCTTCCGCTTGGGGAGTACATCGGCGAGTACTCCGGCGAGTACACCGACGAGTCAGGAGGACACACTATTCCAGGGTAGTTCTTCTTCTTCAAACAGACGTCGTCAAGAGCAGCTCCTGAGATGCATAGATCCGACATTAATTGGTCGGCCTATTGCATTTCAACTGGATGATGAGGTAACTTTCAGATTGCTTTTTATGCCAGTTATAAACTATTACTAATTGTTTCAATACTATTTTGTAGGAGGAAGAACACTTGGAGAGTGCGGGTCACGAGGATGATCCGGTGGGTGGGGGCAGGAGGGGGATGTCCCGGAGTGTGCGGCGCAGAGGGATGACCCAGACAGAGGGTGTGGGGTAGGGGGATGACCCGGAGGGTGCGGGGCAGGGGATGTCCCGGATGGTGCGGGTCAGGAGGAGGGGGCTGAGGCTTCCGGGGCCTCAGTATCTTTCAGGACGAGCCACCTGGTCGCCCCACCAGTAGTCTCTTCCGGTGGAGCCAAGATCGAGATTGCGCTTGTAGATGACGGGTAAGTATAATACTCTTTTGTTGTTTTGCTTTTAAAAAAAAATCTTTCACTAAACTGACTTTATTTATTATGTATTTCTAGATCTTGGATTGACTCTCGGTTTGACGGCACTTCGAGGGTTAGGCAGGTTAACCAGATATTTGGTAACCTGTGTCATCTGCACTACCCAGGGGTGCTGACAATGCCGACCGGTGAGCGGGTTCTATGCCAGGCATGGGACTAGTACCGGTTTTCTCCTGACGGGCACCACAGAACTGCTCAGGGGGCGGTGTCTCATGACTTCTAGGTATGCATGTGTTTTTTCAATCTTCTTTTAGTTCTAACACAAAGCTTTTCGAGTTACAACACTTTACTAATCATGACTTTTGCAGTTACGATTTTGCTTGCCAGAAGTCGGCAATCACCATAATCATGCCCTTCAAGTATTCAACAACAATGCACATAAGGTGGTGAAGGACGTCATTTCGTATGCCCGCATTCAAGCGAACAATGCTTACTATAAGGAGAAGCTAGGGCAACGAATGAGCAAGGCGGCAAGCGCATCGTTAATATATTTGACTGAAGAACAATACCGTTCGATAAACAATTCTAACTTTTTAAATCTTCGATTGTTGAGATTTGTTGTCATATAATACAAATAGCATCTCTGTTCAGGTGAGGATTCCGTGGTTTGCAAACCACGAGGACGCATATTTCGAATTCTGCAAGATTTGGTCTTCAGCTGCATTTAAGAAGACTTCCGAGCAGAAAAGACAATGCCACGGGACGGATCCGAAGCACAGATATGGTGCCGATGGACATATTCGTCACGCTAAACGCATGGTAAGACCTCCTTCTGTCACTCTCTAGCTATAGATACATTGTAATGCGACTAACTCATTTCTATTGTACAGGAAGCTAAATATGGCAACGTGCCAAGTGACATAGAGGTGTATACCTCTGGTCACAAAGGAAGCGATCCTACACAGCCATATGTCTTGTGTAGCCAGACAGCCACAGACCATTTGGTGAGATGTTAGCAATGTTAAGAGTTTGCGTAATTTCATTTTTCTCCGTCTAATCGGACATGTTTTTTGCAGGCGCGGTATGATGAACACATGGTTCGACTCCATGGAGAGGACTATGATTGGCGGAGAGAACATGTCGACCAAATGGCCGTATACTCCAGCAGAGGTGGCAAAAGCCATGGACGGTGAGGCAGTGTTTTTATTAATGTTTTGTGTATGGTATTGTGATGGTAACTAATTAATTCAATGTTGCAGGTACTCCATGTTCAATGGAGTTATTGACTCGAGAGCGGTGAGAGCTCAGAAGTCAGCTCAGTCGTCACAGAGCTCCGTCGGAGTTGGCTCCAGCCATCGTCGCTCAGAAGAAACCCCGGAGATGGTTCGGATGAGGGAGGAAATGAGGCGACGCGACGAGCACAACAGGAAACAACAAGAGTACTATACCGCCTTCTTAGCACAACAGCAGGCGATGATCCAAGTAAGTTTAGTTTAGAGTGTTGCAGTTAAAAAGTATTCAGAAATAGGTTTAGAACTAACTGATTACATTACAACATGTGTAGCAACTAGCCCAGCAAAATGGTGGATTTGACATGCCCATGTTCCAACCACTACCTCCCCCGCCACCACCACTATCTCCTACATCACCTGAGGTACCTCCTAGATACTTAAGTTAGCGTTTAGAAGGGTAGTTGAGTTCGTTTTCTAATTTTGTCTATTTCTTCAGAGTTTCCGTACGCCTGGTCAGGATGGAGCCTCCGAGGCAAATGTGGATGAAGCGGGAGGCAGCGGCGGCGCCCACGACCCAAATTGGGGCGATCAGTGAGTATGTATGTGTATTGTGAACCTGGATTGAATCTGGATGTGATATGCGCTTTGATTGAATCTCGATGTGTTATGTGACTTTGTATGTGAATTTGGATGGTATATGTGAATGCGGATGTGTACTGTGACTTTGGATGTGAATTAAGTTGTGTTATGTGATTTTGGATGTGATGTGTGAAGTTTTGGATGTGAGATGTGATTTTGGATGTTATATGTGAAGTTTGAATGTGATTTTGGATTTGAGATGTGAATTTCGATGTGTATTGTGAATGTGATATAAATTGTGTTTGGATGTGAGTGTGAATAGGGGAACGAGGAAAAAACAAAAAAAATACCAGCTAACTTCCGTCGGCTAGGGCCAAAGCCGACGGAAGTTAGGGGCCTCTAACTTCCGTCGGCCAGCCTGGTCGACGGAAGTTATCGTCCCTCTGCTGATGTGGCAGAGTTCGGCGCTAAATTCCGTCGGCCACGTGAAGCCGACGGAAGTTAGCTAACTTCCGTCTACACGCTTCCGTCGGTCAAATGCCGACGGAAGTTAGCCTTTTTCCGACGGAAGTTAGCTTCTTCCGTCGGGAAAGGGCTAACTTTCGTCGGCTTTGGCCAACGGAAGTTGCCTGAATTGTTGTAGTGATCCTACACCACGGGTGTAACATAACTATTCTACCGAGAAATCTACTACTGAGAAAAAAATAGTACTCAATTGCTATTCTACTAAGAAAATTCACTACTAAAAATAGTCGCTGTAGAATAGCGCTACCGTATCCGTGTGTGTATATATATGTGTGTAGAGGCATGCGGCGGCGAGGACTGGTGGACTGCGGACACAGTGGCGGCGACAGTATGCAGGTAATGTAGGTGGATATTCAACCGTGCACGGTGCGGCGAATTTGGCGTACACACGCCGTAAGATGGGCTCGCGTCGTCTCCACGGCTCCACGCCCAAACCGGCAGCACTGCAGCAGTTGCTTGCAGCTAGCGCCATCGATGATCGATCTCGTCGTCCTGGACGGGAGGCAAGCCGCGCGATTTTGCGCCACGCACAAGGTACCGGCGCCGAGCTAACACACGGACGCGCGCGGGCCGCGGCGACCTACGTACGAGTACTACGTAGTCGCCTCACCTCGCCGCTAGCTGCGCGAGGAATCGCTTTCGTCCCCCGCGCAAAGCCATTCTTTCCCACCCGTGCCTCGATCGCTTGATTTTACCCACGCGCCGACCCAATCAACCCCAGGCGAGGCGAAGGCGAAGGCGAAGGAGGCGGCTCGGCGAGCTCTCTCCATGTCGCGGGCGACTTAAAGCCAGCGGCAATCCCCATGAGTCAGACGTAAGCATTTTTCCCGTACGAATCAGGGGAGCTTAATTGCAGGTGGTTCAAGTTGCTGGCCTGCTGTGATCCCGTCATGATGCCGGCGCACGGCGGCGTGCGGCACCACCGGACGTGCCGCGTGTACTGGTGCTATGATTGCGGCCGCGCGCTCCGCGTCATCTCCTACCCGGCGACCGACGTCTTCTGCCCGCGCTGCTTCGGCAGGTTCCTCCAAGAGATCGACACGCCGCCGCGACCAGCGCTCCCGCCGCCCCGCTTCTTGCCGCAGCCTTTCCAGCCGCACTACGATGGGCACCCGCGACGCTGGCTCACATACAGCGACGAGACGCCGGCGGCGCCTGCCGCGCCAGGACGTGTGTTTCGCCAGCCTGCGCCCCAGCCAACGCGGGCGCCGGCGCCGGCGCGTCGCCGCATGCCGTCTCCTCCGCCGGCACCGGTGGCGCGGCGGCCGTCTACGCCCCCGGCCACCGACCCAGGTGACTACTTCACGGGGCCCAACCTCAACAACCTCATCGAAGAGATAACGCAGAACGACGGCCAGGGGCCGGCACCCGCGCCGTCGTCGGCCATCGACTCGCTCCCGACGGTGCGGATCACCGGCGATCACCTGTCCGACGGCTCGCAGTGCCCCGTCTGCAAGGAGGACTTCGACCTCGGGGAGGCCGCGCGCCAGCTGCCGTGCAAGCACGTGTACCACTCCGACTGCATCGTCCCGTGGCTCCGCCTCCACAACTCCTGCCCCGTCTGCCGGTACCAGCTGCCGGCCGCCGCCACTGGGTCCAACGGCAACGGCAACATTGGCCGGAACAGGGAGCCGCAGACGATCGTGAGGTGGGCCCCATTCTCGTGGCTGTGGCCGCCGCGGGGGCTGGAAGACCCCGACGACGGGAGGGAGTACGGACGTCGGGGCAGGCCAGAGACAGCCGACGCCGGCGGTAATGACCTGACGGCTCTCCAGTCCTTCGTTCTTGTCGCTACTTGCGTTTTCTTCTTCTCCTTCCTCGTCTGAACAAACTCTCGTCTCATCTGCTGATGTTGATTACTCTGATAGCACACAATAATGTATTATAAATTCATGTACAAATTTATAATGGAAGAACAAAATGGAAAAAAAGAGAGTTTTTTCTCCTAAAAAAACTTACGTGTGTGGCATGAGGTCAAATCTATCTGAAAAATATCAGATTAATTGATTTTTATCCTTTATGCTATTTTTCTCTTGAAGTGTTTTCTCTTCCATTTTCATTTCAGCGTTTTATGCTCGGTGGCGCTATCTGTTTCTTATCTAGAGAGCTAAAAGTAGGATAAATCTTGCTCTCCTAAGTATTGTTGATTTGAGTAGGTTTCACTTATCATTGAGATACGAAGAGCGATTCTCAATTTTCATCTAAAAATAGGATATGTAATCAAATCTCTCTTTCTATTACTTACCTTATTTATCTGTTTCATGCTTTCGTATTATAAGCCATTGTTAGTCAATTTTCATCTAATTTAGTCAAATTTTATCTATTTTTAAAGAAAAAATGTACTAACATCAAAATGTTAAATAAATACCCTATTAATTATAAAAAAGTTAAGCAACTAATATTAGATTGATGACAGTTGATGGAGAGCTACCAAAAGCGTTGCCGACTAAATTAACGTTTTGTTGGCAATAGCAAGTAAATTATGACGGATGGCTGATGCAAAGCGTCCAAAGTGTAGAACATCTGTTGCAAAGTGGCCATGTAATAACAAGACATGGCGAAGAGTAAACATTCCAATGCATTTGAGCTCAAATAACGACGTTGATCTCTCAGCTGTTGTGGATAATTGAGCAAACATGAAGTTGACGGTGTAGGTCAACGGAAAACATAGTTGCCATTTCATCAAATTTGTACTGAATGGTATACAAAATTCACTAAATCAACTTAATCGTCCCTTGTGTTCAAATAAACACTTTACTTCCGAGGAGGCCTCCCATTTAAACCCAAATTGAGCATAGTCTCGAAGCCAGCCTCAAATCCAGCAGTGTATGATGCATTCTTCAGACTCATCTGCAGTGGAGCACATTCACGTCAGTTATATCACTTACATGCTTCACAACATAGAGGTAAAGATTATGGGTTGCTTATCATCTGAGCCTATTCTCCTTGTTTATTATGGGAGCAAATAAAGCATGGAGCCTAGAGTAGAAATTTCTTTGAAGTTCAAACGGCACGTACATCACCAAACTCCAAACTTGTCGGAGTTTGATGCCTGATTTAACCATGCCGGAATCGTCAGAGTTGCACCAAAGTTTCTTATGGACGTTTTGGCTTCACTGTCACAATATTGATTTAATGATTTGCAACATTTTCATAGCCTATGGCCCATGTATCATATACTGTTCTTGTGTGTGTGGTGGTAGACTGGTGGGGTGTGTATGGGTGTGTGGATGTTTTAACTCTGCCATATTTGTTTGTTCGCTCCATATTAGTGGAAGTTAGGATATTGGCTGCCTATCATGAATAGAAATGGTTGATCTGTGCTAACAAAAAGCAGTACAGAACTTACCGTTACACTCTCCAAATCTGGAGCAGCTTGTTCTCTAAAGCCGTCTAATATTGAAGAAAGTTCTTCCTGCTTAACATTCAGTTTCTTTGATACCTGCAAAAGATATTTATCAACAAAAGGAGCAGATGTTGTTCAAGGAGGTCACCATGCACATACTAATTACCTCAGAAAGGAACAAGGGGGATATGATGTCAAATACATCATTTACAAATTTCTCAACATTAGTGCCTTTTGTAGGTGTCTTGCTCTGATTCTTTTCTGCACCCTTGTTTTGAACTTTAAGCTTAGCCTTCACTTCTGATCAAGGACAAAATACGCCAGGTTTGATATTTGAAACTTGAAAGTGTAAGTGTGTAACCATAAGCACAAGAAAAAACATAGTAATATTATAAAAGAAAGAGATGCAGGTTGATGAGTAAAAGACAAACAGGAAGCAACTAAAATGTTTCATCCTCACAGTGTCATGTATTCTTGTCTAGTTTGAATAAAAATATTTGTTTCTTTAAAAGCAAAATCCATTATAGAATTAACCATTGGAATGCTACAATACAATTAGTTTGTCTCTACCCCGATGCACAAAAAATGTAATGACAGAATTCCAGGTACATTAGGCCATACATGTGAGGATAAGCAAATTACTCACATGAAACAAAACCTATTGCCTTGAAAAATCCCAACTGACCACTCCTATGGCCGAACAGGGTTGTTTGGTAAATGACTAAACCTCAATAGTGACAGGTGATGTTAGAACAAAGATAAGAATAATCAGATTCCCTAATATGATATGCTAGTACAAAAGAGCACTCTTTTATTTTCACCATAATACAATAGTAACTACCCATAATAGGACTACTCTTACGTTCCCAAATGTAAAAACTACATACTGTATTATTTATTGTTGGACTATGGATAAAAGCCCCCACCTCTCCCACTATAACGCATAGGTTTTATGGTTGGGTTGGCTAGGTGGGGTGAGCCTAACATGGTATCAGAGCCAAGGTCCTGGGTTCGAACCCCCTTGGCCACGCATTTCTGCATTTCCGCTGCATGATTTCCCCTACGCCTCTCTAGTGTGCCGAGACCTGCTGCGGGCTACGCCGGGCTCACACGCCGTAGGGGGAATGTTGGACTATGGATAAAAGCCCCCACCTCTCCCACTATAACGCCTAGGTTTTATGGTTGGGTTGGCTAGGTGGGGTGAGCCTAACATTTATATATATATATATATATATATATATATATATATAAATGTTATCCTACACCACGGGTGTAGCATAATTATTCTACCGAGAAATCTACTACTGAGAAAAAAGTAGTACTCAATTGCTATTCTACTGAGAAAATTCACTACTGAAAGTAGTCGGTATAAAATAGCTATTCTACACACGTAGTGTAGAATAGCGTTACCATATGTATATATATATATATATACAAATGCTATTCTACACCACGGGTGTAGAATGCTATTCTACACCGACGTGGAATGGAAGGGTTGGGATTGGGTGGGGAGGTGGGCACGATTGGGATGATCGGTGTAGAATAGCATTTACACCCATAGTGTAGAATAGTGTTCCTATATATATATATATATATATATATAAGTAGATAATAGCCTCACCGGGAAGACATTGTTTCTCTTTGGGAACAACATTTTGATGAGGAACATTTGTAGGTTTCACATTCTCAACTGATTCTGACGAATTTGGGACACCTGATGGTACAAAATCTGCTAGATCAGGGGGGCTATCCTTGCCTACAACTGGTGAAGCCTGCAAAAACAATAATGTCAGAATCCCTTCCTAGAAAATAAATGAAATCCTATAAAGATATTCTGACGATCCAAATATTACCTCCAAGTCTACATAAGCTGGTTGCTTCCCAACAGATATGAGAAACTTGTCCAGATTGCTTGAGCTGAGAGCTGAATTGGAGTAAATCAGGAAACAATGGGATATAATTAATCTAAATTATTCGTTAGAAAAATTAAAACACATTGAGCAGAAATGTCCCTCATTAATAAAATAACTTAACAGCAGCCAGAGCAGATCAGCAGGGCACAACTTTTGTGCAATTTACAGGAATACCATGATAACTAATGAAAGTAAGTGTGCATTCTAGCATCACAGTAAGGACTAGTTAATGACAGTAAATGGTGTCATGGTGACATGAAAAAGCGTGAGTCAAGCAAGTGATGATAGTATCAAGTATCAACCATACCGATTGTCACATCATTTGTCATTGGATGGAAGTAGCAGATTTGTTTAGACTTGAAACCTTGGTCCAGTAATAATGAGACAGCACTGTTACACAATTGTATGAATCAGTTGAAAGGGCAATAAAAATCATGATAAACTGGTAGAGACAAATACACATACCACCATGAAGCAGGAATATAGAACATGTGAAAAAACTAAGCATTTTCAAATAAGATGTGTGAGGTTTCAAGAACTCAAGCAAGTTATTTTTCATCATGTGTACTGTAGCATTTGCATTTATATCCTAAAACAGAAAAGCATCAACACAAATGAAATGAACCATGCTCATGAAGATATAAAATGAGCACATACCCTAGCAAATGAACACTAAAGTACTTTCAGCTCTAAAGGTTTCAAACTATATTAAATTGCAAAATGATGGACCAAGTTCACATTCCAATCATAAAGTTTACATGTGAAAGCAAGCCTCCTTACCTTGCGGACTCATTGATTAGTGCAAATGGAGTAACACAACCTAAGGGAACTTGAAGCACTTCAAGCAAATTTTCCTCAGGAGCCATCCGGAGACCACCTTTTCCCAAACCAAGACGCTGGGATAGAACTAGCAGTTTAAGGACATAAAAAATAGTTAACTTGATGCCCAAATAAGTAACAAAAGGACATATTTTTCAAGAAATCAACCTACTTTTCATGTCAACTTTGGTGCCAGCAAGGGCAGAAACAATGTACAACCGATGTTTTTTGTCCTGAAACTCGGAATATCAAATATCAATACATGAAAATAGGCTTCAAACAATCAATTGTCCATCACTTGGTAAAACACTTAAACACATACCTTCAAAAGCAGATTTTTACTCAAAGCACCTCCTAAATGCCCAACATATTTGGACTAGATTTGAGGAAGTTCAATTAGCAAATGCAATAAATCAATCGTAAGTTATAGACTATAGAGAACGAAGTATGAACTCCAAGTTTTGCAAACCTGTTCCTCCACCGTCAACACAACGGGATGATCGTAACAAGAGAAATCAATGTTAAGCTCCTGCACAAGACAATACTAAAAAATTGAGTCGCAGTCCCACTGTAATACCAGAAGGCAAGTAATGCTACTTTCCAACATCGAAAATGTGGCAACTATCCAATACCACACAATATAACTGGGAAATTTCAGTCTTCGATTCATGCGCATAGCGGCGGAAAGAAGCCTATCCTTATCTAGCACCGCACAACTAAAATTCAGCAGCAAAAACGCCCTCTCGCGCTTCGATTCGTAACTAGGCTAGCCAAAAGCAAATCAAGGTAGACGGACGCATCTTCCCGATGCTACAATCCAGAGCACCGGCGCATCCGATCCACGAGCGCCAATCCAGTCGATCTCCACTTCCAGGAGCGCGACGCGACGCGGAGAAACTGATGGGGAGCTACAGGGCTAACGCACTGTAGGCGGAAACGCCAACCTGGAGGCGCGCCAATAGCTGCTCCTTGGTGTACCCCATGGACGATGGCCCCCGCGGCGGCGGCGGCGGCGGAAGGAGACGAGTAGGGCAGGCGAGCGGCTAGCGCCAGGGGCGTCTCGGTCTCTCGGAGTCAAGCCGGAGCGGGTGCGGACTCGAGGCTGCTTTGGACGAGACGGATCGGGGCATCGGGTGCGGGGCAAAAGTGTCTTTACCGGGTCCGTTAATATCAGACCCGAATTCGTATTACCGGCGAATTCGGGTGCGGGCGCGAGTGCTGCGTTGTTTTCATGATTTTTTTTATAAATAATATTTTTAAAAAATTGCATAAATAGAATGCGGTCGGCACTTCAAGTACCGACTGGATGCTGCTCCCTATCAGATTCTGCCACGTCAGCTTCAGTCGGCACTTAAAGCGTCGACTGAAAATGACGTGGTACCAATCGGTACTTATGTGCGGACTAGAGCTGACGTGGCATCCAGCCAACCACACGTTATTTTGCAAATTTTTCTAACGGATATACAGATTTGAATTTTTTTAAAAAACAAATATTTTTTTTAAAAAAAAATCTTATTTCGTTGAGGTGAATTTTGGCCGTTCGCTTTCTCATCCGACGGACAATGCCATTAATCTAGTGACCCGTCATAATCCTCTAGCTATGCTAACCCAGCTGTTTTACACGATAGAGAAATGAAATTTTCCGATGCTTTTGACCTTTTTGTCGCAAGCATAATGTATACTGCAATTTGGCAGTCGATTTCGTGATCCCAACGTGACGGTATATATCCAAGCTCTAGCTAGCTACATCATCGTCAGCAAAAAACACAGTGACCGCATCGTCTCGATCAGTAAAAGAATCGTCTAGATTTGACGATTTCACGGCTTGGGACAAGTATGGCACTTTCAGCTGAGTTTGACGATCGATTAGTGAATGTAAAACACAAAAAAATTATGTTATTAATGAGAAAATATTTTTGTAAGTTGATAGAACGGACAAGGGATCCCAGAAATTCAGGACCGCGAGTTGATAGTGATAACTGCACCTAATAAAAAGGACCATGATTTGAACACAAGCAGATCAGATTGGAGTACAATATATATTCTATATAATTAGTGCTTTGCAACAGAACCTTATTTTACAACGGGGTATTTGTACAAAATTCATATTTGAACATGATTTTTTAGAAATCTAAGGGTTTTTACACAAAATCCGTACATCTGTGCAAAATACTGAAATTAAAACACTGAAATGTAAAAGTATATTTTTTCTTGCACTGAATACGGCCGGGCGATTCAGCGCAGGTGGGGGGCCGGCGGTTCGGGCGGTTTCCACATGACGCAAGTTTTGACCGGTTTTATATGAGATGTGAGAAAACGGTTATAGGATTGCGGACGGAATCCGCGGACGAAGTAGCCGCTTTATATTAGTTAAGATATAATACATCGTATATAGTTCATTACTTGCATTATTCGCAGGAAGAACTTTTACACATGATCTGACATGCAATTGAGGGGAGTTAGCTCCATGGAAAGCTGCCTTAAAACATGTAGCTTCATCAGAGCTCCCTCGCAATGCACAGATCGAATTAGCCTAGAACAATAACTGAATAACTACATATATCTATATAGATATTGATATGAATATAATGAAATGATTATTGATATCGATTATATGCTTAATTATATATTGTACGGTGACCAATTCTTGGCCACGTACTAATCAGTCAGTACTGAATTGCTTAATGCGGATCACTGGAGAGTGCAGTGGAGGCTTAATTAGTTTTCCTCTCCGGCGGGAGCTGATGGGTGTGTTGGTTGAGCTCGATTGATCGATCAGTTGAGGGAGGAGAAGCTCCAGAGGTTGATCTCACCTTCCTCCTCCCAGTAATCCGAGGCGGCCGGCTCCGGCGCCGGCGCCGGCGAGAAGAACGTGTTGCATGGGTCCATCATGCTGTAGTCCATGCACTTGGGCGACTGGAAGAAGGCCTCGACGTCGGCGAGCGCGGCGTAGTCCACGTCGCCGCCCCCGAGGTAGTCGTCGTCGTCGTGCGCCGTCTCGTGGTCGGTGTTGCCGGTCTCCGGGGAGCTCACGGCGGAGCACGACATGTCGCCGTAGCTGCAGGGCGGGGTGGTGGGCGCGGCCGCGGTAGAGGCGGCGGCGGCGGCGGCGAAGGAGAAGTCGCAGGCGGCGCGGTGCTGGCGATGCAGCGGGCTGCTGGCATTTGCGGCGGCCGCGGCGGCGAAGCGCTGGATGGACTTTGGCGACATGGCGGCCGCTGGGATGTGGAACGGGAGGTGGACCGGGAAGTTGAGGTCGGCGGCGGAGCCCTTGAGGCAGAGCAGCGCGGCGTCGTAGGCGCGCGCCGCCGCCTCGGCGGTGGAGTAGGACCCGAGCCATATCCTCGTCTTCTGGTTGGGCGCCCTGACCTCCGACACCCACGACCCCCAGCTCCGCATCCGCACCCCCTTGTACTGCCTGCTCCTTCCCCCTCCGCCGCCGCCGGCCGCCCCCTGCAGCCCCGCCGCCGCATTGTCGCCGCCGTTCCCCCGAGCCTCCTGCTGCCCACTACCCTTCACCATTATATTTCCCGATCAAAACACCTGGCTGTCGTCTTCCTCCGACGATGCTCTGTCCGATCCTCCTCCGACGTCGTGTGATCGATCGATGTTGACGGCGATGGTTAAGATTTAGGACCAATGCAAGCTGCAAGTAGTAGGTAGGTGTGTGTGACTACCGGCTGGTGCGAACTGCTGCGTCCGATGGCTTATTTATAGGACACAGCCACGGCACATGTTCATCAGACAGCTGCATAATTAACTCAAGGACATCTCTCTCTCTCTCTCTCTCTCTCTCTCTCTCTCTCTCTCTCTCTCTCTCTCTCTCTCTCTCTCTCTCTCTCTCTCTCTCTCTCATTATAACCATTTTATTCGCGGCACGATGGTAATGCCATTATTTGTTTTTCTGCGATTTGCAGCGATTTTTTTAAAAAATAATATTTTTTAAAAAATTCAAAGTTTGGAAATTTTGCAAAAGTAGTATGTCGACTAGATATCATATCAACTCCTTTCGGCACTTAAAGTACCGACTGGATACTGCCTAGATTCTGCTACGTCAGTTCTAGTCGGCACTTCAAGTGTCGACTGGAGCTGACGTGTCATCCGGTCGGCACTTCAAGTGTCGACCGTACTTTTGCAAAATTTTCAAACAGCTATACATATTTGATTTCCTTTTAAAAAAATATTTTTTTAAAAAAAATCATTACACAGCACCGTGCGCAGCTTGCAACATCTGCAATCAGTGGCGAAGCTAGAGACAAACTGAGGGGGGTGCACTACTTTAAGCGGTACACCGTATTGAGTCCAAGGGGTGCACAAAGGGTAAAAAAATGCTAATAACAACTAAAATTTGTTTTTGTATCGGGTTCCTGGGAACCCACGGGCAGCACTGTAGCTCCGCCCCTGTCTGCAATAATGAAGACGAAACACGCATCCATCGCCCGACAACACGCCTTTTGCTTAAAGTTTAATCCACCGCACATTAGTCACTCTCGGTATTTCAACTGTCGAACGTGTCTAATATGACAAAATTCATTGATGCAGTGCCGAACGTGGCTTTATAAATAGATTTGGTCATTAAAGTGCTGAACGTGATTGATGTAGCTACATTTGACCGAAGTAGCCATTGTGGGGTTGACGTGGCTAGGTGTTGTCCACGTTCGGCACTTCAACAGCTAAACGAGGCTGACGTGGCTACGTACTGCTGATGCAGTGCCGAACGTGGTCGAATACACTGTTGACATGAGTTCATTTTTATATTTTTTTGAATTTAACAACCGGATTTGAATTTTTTAAAAAATATTATTTTCAAACAAATCGAATAATATAGGAAGGATCCTACTGATCATTCGACCACGGGCTTCAATTCATATATATATAGAGAGAGAGAAAGATACACACACGTGGCCAGAAACACGCATCCATCGCCCGGCAACACGTCTTTTGCTTAAAGTTTAATCCCGCTGGTGTGCGTTCATCGCTTATACTTCTAATTAAGCAGCATTAATTCACGCATGCGTATATGATTAGTATACGTATATATATATATGTATGTATGTTAACAAAATAGTTTTATTACGTAATTGTATCTGTATCTATATATGACATATATGACTGACTAATAAATGCATGGTTGGTAATTGATATGACCGTTTCCCACAGCAGACTAAACGTGTTTGCCAATACTGGCATCGTACGTAACGGTTGTGCGATTGAATTAATTTGTTGCACGTAATTGGACATGTATTTCTGCTGGTCTAATTAATCACTTCACACACGCGTCTCGAAACAAAACATGATCGTTTGTATTAAGGCCATGTTAGGTTCTTTTAGATATTAAACTAAACTTCAACCTCTCTTTATTTACTTGATTAAATTTTAGTCCAACAAAAGGTTATTATAACAGATGAAAAATGATTAAACTACCCTTAATAAATGTCCACGGGACTAAATGGCTAAACTTTAGTTTCTAAAGTTTAAACTTTAGTCTCTAAAGTTCAGCAAGATGGAAGCAAACACCCGGTATTATATTAAGACGCATGCATATATCCTCGACGACGCAGCGCATGCATGTGGGCATGGCCAGGGCCAGCTAAAAAGATGCGAAAAAAAGTCTACAACTAACACACACATGCATCGCATGCAGAGTGCAGTGGTCGTTTGTTTAACCTCGTGCTAATTACGTTCAACCGTGAACAGTGGCCGGGTTGACTACACACAGGAACGAACATATGTTGAGTAGTACATACGTACGCGGATCAGCACATACAGCTGTGCATGCACGGATGCATGGATCGATGCACCGCGCCGCCCGTTCCGTCGTAGCTCGACATGTCAGCAGCCACATGCACAATTAGCGAGGCAGTCAGTCAGTCAGTCAGTCAGTCCAGTAAACATTGGTTTAGCTGAGCTGGAGCAATTTATAATTTTAAGGGTTTATTGGTTCAGGAACATATGTCCTAGTTAGAAGAACGAGCTAGACAGTTTAGTTTCAAGGATGAGAATAAATTATTAATTAATAAAAATATGTTATTTTTTATCGATCTCAGTGTAAGTGAATGCTGATGAACCCTCGAAAAACTAAGAGAGAAGTTATGTCCATAAGACCATAATCCATCCATATCGAACAAACAGCGATGCGAACACCGCCGTAGAATTGTAGAAATGCAGAGCACAGTGGTGGGAAACCATGCACACATGCATACACTGCCTACCTACCTGGCTCGGTTGGCCCGATGCCGGAGCTAGCAGTCGTCAGTCCCGCTGCCTAGCTAGTACGAAGCGTACTGGCTAGCAAGCTTCGCGCGCAGCTTCGCGCGCGCGGCGCTGGGGGCGGAGGAGGCTAGATAGGAGGACAGCCAGGCGGCGCTTTGAATTCGGTGTGCGTGTCGTGCATGCTGACGCCGTCGTCGTCGTCGTCGCGAGATGGCGCCGGCCGGGGCGGCAGGGGAGTGAGGGGAGAGGGTAGTACGCTAGCTGGAGCTGCACTGGCAGCCGGCAGGCAGGGAAACCGCGTGGAGGTGACGGCGAGACGAGGGGGATGAGGGGATCGGATCGAGCACGTCAGTGTCCAGCAGCGCGCGGGCAGATTCCGGGACAGCGACGGCCGCCGCCGCGCGCGAGCTGACGTAGCCTCGCGTAGGACTCGACTCGCGCTAATATTGGCGCTATCTTATCTAGCGGCCTTCCGATGCGATCGATCCGTACCGTACGTGCGTGCTTAACAATTTTCTCGTGTACGTTATAATTTTCAAAAATTGTCTATATATCACTGTCGGTCCCCATTTATAATCCTGATATAACAATATAACATGGCATTTATAACTTATAATAAGATAAGAGACATAGGGGTATAAATTCTAAGATATAAAGTTAAGAGGGTTATATATACCTGACCAACTCAATCAAAAGCCATCATACATATCCAACTACACATGCATAAGCCTGTCTTGTGTGGGGTTCACTACTACAAAGCGATTGCGGGCAAAACCGACCTGTAGTGGCGGGCATCCAGTCCGCCACTGCTCTAACGCCACGTTTTAAGTGATCAATCACCGGTAGGTACCACATTACTAAGGCTGGAACTTTCCTCTCCGTCTTTTTTCTAAGATGGTTTTCAATAACATTTTTATTCTTCTTCTGCAACCTCTTATTATTCTTCTTCTGGTGGTCATTGTAGTCCTCCAAACAATTATTTGGACGTTTGTATCGACTTGCGTTGCACTACGGACATCTCTCTAACAATCCATACTCTTTTCGATATAGGATACAGTGGTTCGGGCATGCATGAATCTTCTGAACGCCCAAAGTCAACGGACAAATCATCTTCTTTGTTTGGTACGTATCAGATGGTAGACCATTGGGTTTTGGCAAAACCTTTTTTAGGAGTTGTAAAAGATCTGAAAAACTAGTGTCAGACCATCCATTGCTGGCCTTCAGTTTCATAAGCTCAAAAATTGTGTACAACACAGTATACTGCTTATCGCAT
This sequence comes from Zizania palustris, assembly GCA_019279435.1. NCBI lineage: Eukaryota > Viridiplantae > Streptophyta > Magnoliopsida > Poales > Poaceae > Zizania > Zizania palustris. Next base: position 36,545,257 of record JAAALK010000287.1, on the reverse strand, counting down.
CCGTGGCGTTCCTCGTAAAGAAGGTTTTTTGATGCTTTGTCAAGTGCTTCAAAGTTATCGTATCCTTTGGTTGTAGTTCTCTGCAACAACACCTCAGGCGCAACATTTCGCATCAGTTCCTCCACATCAAAGGCGTCATCATCATCATGTTGATCAACATCATCATGTGTTATGTCGGATGTATGATCACCACCTCTTCTATGTTGATGAGCATCTTGCGGCACATCAGAATCTTCAAGAGGATTTTGGCCCATCTCACCGTGTTTCGTCCATATATAATAGTTCTTCACGAAACCATTTTTCAACAAGTGAAATCGTATGGTTTCACGATCTGAACACGGATACATCGCTTCGTTTTTACAAACTTTACAAGGACAATATATTGCCTCTTCACTCTGACGGGAAGCATATTGTGCGGCAGCTTCAGTAAATTCAGTTACTCTGTTAAAATATGCCACCACATCTTCGTCGTTGGACGAGTACATCCAGGACCTATGCTCCATCTAAAACATATATTATTTGAAAAAATATTAATAAATTCATTATTGTTAATTTTAGTAATTTACAAATTGAAAATATATTGATTTATTATCGCTCATAACAACATTAATTAAAAATGCTTTAATTCAAACTATTTATTAAGCAGAAAAAATTATTAAATAAATTAACTATATTGGTTCCTCTCTCTCCAAACAACATAACTCTAGATCTATAATCATAAATCAAATTAAAAAAGAGATTAAAATGACGTAAATCAATATACAAGTGATGAATAATTGTGAGGAGGGTCATATTTGTTCATTTGAGAGAAGGAAACACTGTAAATGGAAGATTATTTGAAAATTTCTATTCACAAACCCTAAATTAGTAAAACGCTAATAACTCATTGTATACATGATTAAATACAAAATAAATGTGAGATTCGGCATGGATTTACCTCCTAGAATGAAATCCTTCAAAAGAAACGAAAACAAAGCCTCCCCCTCTTTATCTAGATTTTTATCGCCATTGTACGGACAAAATTAAATGCGAACTTCGGTAGAGCTCGGGGAGGAAGAAGCTGCGCATTTATAGCTAGAATAGTAGTGGCGGTCGCAAGTGATGTCATCAATACTTTAGTGGCGGCCATCTTAGCAGCGGCGGGCAGCACCAGCGCCCGCCACTGCTATTGGTAAAATAGTGGCGATCCGGGATGATTTCAGCAGCGCCCGCCACTACTTTACCAATAGTAGTGGCGGGCAGCACCAGCGCCCACCACTGCTATTGGTAAAATAGTGGCGATCCGGGATGATTTCAGCAGCGCCCGCCACTACTTTACCAATAGTAGTGGCGGGCGCTGGTGCTGCCGTCAGCACCAGCAACTGTAGTGGCAGGCATCTAATGGCCCGCCACTACAGTGGTTTTGTCCAACGCCACTACAGTGACAGTTTGTAGTAGTGGTTGTTAGTTAGACTAGATTATTAGATTTTTAAAAAATAATAATATTTTTTTAAAAAAATCAAATCTGTATACCGATTTCAAAAAATCGCAAAACTGACGAGCGGTCGACACTTGAAGTGCTAAATGGATACCACGTCAGCTTCAGTCGTCACTTTAAATGGCGACCGCATATTACTTTTGCAATTTTTTAAACTTGGCTTACAAATTTGAATTTTTTTTTAAAAAAAATCAGATTATTAAGTTTCACTACAACAAAACAGGATATTTTCGTCGGCCAAGTTAATTTCCGTCGGCTTTTGGGAAAGCCGACGGAAGTTAAATAACTTCCGTCGGCCTCCACGAGCCGACGGAAATTAACTTAACTTCCGTCGGCTTCTGACAGTGGCCGACGGAAGTTAGCGAGGGTTTTTCCGCGGCCGCCCGGATCCCCCTAACTTCCGTCGGCCAGCATTAAAGCCGACAGAAGTTAGCTAACTTCCGTCGGCTTTAATGCTGGCCGACGGAAGTTAGGGGGACCTTTTCCCAACCGCGCGCGCGTACAGGGAGACCTAACTCCCTGTACGCGCCGACGCCGCCGCCGCCTCCCGCCCTCGCCGCCTCCCACCGCCGCCCGCCCTCGCCGCCGCGCCGCCGCCCGCCCTCGCCGCCGCGCCGCCGCCCGCCCTCGCCGCCGCGCCGCCGCCCGCCCTCGCCGCCGCGCCGCCGCCCGCCCGGCCGCCCGGCTCCCGCCCGCCCGGCTCCCGGCGCCGGCCCGCCCGCGGTCGCCCGCCCGCACGCCCGCCAGCCCGCCCGCTCGGCAGTCGCCCGCCCGCACGCCCGCCTCCCGTCCTACTCCCGGCCGCCTCGGCCGCCGCCCGCCCGGCCGCCTCCCGGCCGCCTCTCGCCCGGCCGGCCGCCTCCCGGCCGCCTCCCGCCTCGACCGCCGGCCACCGCCCCCTCCCGGCCATCGCCGCCGTCCCGGCCACCGCCCCCTCCCGGCCATCGCCGCCGTCCCGGCCGCCGTCCCCGATTCGACCGCCGCTCGTCGACCTCCACCGCCCGCCGGCTTCCGATCCATCGCTAGCTCTCAAGTAATTTTTCTTCACTTTTGATTTGTGAATTTTGTCATAGTGGATTACAATGGTTGCTCTAGGTTTGCAGTAATTTTATCATAGTGGCCGAAGATTGATTGTATGATAGACACTTATTTTTTGTTGTAATTTGTGATATAATGAATAATTGTTTTATTTTTGCTCACAATGACGTTAATTGTTATTATGCACATGTCACAAGTAGTTGACCTGAATTAATTTTATGCTTTTACAAATGTTTCGTATGCGATGTGCTATTATATATGCTATTAATTATATTCTTATATTAATTTGTGGTTTATTGATGATTTCATTATGATGATTACTATATTATATATATGTATAATTTCTTATATATATTCTTTTCGTATCCAATATTTTATTTGACAACAACGTAGATAGTGTAACGAAACCTATGCGTCACCCGTTTCGGACCAACATGTCTCACACGTGTCATGCGTGTGAGATGTGCAGGTCCGGAATTGTCCCTTTTTGGACAGCCTCAGAGTGGGCGACAGAGCGTGGTTTTATGATGAGTCATGAGTCCGAATGAGATTTCAGTAACATAACCTTGTTGTTCTCCATTGCACCACTATCAGGCGTGCAATTGGAGAACAGCGGGGTTATGCTGCTGAAATTTCGTTCGGACTCATGGCTCGTCATAAATACCACGTTTTGTCGGTCACTCTTGGGTGGGTTTAGGACCTATCTTTTCCTATAGACCATGGTTGTCACGGCATCGCCTGCGTCGACTAGGCGTCCAGGCGGTCACCGCCGGACGCCATGGTGAATCGCGTCGCCGGTGGGCTCTGCTTCCCCTTGCATCGTCGGCCGCCCGGCCGCCTCTACTTCCCCTCCGTTGTCCGGAGGCGGAGGCGAGGGGTGGCCAGGGTGTGTGTTTGTTGCGAGCCCTTTGATTGAATGAATGTTTTGCATATAGAATGGCTGAGGACGATCGACGGTGGATGTATAGTGGTTGGATGAAAAGTGGAGCTCACACGAGGGAGTGGGTAATCAACGCTGAGAAATTTGTTGATCGTGCATTCGCTTTGACAACAAACACTGGCGCGAGGTGCCCATGCATGAAGTGCAGAAATTCTCGTTGGCAAGACAAGAGGACGTTGTCATTGCATATTTGCAAATATGGTTTCGTGCCAGGTTATGAAGTTTGGTCTTTTCACGGCGAGACAGGCCTTGAAAAAACGGTATTAGTAGTGGAAGAAGAAGATGATAGCGTTGCTGACGATAGGATGGATGAGATGGTTGATGCTATACGACCGGAGTTTGAATCAAACCCCGAGGATCCTCCAACACCGGAGGTTCAAAAGTTTTTCGACATCCTTCGAGCTTCAGAAGAGCCATTGCATGAGCACACCACCGTAAGCGTTCTCGCTTTCGTGACTCGTATTATGGCTATTAAGTCAAAGTTTGCATTTTCAAACAATTGTTATAAGGAGCTCTTGAATCTGATCAGCGATATCCTTCCTAAGAACCATAAGGTGCCGAAAGACATGTATCAGTCAAAGAAAATGCTTTCTGCTCTCGGTATGGAGTATGAGAAGATTGATGTGTGCCGAGATAATTGTATGTTGTTCTGGAAAGAACATAGTAATGAGGTGAAATGCTTAAAATGTGGTAAACCGAGATTCGTAGAGGTCGTAAATGAAGACGGAGAGAAGGTGACGACAGAGGTTGCTCATAAGCAACTTCGTTACATGCCTCTTACACCTCGGGTGAAACGATTGTTTCTATCAAAGAAAACCGCTAGACATATGCGATGGCATAAAGAAGGTGTACGTGAGAATAATCAAGTAATGGTGCACCCATCTGATGGTGCGGCATGGAAGGCTCTAGATGATTTTGATGCAGACTTTGCTAGTGATGCAAGGAATGTTCGCATCGGGTTGGCAACTGATGGATTCACGCCTTTCAATGTAACGGCATCGTCGTACTCTTGTTGGCCCGTGTTTGCTATTCCATACAACCTTCCACCTTCATTTTGTATGAAATATGAATTTATGTTCCTGTGTCTCATTATACCCGGTCCAGATCATCCTGGAACACGACTAAACGTGATGTTGAAGCCCTTAATTGAAGAGTTAAAACAATTGTGGAAAGGAGTTGAAGCATATGACTATGACCAGAAACAAAAATTCAATCTTCGAGTTGCGTATCTGTGGTCGGTCCACGATTTTCCGGCATACGGTATTTTTTCTGGTTGGAGTTGTCATGGAAGGTTGACATGCCCGATATGTGCGAAGGACACAGATTGTTTCCGTCTGAACTTCGGGGGAAAGATTTGTTACTTTGATTGCCATAGATGCTTTTTGCCCATGAATCACCCATTTAGGTTACAGAGGAACAATTTCAAGAAGGACAACATTGTTGTAAAGGGACCACCAAGGCGTTTAAATGGTAGAGAAATCGCTGATATGCTGAATGAGTTGGTCCTTAATGAAAATGAGGATGGATTTGTAGGATTCGGAACCGAACATAATTGGACCCACATATGTGGTTTATGGGAACTGTCGTACGTCAAATCACTAATTCTGATGCACAACATTGACGTTATGCATCAGGAACGTAATGTTGGTGAAAGCATTATAAGTACATGTATGGATTTTACTGACAGGACAAAAGATAATGTAAAGGCGAGAAAAGATTTAGCTGAGATTTGTAATCGACCAACCCTTGAGTTGACGAATAGTGGTGGCAAGCCACGTGCCCCATTTTGTTTAAAACCTAAAGAAAAAAAACAAGTAATGAGGTGGTTGAAAAATTTGAAATTCCCAGATGGTTACGCCGCGGGATTTAGAAGAGCTGTGAACTTGAAGACAGGGAAATTAAATGGATTGAAAAGTCACGATTACCACATAATAATGGAAAGACTCCTTCCTGTAATGTTTCGTGGGTACCTGAATGATGATGTGTGGAAGGCGTTAGCTGAGCTGAGCCATTTTTATAGACAACTTTGTGCGAAAGAAATTAAGAAAGATATGATGGAGATGCTAGAGAAAGAGATCCCGGTGCTTTTATGTAAACTGGAAAAAATATTCCCTCCAGGGTTCTTCAATCCAATGCAACATTTACTGGTTCATCTGCCATATGAAGCTAAGGTAGGTGGCCCTGTGCAATATAGGTGGATGTATCATATTGAAAGGTCCCTAAAGAAGCTTAGAGCGATGGTTGGTAATAAGGCCAGAGTTGAAGGTTGCATCGCAGAAGAATTTAAATTGAAAGAGATAGCATACTTCACTAGTGTATACTTCGCTGAGCATCACAATGTCAACACACCTGCTACACGGTACCATATGGATGAAGACCATCCTTGTAGTGATCTCCAAATATTTGGGTGGAAGGGCATAACTGTTGGTGTTTCCACGACATATTATGTAACTCAGGAAGAACGAACAAATGCCTTGCTCTACATGTACTCAAATATGGAAGAGATGGAACAATATTTCGCGTAAGTGATTCGTTTTAGTTTTATATTTTACCTCCAAATTTTATACCCGTTTGTTTACCTATTCGTTACATTGACAGTATGTTTGATTCGAAATACTTGACTTCTGGTCGTCAACCAACGGAGAAGCAATTAGATAAATTGCGTCGAGAAGGAGTAAATGGCGGGCCTAGTTTTCTCACTTGGTTCAGAGAACATGTAAATCCTTACCTTTTCTGACACGTATTATTTTACTCTACTAGGTTAATTATCTTATAATCTCTTATGATTTGCAGTGCGTGCTCGCTGACAATGTACATATAGACTTGCGACAGCTCTCTTACGGGAGTATTAGTGCCAAAAGTTACGGTCGCTATGATGTTAATGGTTTCCGCTTCCGTTCAACTATATTTGAAGCATATCGACCTCTAGCGGCAACAACTAATACTGGTGTTGTTACAAGGGTCGTTGATGGACAAGGACACGAAACTATGTATTATGGAATCATCAAAAATATAATCGAGTACAACTTTGCCGGAAATAAGGAGATTAAAGTAGTCTTCTTCGATTGTGATTGGTTCGACCCTAAACATGGTACTCGTGAAAACCAATTTGGGATGGTTGAAGTCAAACACGCGGAACGATTATCTAGTTGCGACAATTTTGTCCTTGCTCATCAAGTCGAGCAGGTGTATTATATGCCCTACCCATGTGAAAAACTAAGTGCTTGGTGGGTAGTCTACAAAGTGAATCCTCGGGAACGTCTACACACCCCTAGTGATGACGCTTATCAATTAGAGGTTGAAGAGGTCGATGAGGTTTATCAAGATGATGAATTGCCGACTTCGTTTAATGTAGAGTCAGAATCGTCGACAGATTCTTTTCTCGGCGATTCTAATGATGTGGCAGTTCCCGAGAAAAGGAAACACCAACATAAGAAGAAAAAAGTCACATGGCGTGCTTTGGGGAGAAAAGGACAAATTGATCCTGATTTTGATGATAATTGACAAGTAATTGTTTTGATACATGGATATGCAATATACTTCATATTACATGTTTTTTCATATGTACAAACTTTCTTTACTAATAAATGCTTGTTTGTGCTTATTTTGAACAGGATGTCGAAAAATATGAAGAGTGTCACGAGGAAGCTCTTCCGCTTGGGGAGTTCATCGGCGAGTACTCCGGCGAGTACACCGACGAGTCAGGAGGACACCCTATTCCAGGGTAGTTCCTCTTCTTCAAACAGACGTCGTCAAGAGCAGCTCCTGAGATGCATAGATCCGACATTAATTGGTCGGCCTATTGCATTTCAACTAGATGAGGAGGTAACTTTCAGATTGTTTTTTATGCCAGTTATAAACTATTACTAATTGTTTCAATACTGTTTTGTAGGAGGAAGAACACTTGGAGAGTGCGGGTCATGAGGATGATCCGGTGGGTGGCGGGCAAGAGGGGGATGTCCCAGAGTGTGCGGCACAGAGGGATGACCCAGAGGGTGTGGGGCAGGGGGATGACCCAGAGGGTGCGGGGCAGGGGGATCTCCCGGAGGGTGCGGGTCAGGAGGAAGGTGCTGAGGCTGCCGGCGGGTCCTCGGTAACTTTCAGGACGAGTCACTTGGTCGCTCCACCAGTAGTCTCTTCCGGTGGAGCCAAGATCGAGATTACGCCTGTTGGTGACGGGTAAGTGTAATACTCTTCTGTTGTTTTGCTTTTGTTTTCAAAAAATTTCTTTCACTAAACTAATTAACTTTATTTATTATGTATTTCTAGATCTTGGATTGACTCTAGGTTCGACGGCACTTCGAGGGTCAGACAGGTTAACCAGATATTGGGTAACCTGTGCCGTCTGCACTACCCAGGGGTGCTGACAATGCCGACCGGTGAGCGGGTTCTATGCCAGACATGGGACCAGTACCGGTTCGCTCCTGACGGGCGCCACGGAACTGCTCAGGGGGCGGTGTCTCATGACTTCTGGGTATGCAAGTGTTTTTTCAATCTACTTTTAGACTTTTCGAGTTACAACACTGTACTAATCATTACTTTTGCAGTTACGCTTTTGCTTGCCAGAAGTCGGCAATCACCATAACCATGCGCTTCAAGTCTTCAACAACAATGCACATAAGGTGGTGAAGGACGCCATTTCGTATGCCCGCATTCAAGCGAACAATGCTTACTACAAGGAGAAGTTAGGGCAACGAATGAGCAAGGCGACGGGCTCATCGTCAATTTATTTGACTGAAGAAGAATACCGTTCGGTAAACAATTCTAACTTTTTACTCTTCGATTGTTGAGATTTGTTGTCATATAATACAAATAGCATCTCTGTTCAGGTGAGGATTCCGTGGTTTGCAAACCGCGAGGACGCATATTTCGAATTCTGCAAGATTTGGTCTTCAGCCGCATTTAAGAAGACTTCCGAGCAGAAAAGACAATGCCGCGGGACGGATCCGAAGCACAGATATGGTGCCGACGGACATATTCGCCACGCTAAACGCTTGGTAAGACCGATCTGTCACTCTCTAGCTATAGATACATTGTAATGCGACTAACTCATTTCTAATGTACAGGAAGCTAAATCTGGCAACGTGCCAAGTGACATAGAGGTGTATACCTCTGGTCACAAAGGAAGCGATCCGGCACAGCCAGATGTCTTGTGTAGCCAGACAGCCACGGACCATTTGGTGAGATGTTATTAAGAGTTGACGTAATTTCATTTTTCTGCGTCTAGCTAATCGGACATGTTTTTTGCAGGCGCAGTATGGTGAACACATGGTTCGACTCCATGGAGAGGACTATGATTGGCAGAGAGAACCTGTGGACCAAATGGCCGTGTACTCCAGCGGAGGTGGCAAAAGCCATGGACGGTGAGACAATGTTTTTATTAATGTTTTGTGTATGGTATTGTGATGGTAACTAACCCCTGTTAATGTTGCAGGTACTCCATGTTCAATGGAGTTATTGACTCGAGAGCGGTGAGAGCTCAGAAGTCAGCTCAGTCGTCGCAGAGCTCCGTCGGAGTTGGCTCCAGCCGTCGTCGCTCAGAAGAAACCCCGGAGATGGTTCGGATGAGGGAGGAATTGAGGCGGGTAAACGAGCACAACAGGAAACAACAAGAGTACTATACCGCCTGCTTAGCACAACAACATGCGATGATCCAAGTAAGCTTACTTTAGAGTGTTGCAGTTCAAAAGTATTCAGAAATAGGTTTAGAACTAACTGATTACATTACAACATGTGTAGCAACTAGCCCAGCAAAACAGTGGATTTGACATGTCTATGTTCCAACCACTACCTCCCCCGCCACCACCACTATCTCCTACATCACCTGAGGTACCTCCTAAACACTTAAGTTAGCGTTTAGAAGGGTAGTTGAGTTCGTTTCTAATTTTGTCTATTTCTTCAGTGTTTCCGTACGCCTGGTCAAGATGGAGCCTCCGGGGCAAATGTGGACGAAGCGGGAGGCAGCGGCGGCGCCCACGACCTAAATGTGGGCGATCAGTGAGTATGTATGTGTATAATGAACCTAGATTGAATCTCGATATGTTATGTGACTTTGTATGTGAATTTGGATGGTATATGTGAATGCGGATGTGTATTGTGACTTTGATTGTGAATTAAGTTGTGTTATGAGATTTTGGATGTGATGTGTGAAGTTTTGGATGTGAGATGTGATTTTGGATGTGAGATGTGAAGTTTGAATGTGATTTTGGATGTGTATTGTGATTTTGGATGTGTATTGTGAATGTATGTGAAATTGTGGTTGGATGTGAGTGTGAGTAGGGGAACCAGGAAAAAATAAAAAAAAAATACCAGGTAACTTCCGTCGGCTTTGACCATAGCCGACGGAAGTTAGCTGGTTTCGGCCACGTGGGCAGAAAGGCTAACTTCCGTCGGCTAGGGCCATAGCCGACGGAAGTTAGGGGCAACCACGTGTACTACTCCACCAGCAATAGCTGTGGCGACGGAGGATAATAGGCATATTTAATTTGGTCACCTTTTTGTTAATAAAAGTTATCATACTTGTTTAAAATGAGTTTATCAAATTTTTTGTCACACTTTGACAAATCTAATCTTGTCACATTTTTTTAAGTTATTGACATATAGGACCAAAGATAATCTTGACACAGTTTGTGATAGCAATCAAACATCTATCAATATAATCAAACTTGTCTAACCTTAGGTGTGGCAAAGTGCGGCTAGGAACCAAACAGCCCTAATGTTTTAGGGTTACTTAGAGCGTCTCCAAGAACTCTTATTTAGCTTCCTAAATTTAAAATTTAAGATTTTGATGAAAAAATAGACTCCAACAACACCCCTAAACAAATCTCCATCCTAAACCATTCCCTAAATTCCTTGTTATCTATCCTAAATTTAGGATTAATTTCTCATTCTTTGTTTAAAAATAGGAATAGGAAAACTGTTGAAAATCAAATTAGTTTTTAGGGATTAATATGAATAGGACGATTCCTATATCAAATTTTAGGGAATAAAATTTAAGACATCTTTTGAAGATTTGAGTTTCATTTGATTTGTAGATAAGTTAATTATAATCATTAATTAGAGAATATTTTCTCTTGGATGCTGAATAGGCTCATTCGATTTTTTTTGCTAGATGAACTCATCCACTCTATCTTGTAAAAGAATTTCATCATATTCAACAAAAAACTGGATCATTGACCAGACAATTTTAGATTCGGGCAAGAATCAAAATTGATCTCGCCAAAATCTAATAAAACCATTTAGTACGAACATTATACCGATCAAGTATTACTGGAGGCAATCTCCATGTGCCATGTTTACATGATTGGTCAGATCGAGGCCATTGGAATTTGACAATAGGATGAGATGAATGGGCAAGTACACAATCGCCCGATCCAAGCCAAGTGGTACGAAACCCGCCTAGCAACCACCAAGCCTCACCACTGACCGCTGCAAATGGTTTTCCAATTGCAAAGGATCTCATTTCCGAGGTAGAGTGCACATAAGCCTTTTCTTCTCTCGCCTTGGCTGCATCCTTTCATGATATGTATCATGTTCAACCAGGCGTGTTTGGACTTTGGAAACACAGTGAATTTCCAAGCAATCTATCTACTACTGCACTGCCAGTATAAATTGAAGTCGATCAGACATTTGTCAGCACGTAGCACATGCCGCAGAGTACACCGTATATCTACTGGTTTCGGTTTCTGCAGCTCAAGTGCTAAACTGGCAACGGTAACACCCGTTGCAGACTGCAAGAGCAAACCTGCCGACGAGTAGGTAACTACTAGGTATAGCCTCCGCCCTCCGTGACAATACAATACTGGTGCACTGAAAAAAAACGAAAGAAATTGATCTGGACATGACTGCGTGTGTCATGCTCCCATGACACACCTGACCACGACCAATACGTAGTTTTAATCACGCCAGAAAGTACAATACGCCCTACAATTTCGCCACGTACCAGCAAGACAGAGAGGCAGTGACAGCTACTCTTCTGTAGTTCTGTATGTCTCCATGGACAAGCCTGAAATCCAGGAGGGTCAAAATGCAGAGGAGAGAAGAGAAGCGACCAAAAAAACCCAGCCCCGTTTTTCAAGCAGACCAACGTCACTCCGTTTAGAAAAAAAAAGCTCGATTGCGATTTTGCGAGACGTTCCAGGAGTGCCTTGTCAGTTCATGCCTCTGATAAAAAGAAATCAAAGTTTAATAATTTTTATTGATCACATGTACACGTCTTAAAGGCTAAATTTTAACCGGTGTCACATCGGATGTTTCGACGTTAATTTGAAGAACTAAACGTGAACTAATTATAAAAATAATTACAGAATCGAAGACTAAATCACGATACGGATTTTTTAAGACTAATTAATCCATGATTAGCAAATGTTTACTGTAGCATCACATTGTCAAATCATGGTGTAATTAGACTCATTAGAATCATCTCGTGAATAATCCTCCAATTATGAATGGATTATGTAAATAGCCTACATTTAATACTCCAAAATAGTATTTAAACATTGGATGTGACAAGGGCTAAAATTTTAGCCGCGGATCCAAACACCCCCTAATACAGAAATTAGTCCATAAATTCTACATCACCCTGTCCCGGTCACCAACAGTCCACGTCGTCAAACAGGTGTGCAGAGGCAGAATCGAAGAAAGGGTCTTGCAGAGGTCAGCAACAGCAAGCGAGCCAAGAAAGCTACAAACTAGCCGCCGTCCTGCGCCCCCACGGCGACGCGGTTTAACAGCCTAGCTCGCACAAGAAAGGAAGAAAATACTCCGAGATGATGCAATCTGATCGCTCTAGCTGCACAGTGATGACCATTTTGTCATCTATCCCCTTCATCTGTCCTCCTGTCCCCTTCTCGTTCCGGTTCGTCGGATCGTCCAAGCGAAAGGGACAGCGCCAATAAATATATAATCTGTCTCTGCATGCACAGAGATAGATCTTTCAGCCTCGAGGCGAAGAGCTGGAATGCATTAGAGGAAGGGTCAGTGGTTGAGAGGGAAGCTTCCTCTTATTTATTTTTTCATTTCTCGATTTTATACGAAAGTTATAGCGGAAATGCGATATGAGAATTTCTCGGGTCATCCATTCTATTATTACTTTTATCAAATAAACTCAACTAGAATTCTAATGAGATCTGATGCCAAGATGTTTATATACTTTTCACAACCTACATGATTATTCACGTGATGGGGCTCGGCTTGGAGGCTAAAAAACAGAGTCTATGCCTCTGCTAGAAAAAAAACTAGCTTGCCTAGGGAGACATTTTTCTTTGGGAGATTTGCTTTCATGCCATACATAAGTTGGTGAAATTTGCTCTTTTATCCTATATAAATATATGACATGTGACCCCTAAATCCAGTTGTAAAACATACAAGGACGTGATAAAAAAGTAAACACCACTCAACTTTGTGGCATAAGAGCAAAAATTCATTCTTTTTATAATAATACATCATCTCATAATATAAACGTTTCTAGAGTTTTTTATTGGATTAAGAAGAGACGTGAAATTAAATTAGGGATGTTCTTGAATGATTAATATGATAAAGTACGTGAAGAAATGAAATAAGAGATTGTGATTGGTTGAGATAAGAAAGTGCAGAGAATTAGCTATATTTTGAAAAAAAAACAAAATGTTACAAATAGTTATATATAGGACATATGAAATATTCACTATATTACCACCGTATACTATTCATGTCATTTTCCGAAAATACTTCCTACGTTTGTATTGCTTAGACCATCTGCTCTAAGTTATCTGCTAGGTTTGTAATATATAATATATAATTCATGTCTATAAATAAGTGAATCATCTATCAGTTTATTCCGAATTTTATCTAATTCAATGGTTCTAGTTTCATTCTGAAGAGGTTAGAATTTTATAGCAGATTAGATTAGGGTCCGGAACCTATGAAACATTTAAAAATATAATGTGTTTCATAGGGACTTCCATGATGTAGAAATGGTTTTCAACCTTTGAAGTGCTTACCCCCCCCCCCCCATAAAATATGGGTGTTCTAGTTTTTTTTTTTGCTCGAGGGACGATCATTTAACTGTACTGAACAAATACACTTTCGTACATGTAGGCCTTCTGAACCAACAATGGTTTGGAAAAATTTCTGGAAAAGAAGACCATGTATTTTGAAAGTTGATAGTTGAATCGTTACTGACTAAGAAACCTTGCTAATCTGAGTGAGCTTTGTCCCACATTTATAATGGAATAAACACCGCAAGAGAACAGTAGGACAGTGTTGGCTGCTAGAGATACCAGAAGGAACTTAGATTGGGATCGGATGATAAACATTGGAGAGAGATTAGACTAATTCTTTATTACTTAATGAAATAAATAAATATATAACCAATTCTTATATAGATAATATCATATGACTTGACTCTCAATAAACTAATATCTAAAATCTAGGACCCACTCTAAATTTGTCTTTAAACTAACAATTGGGCTATAGGTTGTCGGTCTTGGCCTCTAGGCTCATGAGGCCAATGACAGTACTCCTAAGGGATTAAAGATCCTTTTGAACATCTTTAGATGGGACAGATTCTATAGTGGTCCAATTTGAAATGAATGACTTCTTGCACTTGATTAGAGTTATAAACTAGAACTACCTCTTCATCAAGGTTATAGAAAACTTCCTCATCCAATTATACCATTTTGAAAATCATTTCTCTTTTCTTACAGACGGTTCAACTCACTTGATGACTCAGAACTATGCCTATTAATCTTTTCAGAATGTCCTTTGAAAGATAGCTTTTTTTTAGAAGAAGATCACACATGCACGGCTTTGATTGAAAGCCACGTGTCGAGATGTGATACGAGGACTTCTCAAGAGGTCACTCGCTCAAACACGTTTAACTTTAAAGTTCTAATAGGATTCAGTGTCAAGATGCTCACATCCTTTTCACAAAAAAATGAAAGAGTCTTTTAAAGGGGTATAATTCCCAAACTTTCGTTTTTCATTCATTTTCCTTTATTAGTTTTCTCTCTATCTAGAAGTAAAACCTGAGAATTTATCTTTATCTAGGAGTAAAACCTGAGAATTTCTATGATATACTTTCCAAACTAGGGATTAGAGATGACTACTTTGCAAAGTTCAAGGAATCAAGAATCATTACGCTGAAAAGTTCTAGGAATTAGGAACAGCTATATCGCAAACACTTTTAGATAACGAAATTTCAACAGCTAACTTTTTGCAAAAAACAGGACAGCAACACACATCTGATTGATTTAAGTTTTCCAGTACATAAAGTAAACAGGAAAGGAAGATGGATTTCTTTGGAGGAGTTCAAGAATTATCAATCACTGAAGACTAAGTCCTGCCTACTCACTACCCCAACTTCGTACTGTGACCCAACAGCAAAGCAAACAGACTACTTGACAAGGGCACAAACAAGCAGGGAAGAATCATAATTTATATCAAAGCTTCCCATTAGCTATTCGCTCAGGAATTTGCATGAAATTTGAGAAAACCAGCACAACTCAAATAGTCCAGGAAATTTCCTGGTGTAAAAGTACTAGCCAGTGCAACCAAAGATTCCAGAAAAGGAAAAAGGGGTCTCATGAATCATAGGTAGGTGCCAAGTTACCTGAAGAGCCACTCTGCAGCAATTACACATTGAAAGTTGATAGTGCATAACAGCAGATAGATTGGTACTAGCGTATATTCTGCGATATCCAAAAAGATATTGAAAGTAAGATTGCATTCATACCCTAACCTAATCACAGATCAAAAATAAAATAACTGGCACAAGTTCCACAAATCCACAATATACTGACAACAGGTTAACAGCGTATGGTGAAAATAACACACTACTACTTTTGATCCATCTGCTATAGAATATAGATTGGTATGCCATCTTTTCTCTGTGACAGAACTCAGTGGCGTTCCTTTAAAAATAATATGCTAAATCTAGGGATGGTAGATAGTGTAGTAGATCCATGCTATAGTTACTAGTTCAAAGCTCGGAAACAATGTGATAGATTTGTTACTAAAGTTTTAGAAATTCACCTTATATATGCCTTGATCATCAAACCAGTATTATTTTGAATGGATAAGTTGTTGTCGGAAATTCACTATTTTTTGCATTTTTTTGAAGAAGAACCACCGTTCCATCATAAACATGTCCATAGACCCCCAACCCCTGCAGTGATAAAAGAACAGATTAGGAAGGTAAAATACTAAAATATGGCCAGTAGCTTTTAATCTTTTATCAATGACCCCTTTTCTTGCATATACGAAATGTTGCAGACAAGTTCCACTTCTCTTGATTCGCAAAATCAGTCCTTGATTTGAAAAACCAGTTCAGATCGTTTTCAGTCAACACCAATCAATTTTCATTAACAGTGTTTCTGAATTGGGAGACATGGCATCGTACACCAATGAGCAGTAAACATGAAATTGAGCACTGCTACAAAGAAAACTGAAAATGACACTGAAAAAAAAACACAAGTTCAGAGAAAACAGCATCTCGGTACACTGTTCCGTTCTATCTATTCACAAAAGAACCATGAGTACAATGCTCTTTTCTCAGTTAGAGATAGAAATGTTTCAGAGATTAAAAAAATGAACTACTGAAACTTGAACCATCAATTAACTACAGAATGACAATCCAATTTCTTGACCTTTTAGAACCAGCTCTGTCGTTTTGCCAGCACAACACTAGAGGAAAAAAAAGCAAGGGCAGTAATACGCATCTGCTGTCTCGCAAATCGCAATATCATGCATCCATTTGGCGATAAAATCCCATCCTTATCAACCTTTCAACTCGCAAAGATCACAGATCCTTCATATGCACACAACAGTGGCTTCTACTAGCTAGTTGGATCAACTAAATTGACAATCTGCAGAGCCCCGTTTGGCAATTTGATGAATTAGCAGCGCATTGCGTTTATACGGGGACACAGTGAATCTGTATGCGAAAGTAGCACAAACTTACCGGAAACCGTAGGCGACGAAGCTCCGCGGCTAGGACGAATCGCTCGGCGATCGGCGCCGTACGCGCTGCCGATCTCGTGAACCGTCGGGGCCAAGCGGGACGTGAGGGACGCCGACGACGACGTGGGGGAGATTTGGGGTTGGCAGATCGCGGACGGCGGCCTCGACGCGAATACGCACGGACGCGGCGTGGATGGGGGAGGAGAGATGGGCGACCCCGTGGCGTACTGGCGTGGAGTGGCGGGGCAGTTCATGTTTTTTGGGCCAGAGCCTCCTGCACGCGCGGCCTATCAAAAAGTGACGCGAGCCGTGCGCGTTTGGGCCTTTCGGCTGGCGCGCGCGCGCGCGCGCGGCCCAGTCCGTGGCGGCGCGGTTAACGCCTGGTCGCCTCGCCGCCGGCGCCGATAGTGTCAGCGAGCCGATAGAGCCGCAGAATCGACGAGTGCCTGACCCCAACCCGATGGCGGCGGCGCTAACCGCCCTCCCGCGCGCCGCGGCCGTACGCCTCGCGCGGCGTGGAAGGGCTGCCTCTCGCCTCCACTGCGCCGCGGCGGGTGAGGCGTCGTCGTCGCCGTCGTCCCCGGCGACGGGGAGGCTGGTGCTGTACACGAAGCCCGGGTGCTGCCTCTGCGACGGCCTCAAGGAGAAGCTACACGCCGCCTTCCTGCTCGCCGGCACACCATACTCCCTCGCCTCCCTCGAGCTCCAGGCAAGCAGACCAAGCCTGTTCATTGCTCTCGCGCTTTCTGTTCCGTCCTGACAACTTCTGATCGGGTTCCGGTTAGGAGAGGGACATCACGACGAATCCGGAGTGGGAGCAGATGTACCAGTACGAGATCCCGGTGCTCGCCAAGGTGCTCCCTGATGGCACCGAGGTGTGTGTTGCCCTGCCAATGCCGCTCTCTCCCACCCTTGAGTTTTATTGTTCCCGTCTCGATTTTGTGCCATTACCGCTCACTTTGATGGTTGTGGTGCAGGAAAAGCTTCCCAGATTATCCCCCCGTCTAAGTGTGGAGCTCGTACAGAAGAAAGTGTTTGCTGCATTTGATCAGTAAGGAGATGTTTACAGTTTTCTTTTTTTCAAAGGGATGATTTTTATAATTCAAGAGTCCCAAGTCCCAACTATGAGAATGCCAAATGCCAATGGATAAA
This sequence comes from Zizania palustris, assembly GCA_019279435.1. Lineage (NCBI taxonomy): Eukaryota > Viridiplantae > Streptophyta > Magnoliopsida > Poales > Poaceae > Zizania > Zizania palustris. The sequence goes on along the minus strand of JAAALK010000287.1, from coordinate 36,527,711 downwards.
TTGGGATGACATGTGTGATCTTTACCTGGTTGTAATGTGATCTCTCTATGTGGTCAAAAAGGTAGACATGAAATTTTCTGGATACTCATTTTGGTTCATAATAAGTTATTCAGGTTGACACTTGATAATCATCCATGTCTCTATAAAAATACATATAAGTGAGCAACTGAACACAAGATGCTACCCACATGCTCAAAGAGGGGTTATTGGATATGACTTATGAGATCAATCTATCACAGTATCACTGATGCATTTGCATGGGCTGTTTTGAGGGTAATCTATGAATGGAGAAACAAGAACTTACAGTTAGCCACCTTTGCAGCTACAATCTTGTACTTATACGGTTATACCTGTAGCTGGGAGGTTTTTCCAGCTTACTGTTAAGTAACTTTATCATTTTTTATACACTTGTTTAAGATTCATAAGTACTTAATGCCAACCTTGAATATAACTGGCAAAATTGTATATTTGTATTGAAGGAGCAATTGTAGACTGAAGAAAACAGTGACACCATGTTATCTGACCTGAGCACACTATCTTGTAGAGTACATGGATAACAGATCAAATAAACCGAATATTAGAAAGTTGAAACTTGTGTTCAATTGTTATAACCAAGATAAACATTTATTGTACAAACAAGATCTAGATAATGAACTGATAATCTACTAATCTAGTATCTGAATCACCGTCTTCCTATCATGTGAACTGATATATTTTTGTTTGTTTGCCCTAATTTGACATTAATGCATTCTTGATAATTGTAAGTCCCAAGATGTAGCAAACATGTGCCATCAGTTGTGTTAAACAATATAAGAACACTTAAGGAGTAGCTTGGTGATTCTATGAGCAGCTTACTTTATTTTGGTGGGGATACTGGTGCAATGAAATTTGCTTTTGCATATATTGGAGCGTTTTTTTCTTGCCACTGTGTACACTCCAACTATCAAACCTTGCTAATATTCCTGGTCCCTGGAGGAACCTGTGCGGAAGATATCATCCACGATGTGTAGAGACAATTTTTCTTCTCTCCAAAGCAGGGTGTGAAAAACTTCCATGAGGATTGGTGGTAGTTGATTGTGGATGTTCAGGATTGGATGGGGATAATTATGATTCTAGATTTCTGGGGCTGATTCAGGATCACATGATTGAAAAATGCCTTGTATATGGTGACAGCTGCAAGTTCTCAACCATACCAAATATTGAGGGTTTTAGGCCAAGGTTTTTTGAAATTAATTTAATGATGATCTGGGCTAGTTGTTTCAGTCTGTAAAGTTGTAGACAATTGCTGGGATCATTTGGGGCCAACTAAAATGTGGACTGTAACGGGTGGGTTGATTGTCAATCCATTTTTATTTGTTATCTTCTACAATTAAGTCTGGAAACCAACAGAATAAATGTTATCACTTGCTGTCAGAGAACTGACTGCATCACATGAGATAAGATGTATGCACCTCATCTGGTGTCAGTTGCAACTTGCAATATAGTTCTAAGCACAACCTCTAGCCCCTTAAGGTGCACCCTTAGTTGATGTATAGTCCTGTTGAGTGTGACATTGAAAAGGTCTGTTGGGTATATATTGACATCAGACGGTGGAGGCACAGTGATCTCACCTGGGAACCTTAGAATCTCCAAACAATGTGGATCACCAAAGACAGATGGAGTCAAAGATAAATTCAGCTTCCCAAGTGTAAGTTGTATCAAGGTTTTTCTTAGGGCAATAATGGATTGTGCACTTATGGGGGAATTCCGTGGGTTTGCTAGAATACCAAATGTAACATAAGTGAAATCTCATCATAACTCCAAAATTGAGCATGCTTGAGCGAGTATAATACTAGGATGGGTGATCTCATAAGAAGTTCTCGTATCACATCTCGGATATATGACTTTTAATCAAAGTCGTACCTATCTGGCCTTCTTCTAAAAAAACATAAGTGAAATCTTTATATTTGGATGTATGAATAGAAAGTAAAACCTGCAGAAATTTCAGCCAACATTTCAGTATAGCTTGAGAGCATGGCAAGTTCTTTTACCAAGATGGGGTAGGGATTTACACTTACCTTACTATTGGGGACTCCCGTTTCCCTATATGTCTTCTTCTAGTCATCTGACATGTGAAATAAGCTGTGAACGTTTCTTTAACAAGAAGAAGCTAGCCTGAATTTCACCTGGAGAAATAACAGCTCTTTCATTTGAGGGTTGTGTAAAGAGAAACTGCAGGCTTGACACGATTTACCTTTATATTTGCTGAAATTTTAACTAGAATGAGTAGCTAGTATCTATTATACCATTGGATGAAATCGTTTGGTTATGAGATCTTTTGATTCTACTATCTGGATTTTGGAGATACTGCCTCTCACCCTTTATCTGGACTGAATAATGCATCTGGTTTCATAAACTGAGTTAAACTATGGAGCTTTCCAATTATATGATTATATCAACACGGAATGGCTGAAGGTAACAACGTAAAGCCACAAATTTTGCAAATTGCAACCAACCATACTGCACAACACAGCTAAACTGAACCATGATTAAATTACATATAGTACAAGCAGCTTCTCGCTAGTGTGAAATGTTCGAACTAAGATGACAGAACTGCACCTCACAAAGGTAGCACCATTTGCAATTTCCCATAGGCGTTACAGCAACAAATGAGCTAATCTAAATGAGCTTCTTCTTGTGGAAGTACCCTTGCAGGTGCCACGATTGCAAAACTGAGACCACGATGCAGACACTTAGTGACAAAATACTGAACCAGGCAACCCTAGAGTTTGTTTTCTCGCTCACTGCTCGCATCTCTGCTTCCCTGTACGGATACATCGAACGAGCAATTAGACATACTGCTATTAAAAATGTTGTCCATTTCATAGAATATATAACACGATTGTTTCTCAGTCATAGAGAGGAAGTGACTGAATTCAGTCACAACAGGAGATCTTGAAATAAAAAGTAAAGTAGATTGTAGGCTGGACTGCAGCTCATAAGTTTCATTATCACTTCCATAGCGCAATCTACTTAACTATCTTGCCGTGACAATAACATGTCAAGTTTTAGAAAGTTTAAAGTCTCGATTACAGCAAGTCTTCCCACACAAGTGATGGCAATTCACAGGTGACCAGGTGGAAGTAAAATAGAAAACTTGCCTTGCTTTGAGATATATCATATTCTGATGGATGGATTGTACTGCCACTTCAAGCTTCCTAAGCTCTAGTTCTACACCCTACAAAAGCAAAATTAAGATCACAAAGTAATCAGAAACATGAAGCAGTGAATTAAAGTGGACTTGAGTGAGACATGATTAAATATTCACATGGACTGGTCAGCAGTTTGGCTCCCACCTCAATTTTTTCCTTCTTAGCGATAGCATCCCAATCCTTTGTTGCAATGCCAATTTTCCAATCAAGACTAACAGATATCCCTGATCCTTTCTCTGCACTATCTATCCAGAAGCATGCAAGGTAGTTTCCAGCTTCTGAGGTTGTAAATGCAAACTGACCAACTGTAGCACTTTCACTGTGATGTAAGGTGTTCCCATATGGTGAAGTAACCTACACAAAGCATAGGCATTTACAGAACTATGAAAAGAAGAGCATATAACAATACATAATACAATATCGTGTAAAAGAAAATTGTTAGGCTTCTAAAAGAAGGGTTAATCAGTTAAGCTTCATACAGTGATGTAAGGTGTTTCATCGCAAGAGCCTGGGAACACAGTGGCATATTCATGCAAATGATTCCAAATAAAAGACATGCAAACATGCATTAACACATTGAAGGGTTAGTTTTACATCACATAATGACAGCACTGGTTCTTCTATGCTTGAATCATTGCCTTTTCATTTCTTTTGCACCGATTGGGTTCTTATGGATCACCTTTTACTTCTCACAACCCATGAACCATTTTACAGAAGTCGCTAGAAAAGCAACTTAGGGATCCTGTAGGATGAATGATGAATCACCATATATTCTGTTATGAGTGACATCCTGGAATGGTGGAATGAAACCACCACAATTTAGACACAACAAATCAACATAGTTTGAGTATCATAATCGGCATAGCTACATCATCAACCTGAGGCATACCGATCTACTTGACATGTCAGGCAGAATACATAATCTGCTATTCTAGAATACTTGCACATCACTCCCTGCAATGCAAAGCAAGTCTAAACAGAGTACTAGATCCTAAGAACAACAAATTCCCTTGTTTTAGCAGCTGAATAACAGGTTGCATGAAGAATATATGATTCCAAATTTTAGTCCACCACAATGCTGTGAACACAAGACACAAGCTTTCTGTCTTTCGCGAGCACAGCTGCGCCAGTACACCAGTAACGCACAATCACTCACACTCAATCCAGTTCAACAATTAATCCGGCACAATATATCTACGCTAAGCACCCCCAAACCCCAGCAAAACCAAAACCTTTACGCCATCCGTCCATTCCACAGAGGAATCATCTACCATAGAGCTGACCTAGTTCATCCAAACCACCGTAACCCAGATCGATGTCCATCTAACGGAAATAACCCACTGGATCATAGAACCCGAAGCAAGAGACGGTACAAAAATGGAGCAAATTACCTTGACGGCAATGGTGGGGTGGGAGGACGGGTGGGACTCGTACATGAGGGCGTAGTCGGCGAGCACCACCACGTTGGCCTGGATCTCCTCGGACACGCACTTGGTCCCTGACTGCGGCAAATCCAGCCACACCGCCTCCGCGCAGAGGCACGCGGCGGCTAACACCGTAGCTGTAAGAGCGAGGGCTAGCGCCGGAGATGATGCCGCCGACGCCGCCGCCGCCATCTCCGCCGTCCTTGGGATCTCCGCCTTTCAGGGTCGCGGGCTTCGGGGATGAGGGGAGCTCGCCTAGTGGGCGGCGCGGTGACAGCGTCGGAATCGAAGGCGACGGAGCGGGGGGCTATTTTGTAATTATTTCCTTGTGTTGAGGAGGTGCACGTGAAGTGGGCTTTGTCTTTGTAGGGCGGTGGGTCTATGGCAGGTGGGACCGTGCTTACGTGTCAAAGACAAAAGAAGAGTACCTGCAACAACTAAAAATGAGAACATGTACATATTATCGATGGGTGATTTTACGGATTTTAAGAATGTTACGTTTTTTTATTGTTAATTTTAGTATTTCTTGGTATTTTATTTGTCAGGAGATATCGAAATTAGAGGAATTTTTACCATACTTGAATGTGAAGAGGTATCAAATCTGAACCATTGAGCATCTTCATCTAACGGCTCAGATTAGGCAGTACCTACTAGTATCTTCCTGTTCAAAAAATAATACAACTACTTAAAGGACAAGGTGGAAGGATATTTTCATAAATTCACGTAAAAAGGTGCACATGACCGAATGGAGTGCATGACCTGACCAAAGTGGAGCGCACAGCCTGGTCAATGGTGTGGCGGCACGACGGTGAGGCTGACAGCGTAGGGGCCGACGGCGGTGGGGCGACGTGGGAGTGGGGCGACGCCGCCAAATTGCAGAGCGGTACACGGCTGGGCGGCGCCGAACTGCGGGGTGGCTAGGCAGCGCGAGAGCGGCCTGGGAGCAGGTCGTCGACGACGGGGCGGAGGACGCAGGTGGCAGCTACTCAGTTTTTTTCCTAATCTTTTTCCAATCATACTCCTACGAAATCAATAGCTATATTTGATTCTGTACCCAGTGGTAACACTTCGAGAATGGTAAAATTTCTCTTAAAATTAACACTGAAAAATATGAAAAATATGTTACCTGATCAAGAATTATAAAATTTATCATTATGGATGTCATTGATCACCAAGTAGGACTCCATGTAGTTAAAGGTGTAAGTCAAATCAAACAAACTAAACATGGTTAAGGGGTAGATCTGACTTTTCAATTCAATATAGAAAAAAGGCTGTCTAAAACGGCAGGCAGAGACCACGGATCAACGCATACCATTCCATCAAATTAAAGCATACACTTGCATGCTTATATAGTTGCATGTACATTTGGATTACTCCACGTCGAGATAACAGCCACTACTTCAATTAATTAGCTGCAAATAAAGTTGGTAATTAGTGGAGGCACACGCCAAGCGCAAACGGAGATGTCACTATGGGACGACGCAGTACGTGTGGTACTAGTGCATTAAGCTCAAAGGCATTTGCACTATGGTTAATTAATGTGCAGGTAGATTAGTTGCAGCTCCGCGTAAGACAGCGTCATGCATGCAGATCCAGAGCTCGATTTTTCGATGGCGAAAATATATGATTCATTAATCAAGCAAAGCACTCCAAAGACGTACACGTCATCTTAATTGGCCTTATCCATTACATGCACTCATGTGAAAAATTAGCTAGCTAGCCTCACTCTCACTTCCTCGCAAGCAAGAATTTTTAGGAGATTTCAAGAAGAAAAATGAAGATGAAAAAGAAGGAAAAATCGTGTCACGTATTCGACCGACCGACGTCGTCCGATCGATCGACCACAACCAGCGTAGAATGGACGGCCGAGGATGCATCATGTGATGGACTGCGAGCTAGCTTGCTTAGCTTGTTTGCACGCAGTTGAGCTGCTAGTATCTTAGTGCCCATTGGCCGGCGGCGGCGTCTCCACGTCGAAGACATGGCCGCCGCTGCCGTGCTTCCCGCCGGCGCCGTTGGGCAGCGCGGTTAACGGCAGCTCTCCGCCGCCGCCCTTGTTGCTGCCGGCCGCCGTGACGACGACGACGTCGGACGATGCCTGGTTGACGTTGTCCGCGCTCTTGCCCCAGATCAGCGCGTACAGGCCGATCACGATGATCACCGCACCGATCACGCTGCAGGAAGTAAGAAATCAAATTAAACAAAAAGTTAACCGTACCGATGGATCATTAACATGTTAAACAAAAAAAAGTACATGTACCTTCCGCGAGAGATTTCTTCCTTGAGTATGATTGAGCCCAGGACGGCTGTGATGATCATGCAGAGCGGGTTGAATGCTGTCACGAACACTGGTCCTCTCTGCCTCGACACGATGCCTTGCACGTAGTACGCCACGCCGGAGCACACGATACCCTGCAAAGTTTACGTATGTACTATACGTGTCAGTGGTGTACGTCGTCACTGACAAAGTTAATATATACCACGTCGTCGTCGTCCATGCATGCATGCATGCATGGCACAATTTCAGGGGTGAAATCAAGTTAATTAATCACTAGAGGTAGTTAATTACGGCGTAGATGGCGGTGAAGAGGCGGGTGTCGCAGCCGATGAGCCAGGCCTTGTGGTTCCCGCGCTCGGCGACGAGGGCGACTGCGCTGCTCAGGACGGAGCCCATGAGGCAGATGAGCGTCGTCAGCGAGAGCTCGGCGGGGTAGCTCTGCAGCGTGTTGGACTGGAGGACGAAGAAGCCGGACCAGCAGAAGCAGGCCACGACGATCAGGATGGTGCCCTTCAGGAACCCGCCGGCGGCCGCCGTGCCGGCGGCGCCGCCGGAGGCCCCGTCGTGGTGCTGCCCCTTGGTCCACGGGAACTGCACCGCCGGCCCGTGGTACAGCACCATCAGCACCGCTCCGGCCACCGTCAACACCGTTCCGGCGATCTTCGCCTGGCTGTGCCGGCTCCGCAGCCTCACCTTCTCCATCCTGATCAACAATTCACACACGCAGACTAGCTGATTACTTCAATTCGTCCATCCTGACCGATCCGCGTGCTAATTACTCGAGCTTAATTGATCAACCACCTCAGGACGAGCGCCATGACGAAGGTGACGGCGGGGAGGATGTTGATGAGCGCGGAGGCGAAGCCGGCGGAGGTCAGGTCGGCACCCATGTAGTACAGGTTCTGGTCGAGCACCGGCCTGATCACATAATGGCACAAACGAATCCATTTCGTCCACGTGTCAGGACTAGATCGAACTGAATTGCATCTACGAGTATAGTAGTTGACTCGTACAATAATAATAACTAGTTGACTCGATCGTAACGTACTCGAGGATGGCGAGCCCCATGATCTTCAGGAAGATGGTGAGCGTCATCTTTGGTCTCACTCGCCTGCATCATGTTGGAGCAAATTAGTAACTCCAATTAACCACTGACCAACTAATTAGCTGAGCTATTTAAGCTGATCATATTAATGAAGACAAAACGATTGGACAAAGCATGCATGCATTACAAGTTGGCGATATTTTATTTTGCCATCTTATTGTTCCCTTGTCTGTTCGTGCAAATTTCCCCCCAAAACTGTAGGTCTAAATTAAATGGAACAACTAGGCTAGAAATATATGGCATATGCATGCCATCTTGATCAAAGTCACAGTTTTCCCAACCAGAATTTAAGAAACGAGTACTTTCATCTCTTGTGATAGAACATGACTATTTCATCTACCAGCGGGCCTATATATGCATGCATGCGTACGTATATCTACGGATCGTAGTTACAGTAGAGGGAGATGACTAATTAAATTGAAACAGTTGATTAGCTAGTCGATCGATTACGTACCTCTCGAACCAGAGAGCGAAGGGCGCCATGACGGCGGTGGCGAAGAGGTTACGGTAGACGACGAGGACGAAGTGGCTCATGCCGCGCTTGAGGGAGGCGACGGCCACCACGTACATCCCGGCGAACCCTACCTGCAGCAGGATCATCGCCAAGTACGGCTTCACATCGTTCATAACTTTGGCCACACCCATTGTGTAGTTCTCTTAACACCAACCACAGCTAGCTAATTAATCTCACAAGCAAGCAAGCAAGCGATATGATCGATCGAGTGTAGTACAAGCAAGCAAGCGATATGATCGATCGAGTGTAGTACAATACTACAATCTAGCTAGCTCGATCGATCGATAGATCGCTAGAACAGTAGGACACACACAAGCAGCTGTGGCTGTGATGAGGAGGCAACTTAACGAGCTCGCCGGCCCGCTTTTATAGCTATTGCTGCTCCATTGTGTCCTGCACTGTGGCAAGAGCGTTTAATTGCTATCAAAGTTGGATTAGTCGTCCTCTCAGATGGATCTGACTCATTCGCCTCTCTCTCTATATATATACTGGCTTGTATAGTTGCATGTTTCCCGCTTGTTTAATATTCCACTTCCGGCGAAAGGAGAAGGGCCGATTTCTGCATCGTCTCTCTCTCTCTCTCTCTCTCTCTCTCTCTCTCTCTCTCTCTCTCTCTGCATTGCCGGTGTCTGCAAGGAGCACATACTGCCTATGGGTTTGCAACTTTCGCGTGCATCTTTTTGGCCACCTGAAGGAATGATCAGGGCCGTCAAAGTCAAGGTTTGTGGGAGTCCGCTGGACCTTTTTCTCTCTGCTGCGTGCAGGCTGCAGCTCCTAGGCTTTTACTGTAAGAAAATAGCTTAGGTTATCTCTAGGTTTAGGACCAGTAGAGTATGAACTTAGGATTATCTTTGGGTTGCTTGACAAAGAGGGGGCCGCCATGGCGATGGTGCTGTGGCGTCGGAGTTCGGTAGACCAGTGAGCAGCGGGTAGAGGGCATTCCCGTCGCTTCGGCACGGCTTAGATCGGTAGCCAGAAAATTGGGTGGAGTTAGGCGTATGAACAACAACCTGTTCATACGCCCAGCTTCCCCTTTTATGTGCCGTGCGACAGGGGCCCTCAACCAATTCAGTTGGGGGTGCGTCCGATCAAGGCGCCTGAAGACTAGGGGGTCTGTTAGGCTAAATCCGAGTTTCCAGGAAGGAGAGGGACTCGGTCCCCCTCTCCTCCCCGAGAGCTAATTACTAACATTCTTCCCCTAGATCTCGACTTAGTTCTTAACTTAACATTACATCTATTCCATCATAGATCAGTGCATAGAGAATGTTGCATCACAATAGTCAGTTACGTACTATATGACTCAACAACTACAATGCACATTTCTATTCTGAAACAGTTTCTTAACTTATTTTGGGCCCTTATAAATCCATAGATCATAGGCTTACCTTAAACCCATGTCGACTAAGTGTTCTCTGAACACAGTGGGAGGTAAGCTTTTTTATGAACGGATCCGCAAGCGTTCGCTTGGTACTTATATGCTCTACTTATCATTTGATCTTGTATTCTCTCCTCAACAATATAACACTTAACTTAGATGTGTTTGGCAGTAACCCACTACTTGTTGTTATAGGAGAAATATACTATTGACTCATTGTCACAGTATATCTTAAGTGGTTTTAAAATGCTGTCAACCACTCTTAAAACCAGAATAATTCCTTAAAACATAGTGTCTGTCCGGCGACCTCATAACATACTACAAACTTGGCATACATCGTGGAAGATGTCGTCACAGTTTGTTTGGAGCTTTTCCACGACACAGCTCCCTTTGCGAGTGTGAATACACAACTTAATGTGGACTACTTAGCATTCACTCATCTCGCAAGGTCTTAATTTTAATAACCCGCAATCGCTAGGTTATTTAATCTTTCATATATTAACATGAGGTCGTTGTGCCTTATATAAATCTCAAGGCTTTCTTAATTTAATCCAGCGATCTATTTCTGGATTTTCTGATATCTGTCAAGCATTCTGGCGGCATAAACTTAGTTAGGGTGAGTACATAATTGAGCATACATTGGCTTCCGACAGCAGAAGCATATGGAACCAATCTCATTTGATCGATCTCATATTGGTTCCTGGGATACTAAAAGTTCCCAACTTATCACCCTTGACTATCGGATCAAGCGATAGCTTATACACATGCATACTATATACTTTCTCATTATCTTTTCTAAGTATGCCTTGTGCAATAATCTCAATACACCCTTAATGATATCTTAGAGAAACTCCAATCCTAACACATAGGAAAATTTCTCCAAGATACTTAATGTCAAAATGAGAGGACAATATTTCTTAGTTTCTAATAGTAGATGGACATTACCACTTGAAAGCGGAATGTCATCCACATGCTAAACTAGGAAAATAAATTCCCCATTCTTAAACTTAGCACAAACACAATTGTCCTCTTCATTATTCTTAAAACCCAAAATTTTCTAATAGTCTAATTAAATTTCAGATACCCTTAGTTAAAACTTATTTAAGTCCATTGGACTTAGATAAAACGGTATCATAAAATTTCCTTTCCTTTCTATGACAAAACACTTAGTTGTGTCATATAGACATTCTCACTTAAAGCTTATTGAAAATGTCGTCTTTACATCAAATTGATGCAGTTCTAAGTCATAATATGCCTTAATTATTCTTAAAAAATCCGTAAATAAGACATACGAAAATGTCTCATTTAATCTGCTTCTTATCTGAGTTGGCACATTATTTTCTAAGTTAGAGAGTTGTTCCTTTACTTCTTCATTAGCATCATCTAGAAATGCAGATTCCTGAATAACAGAAGCCTTATGTACAATAGATGTCGCTAATAAAGGTCCAAACTCAAGTGTTGGACAAAGGACACTACCACAGGTACATGGAAAAATTGCTCTTGAATCATAGGAGTGGATTCACTAACCCACTTCTCTTCAACATTAATTTCTCTAAGTACCGTGCTCCCCCTAATTAAAGCATCTCCAAAAAAATGCATGTCTCGTTTCTACAAACTTAACATGTCTGTGAGGACATCAAAAATAAGATCACTTAAACTTATCTTTGTAGTCAATAAATTTGACAACTTACTTCTTAGGACTTTAACTTATCAATATTTGGGTTAAAATATAGACTTAGTAGGACGACATACCCTTATTCTAAAATAATTTAGAAAATGGTTATCGTCCTGTCCATAATTCTTATGGTGCTTTTAGGCACAGACTTATTAAGGATCCAATTAAAATTATGAATAGTGATTTGAATGCCTCCATCCATAAATTAATCGGTAGAGTGGAATAACTTATCATACTACTTACTATGTCCACTGAGGTGCGGGTGCATCTTATAGCCACTCTATTTTGCTGAGGTATACCCGGTATAAAATACTGGGCTATTTTGCCATTTTCTATAGAACCTTGAAAAAGAGTTCAAGAAATCGGCCATACGGGGTATATTGACCGTAGCACGGTCAGATCTTACTCTTTTAAACTTTAGATCATGCTGATATAAGAATCAGCCTTAAACATCTTAAATTTATCCAGAGCAACTGATGATCTGATCGCTATGATCTGATCGCTCTTAGATTAGATAAATGTTAATCAATTAATTCTAAATCACTGTTGGGCAGAATTAGAATCAACTGAACTTAAACATAAAAACTTTATCACAAACGTTGGTCAGGAGATAAAATCATTATTCTCAGATGATAAAATCATCTTGAGAAAATAAATAAAGTTTGTCATGCTCAAAAGCAAGACTAAAGACTTTATTTCTAAGTGCGAAAATTCATCTATTACCATTCTTGTTCATCCATTTTGGGAACTCCACATATTCCTTCATGTGGTGTTCCTCCTTACAATGTCTGTATGTGCCCTTCAGGACATCATGTTCCTTTATATAAGCTTATAAGAGGAGTCCTTAGCATCATTTAACGAGTCTTATAATGCTTCTTCCCCTTTATTTATGTTGCACATTATGACTTAAATCATTCTGTGCTTACTTAATTCTTATACATAGTTTGAAATCAGCATCTACAACCTCCAACACTCTTGCTGTGAGTTGTAGGTGATCACAAAATGATCAGAAAATCTCAGTGTGACATCATAATAAAATTGGACGATAATATCGTCCTTGAACTCTTTATTCATGGGTTTCAACTTTGAAAAACCATGTTGAAATCCTTACTGTGCATTTCTTAATAAGCGTGCTAGCATACGCCTTTAGAAGAGTCATTGTACTGACTCTTCACCTTATTCAGATACTCTTTGCAGTATCACGACGTGGGATAGAACCCCTAATTAGCTCCATAATGGAGCTCTTAATCATAATACATTTGTAATTCGACTGATTTCATTTAGTATGATCCATATCATACTTTTATTCTTATTTCTGCGAAGTCCAATAATCTTATGACAAAAGCCTCCTGGCTTTCGTACTTATAGATCACAGGCTCTGCAGATCAGACAATCAAGCATTAAAGCAAGATCATGTCTCATAGCATAAAAGCTATCTTAATATCTCATCTCCTAGAACCATAGTTCTTACCACTGAGAGACTCAATGTCGGAGATATGACTTAGCACATTTCTAATAAGGAACATTATCAAAGTATATTATAACAGACATAATATGACACATGAAAATTTAACGTTGGTCAAAATCAACATGTGGCATACTTAAAAGGGCGAATTAATTCTATATCACCGTTGGGCATAAATAGAATCAATTCAACTGAACCACAGTAATTTCATCACCAACGTTGGTCAGGAGATAAAATTACTATGTTATCAAAATATAACATTTATAATGTCAAATTAAATTATCTCGTTGGTTCAAATTTAATTGACGGAATAAATGCTACTTAATTGATAGGATGAACATGGTACTAATCTTAAAAACAGTGTATGCGCAGCGGAAGACTTAATCATAATTGATACACTGATTAATCACTTATGAAATTCTGAATTTTCAGCATGGTAATAATTTAAAAAAGTGTACACACAACGGAAGACTTAATCTTAACATGCACAGCGGAAGATTCAATCTTAGTTAATACACTGCTTAAAACAGTAGTAAAAACTGAATTTAAACTTAAACAAAAAATTCTAAACAAATATTCCTCAATTAAATATGGTCCTTGACTAAATTTAATAAAGAAAATATCATAAAAGCACTTAAAATTGATGCAAAATTCAGAATAAATTTACTGAGTCTGTACAAACTTATACAAAATTTTCCCCGCAGATAACTTATCTTTTCTTATTTTTGGGCATTTTTCTGAATTTTCAAGATAATATATAAATGAAAAACTAATTCTAAAATCCTGAAAATTCATAAAACTGAATTCGGCCTACTACTGTGGAAATATTACAGCCCACATGCGAAAACAGTCCGGCCCAAGAGAGAAAACGGTCCGGCCCATAGTGCCCCCGCGCGCGCCCGCGCACCCAGGCCGCAACCTGGGCCTGGGCCGCGAATTCGCGCCCCCGTCTGGGCTGAAAGTGTCTCGTTCACTGCCAGCCGTCGGATCTGCGCGTGGACTTCGCCGCACCAAAACCCCGCGTCGCACCCCCGGACGCTAACCCTAGACCATTTCCCCCCCACCCGAGCGAGCACAGCGACGCGGAGCGGCGACGGCCGAGTGAGCGGAGCGGTGCGAGCACGGCGATGATAGGTGAGCGAGCACGGCGGCGATGGCGGAGCACCCCCCGTTGGCCTCCTCGCCGGACTCCTCCGCTCACCCTAGGGTGAGCGAGGGTCAGTCGAGGTAGCCGGCGGCGGTGTTGCTCGCCCGACTCGATCCCTTGCACCGGTTCGCCAGCGAGCGACGGAGAGCGATGGCGGCCCGGTCGTCTTCCCGGACTCCGACGAGCGGATCCGGCAGCGAGGAGCCATGGTAAGGACTCGGCTCCCTCCTTAGTCCATTTTAGGGTTAGGGTTAAACCTTAACCCTATCCCTCTAATTTGGTGTTTCGGCTCCCCTTTTTTTGTTCTGTTTCTCTGTGTTCTTCCTCAGCCGAAACTTAATCTCCTTTCGGGATTTCTTATCGCGGGTTTTAGGGTTAGGGTTTCGGGAAACCTAACCCTAAATTTTTTGCATTCTGATTCTCTTATGGTTCTGTTGATGGATCATTTTCTCAGAGATCACAATGAGAAGGGTGATATTGAACTTCAATATGTTGATACCCAACACCAGCTTGCCGACATTTTTACAAAACCCCTCGATGCTTCTCGATTTGCTTACTTGCGTGGGGAACTTGGTATTTGTCATCCCTACGGCATTTTGTGAGGGGGAGCTGATTTTAATTGTCTTGCATATGCTCATTATGTGTGAAATTGCACTTACATCTTTTGCTATTATATGCCTGCCTTTAATTCAAAGAAATCATGTCAGCTCAGCTCTATGAAATATGTCTGGAACATTGGTTGTGCATGATGTTTTATTTTCTAAAATCAAAACTTGCTCATCGCACAATTGTGTATCTAGCTTGTTTAGGCAGGACTGCTTTTAGCTATCTTTTATCTACTTGACAGCAAGACACTGTTCCTTGGATGCTAAAATTTGCAACTTGAAAAATGTGTTCTTTATTCATGGATATTCATCAAAATATTTAATTCACCTGAATCAAAATCAAAAATCCATGATTTGTCTGGTTTAAATGAAAAGATCCAGGAGGGTTTGTTTGTCGCACTACTCTATTCTAGACTGCTTACCATTGCACTTTGGTCTGAACTGGGATAGTGTGGTGTATGCCAAAATCACCGCCTTAAGCTTCAGATGGTTTTCTTGCCTAGGCTTGGCCTGATTGGAAAGTATAAGGTGGACAAACAAATAACCCCTGGCATTAAGAAAAGAACAACAAAAATTAATTAATCATCAAGTTTGCCTTCAAAGCTCCTTTTTGAACAAGACTTGTCTGTCTAGGGTAGAAATTGTTAGCTTTGCGCAGTCCTTGCCTTCACATGTCTAGCTGCTATGATTAAGTGGTGATGCTTTTATCTTAAAATGACAAAATCACATGCCATCATCTTGTTTCACAGAATGTTAAATTGAGCTGAGCACATGAACATTGGTATTACTGTTGGCATATTTTTGCATTATATGTCTTTGCAATTCCATTCACTTCGCAGCTTTGCATGTTTGACTGCTCCTTGATGCTTGCATTGCCAAAGGGGGAGAGATTTGCTATGTTCTCTGCTGCAAGAAGGCAGAATTTCGAAAGGGGGAGAGATTTTTGACATAAAGGGGGAGAAAAATTTGCTTAACTCAGGGGGAGTTCTTATCAAGGGGAGATTTGCCAAAGGGGCTTTTACTCTTTTTCAAAGGGGGAGAAAAATTCTTTTATCTAGTGACATGATTTGGCTCTTTTCTGAGTTTTTATGGTCACTTGTGTGCTGAAAATTTTAAATTTTCTTGAACTTGGATTTGGTTGTCAACGCACTCATCAAGGGGGAGATTGAGAAACCAAGGGTTGGTTTCGGTGTTTTGTGATGAGTGATTGACAGGATTTTACCCTCTGTTCGAAGGGTACCTCCGAAGGGGGTTCGGAGGTGTTGTCACCGGAGTGTGTTCGGTGTTTGCTTGCTGCAGCTGTTGCAGCGGAGTGTACCTGTCGGTGGGGTCCGACAGTACGCGATGATTGGGTTCGTACCGAAGGCTTCGGTACTTTGGGCGGTACACCGGAGTGTGTGCCGGATGTTGCTAACCCGGAGAGGTCTCCGGAGTACTGGATACACTTGTCTGCTTGTCGGTGGTGCGCAGGGACTTCGGAGGCGACGGACAAGGTTCGAGCCAGGTGAACCTGGGTCAAGCGGGAGGCTTGATGCCAGGGGAGCGGGGAGCTCCGTCACGGTGGCTGCGAAGGTGGTCCGGGTCGGTCCTCGGGTCGAGGCGCGCCAGGTGAAGGCAGAAAGTGCGAAGCGTGGCTCCGACTGAAGGTGCTCCGAGACAAAGTCCTCGGAGTCGAGGCACTTCGAAGGTACTCCGAATGGAGTGACTTCGGAGTTGGTTGGAACAAGTCCTCTGCGGACCAAGGGTTCGAAGTGTGCTCCGGAGGGAGACACTCGAAGGTGCCCGACGAAGGTCTCAGAAGTCGAGGCGCATCGAAGGCATGGTCCGGGTGAGGCTCGTCGAGGAGTGTGCTCGGGGAGAGGCACTACGACGAAGGGCTCATGGAATGCTTCATGCGGAGGCCTTGGACGAAGGAGGGACTTCGAAGGGTGGTACTCCGAAGGTGGGGCTTCGGAGTATGGAAGGCTTCGGTACACGGACGGACGGTGTTCGAGCTGGGAGTAGCTGCGAAGCCGTGGTGGTCCACTCCGGAGGTGGTGGTGCGAAGGCCCAAGGGCTTTGACGGCTTCGGCTCAAAACCGTCACTGTATCGAAGGACTTCTTCGGCGGAGCGAAGGCCAACAGGCTGCAGGCTTCTCGCCGAAGCTACCGCACCCTCCGGTGCGAAGGGAGGTTCCAGAAGTCAACACTGTAAAGGCTGACACTGTCTGTTCTGAAAAAGGCTGACACTGCCCCCTCTGCAAAGGCTGACAGAGAAGCCTCCAAAATAAAGGTGGACTACCTTTTGTACCCCTTAGTTCTGTAGAGACAAATCTGTTGTAAACCCTAGGGGTAAAGTAGTCACTTCCTTTGGGTGAACTGTGGGCTATAAATATGGGGGCTCGGTAGGTAACATTTAACACTTTGAGCATTTACTGTTGAGCTCCTGTAGCCACACTTCGATTGTAATACATCCAGAGAGTTCTTTTTCTGTGTTCCTTGTTCAAGCGGCGAAGCCCTGTTTTCCTGTGCTTTTTGCTTGAGCTCGCTTTGCATACCTCGCCTGTGGTTGTGCACCGAAGCCTGTCAAGGCGAAGGTTGTTTTTCGTGCGAGGTGTGTTTTGTCAGTGTGCGTTCGCTCTGTGTAACTCGAGGCTAGACCTCGCTGCTTACTAGCGTAGCCCTGACCGAGGCCTGTGTTGCTTCTTGTGTCGAAGCCCTTAGCGTAGTCCCTTTGCGTGTGCGTGTAGACCTTCGTGTACGAAGCTCAGCACCAGTTGCTGCTGCCAAGTACTTGGTCGAAGTCCTCAGAGGGCTGTCCACTCTTGCGAAGGGTGAAGTGCGAAGCCTGCTCGAAGCACCCTGTGTGCGGAGCCTGCACTGACTTAGCAGAGTAGATTTTCGAGGGTTGTAAGTGGAGCGAAGTCTTCTTGGCTTCGAACTTTAACTACTCCGAAGCCTGTGTTCGAAGGTGTCGAAGTACCTCCGAACCAGACCTTCGAAGGTGGTGTTCGAAGCCTGTTCCGCAGAAGACAGAATTGAAACCGAAGGCTAGTTTTTAGCCCGAAATTTAAAAAAGCTCCCATTCACCCCCCCTCTGGTCGCCGTTTCCGGTCCAACAGTAAGAAAATAGCTTAGGTGATCTCTAGGTCTAGGACTAGTAGGGTATGAACTTAGGGTTACCTTTGGGTTGCTTGACAAAGAGGGGGACGCCATGGTGATGGTGCTGTGGCGTCGGAGTTCGGTAGACCAGTGAGCAGCGGGTAGAGGACATTCTCATCGCTTCGGCACGGCTTAGATCGGTAGCCAGAAAATTGGGTGGAGTTAGGCGTATGAACAACAACCTGTTCATACGCCCAGCTTCCCCTTTTATGTGTCGCGCGACAGGGGCCCTCAACCAATTCAGTTGGGGGCGCCTCCGATCAAGGCGCCTGAAGACCAGGGGGTCTGTTAGGCTAAATCCGAGTTTCCAGGAAGGAGAGGGACTCGGTCCCCCTCTCCACCCCGAGAGCTAATTACTAACATTTACCTGTTAATTACCCTTGGCTAGCTATAGCATGCTTGTGCTCAGCCCCAAAACATATATATCTTTGAAGTGTAAAGTATAACATGCTAGGTTTTATATATTAAGCTATAATTTGTTATATATTAGTCCACTGGTTAAGTAGCTAGGGGTTCTTATCTTCTTTGTTTTTTTCGCTAGCTAGAGTTTTCTTGTGTTCTTTGTACGTAGGAATGTTTTTTTTGTCTAATACTTGATCAGCAAACAACCATCAATATTGTGTCTAACTAAGCTTGCACTAACGTATTTATTTATAATTAACGGGACCTTATTTTTAATTTCACTCTAGATCACAGAAATACATGTATATTTGCATGATGTATCTAGAGACCGGTAGAGAATACTGTCAATATTGTGTTATTCGGCTGATAAAATGTGGACATCAAATTGGGGAAATATCATGTGCAATCGCTCATTTGGTGCAATCGTGCAATCAAGCAATTTGGTGTATCCAATTAAGCGATCCGGTTACATATGAAAGAGATTAAAAGTAAAAAAAAGTACTAAGTTTCAGCTGGTGGATACACCAGACCGCTTGATTGCACGATTGCACCAATATAAATGATTGCACGGGGTATTTCCCCCGTCAAATGCTAGTAGGTTGCCACTAGCTAATCGCCTAATTGCTATTCTTATCTTCAGTTTAACTCGGAAAGGCAGTTGAGCTGAAGGTTAATTCTCCCCAAAAAAGAAATGCAATATGCTAATTAATTATACCACTTCTGGGAGATGTGTGACAACTATGACAATTAATACTAGCTAGATATAAGTAAGTTTAGAATTGATTGCAAATATGTGTGTAAATTATATATTAGGATAACAGATAACGAGCATCTCCGTTACAAGAGACGGATTTTGATTTTTAGCCCCGGCCTGCATATGCTGCTTGGATTTCATATGTCAGGGTCCTATACTGCTTGGACGATGTTGCCCAGATATTTGTGACAGATGTTGTGCTAAGCGTAGCCGAACCTTAAAAACCCTAAACCACTAGTAAATTAAAAAATAATAAGAGTGATTTTACGGTTCTTGAGGAGCTACCATAATTATTAGTATAATTATTAGTGTTAGCCGTTCTTGAGAAGGTATCATAATTTTTAGTGTTAAATCTGATATCTACGTCAAGTATACGAGGTACACGGGAGGTACCAAAATTAACGGTAAAAATTATACTACCTCTTGTTATTACCTTCTCAAATATTATAAAATTTTTCTTCTAATAATCTATTACATAGTTAGAAAAAATAAAGATATATATACACCCTTTAATCATCAAGCAACCAGAAGGCAGAGATTGCATCGTTGGTGAGAATAATATTGAGGCCATCTTCGGGTTTTTACTACGTATATTCTAGGGCAAATCCTTTTCATAAATGGTGCAGTAGCAGCACGAGAGGGCACGTACGTCCACCTGCGAGAGCAGCTGCATGCCCCAAGCAATAGAAAGGCACGTACTCGCTAGTGCTTGCTGATGTGCGAAGTGCTCCCGTGCTGGCAGGCATGCATGGTGCGCTCCAACAGGATCTGCATCTCTCGCCTGGCGCCCCACGGAAAAAATATAATGCTTCGGCCTTAGCGGTCTAGCTAAGCTAACGGCGTCGGAGTTATTGACATATCGTTGTCAAATGATCGATAGCAATATATTTTTGGCTGATACAAGTATATTTTCTAATTTAATATCGATGATAATAATTTGTGATATGATGATACTATTCACACTGAATATATATTGAATCATATATATCGCTGCGTGCGTGATGCGTGCCACTGCACCCCTCCTCTCATCACCTGCAACGACGAACTGCGTGCATGCATATCATATCGATAAAAGCAAACATGGTTTGTAATGTTTTTTGAAAAACAAGCGAGAGGTTCGCCCGCTTATATTAATAAGATTGGGAAGAAAAACATGCCGTGCATGTTGCACAAGTTCAGTTACAAAAGAGCCACCCCCACACTATGGCTCCAAACCTTAGAGATTGAGTTAACAAAATAAAATCGGCGATGACGCACCCACTCACTGAGAACATAGAATCAAAAGTTGAAGAAAAAACACGCATATTTCTTTCCTTCCAGACGTTCCACCATAGGTACATGATTAACCCGTTCAGCTGTCGCCGTTGTGCCCTTGCCGAACTCTTGCAAGCCTTGTACCACCAAGCTTGTGGGGTCTCACGAGTCGGCAGGGTGGGAGGGTGAATGAGGTTAAAATGAGCCCTCACCAGCCCCCAAACTTGGGCGGTGAAGCTGCAGCCGCATGCGATGTGGTGTGTCGTCTCCTCTTCAACCAAGCACAGTTGGCAGAAGGGGTAGCAGGGCCATCTCCTCTTCAACATGGTTTGTAATTACTTCTTACGTGAATTGCCCTGGTCGTCTCAAAGTACGTAGCTGGTTAATCACGTAGCATCCGGTTCGATCGGTGATCAATACTGTTGGCTCAACGAGGTAATGAGTCAGTGGTAGTAGTACGAGATTACTTATGAGAGATGGTTAGAAAGATGCACGGGAGTACGCGCGCGTGCTTAGTTCTGTATGTGTTTGTGTTGACACGTACGTACGATCGAGGAGTGACTATAGCTACAAGGCCACTACGTATGTGTTATACTATCTAGGAGTACTAAGCTAAGCACGAAACTAAAGCTAGCTTAGGCACAAAGAACCTTCTGATCGATCGATGGATGGGCCGATCTGCGTCAGAATTCTATATATCTTTATCTATATCTCGCCATCTCGCGCTCGCGGCTTCGGTTCTCTCTTGTGCCTTTCCGCCTTATCATCCAATTAATTCGATCGTAGCGAAAGCTTAGCTAGGCTACACTACCACCAGGCACAAGCCAAGATGATTTTGTACACCCACTATAAAATTTTCGATGTGAAAGTTTCCATCATGTCCAGTGGTGGTGGTGTGTGTATACTATATATATATATATATATATATATATATATATATATATATATACAGCATTCGCTGGATAATGCCCTTGTCTTTCTTCCAGCTCCAGGGCTAGGAGCAGTACGTACTCCAAAAACTGTTGGGAAAAAAAAGTGGTTTAGTAGCTGTTTGGTTTTTTAGTTTAAAAGTTTAGTCCCGTTATATTGGATGTTTAGATGTTATTTTAGAGTATTAAATATAGATTATTTACAAAACTCATTCATAATCGATGGATTATTTATGAGATAAATCTAATAAACATAATTACGCCATGATTTGATAATGTGATGTTACGGTAAACCTTTGCTACTCATGGATTATAATTAAGTTTAATAAATTCATCTCGCGAATAATCTTCTGATTCTGTAATTATTTTTTATAATTAATTTACGTTTAGTCCTTCAAATTGATGTTCAAACATCCGATGTCATACAAACTAAACTTTACTACATAGAACCAAATGTCGAAAATAAAATCTATAGTCATTCGGTACTTGGTCGGCCGATCAGATACTATTTTTGCAATTTTTTTGAATCCGACATACAAATTTGTTTTTTTTAAAAAAAAATACTAATTTTTAAAAAATCACATATAAAAGCGTAAAGTTCGACTGTTTGCTTGGAAAAAAATACAAAACAACTTTTTTTAGTTCTAACTGAAAATAGGATCAATCTTAGAACGTGTAATAATTTGGACTTGCACACTCACAAAAAGTACACAGTAAAAAAACCTGCTTCAACCGCAAAAGGCGAAAAATAGATAACTACCATTTATCATTTGTGAGTCGACGGTAAAAGACTCCAATCTTCCAAGCTTATCACTTCATCTGACCTACAGACGGGTGTTCAACACCAAGATCATTAATTTATCTTCACCTGGACGACCAGATCTAGGGAGCTGAGCTGACTACTGAGCTAGCTAGTTTAGGGAGTGTTTGGATTAAGAGGCTAAATTTTAGCCCATGTCATATCGGATGTTTGGACATCAATTTGAATAACTAAAAGTGAACTAATTATAAAAATAATTACAGAATCAAGGATAATTCACAAGACGAATTTATTAAGCCTAATTAATTCATGATTAATAAATATTTACTGTAGCATCACATTATCAAATCATGGTGTAATTAAGCTCATTAGATTCGTCTTACGAATAATCCACTGATTATAAATGAGTTTTGTAAATAGTCTATATTTAATACTCCAAAATAATATATAAACATTAGATGTAACAGGGGTTAAAATTATTTTAGCCTCTTATTCCAAACACCTCCCTACTCTGACTCTCTGTCACACATTGGACATGGTTTGATCCACTGACGAGCATATGATCCATCCATGCACACTTTGGCCGGCGACGCGGCGCCTGACGAAGTTAAAAGCTAAAGGAGCTGGACGTATCTTCCATGCAGCCGGCGATCCGATCGCGGTCATCCAGCCGTGGCACATCGGACATTCCACGATGCCTGCCTGCCTGCCTGCACCTCGATCTGATCTGCTGATTCGGCCATGAATCAGACGCACTGCACTGCTTTCTCTCAGGTCAATATCCAGGAGAATTTAAGTGCAGAAGGGTGAGCTAGTTTCATCCAAAGCATCCAGTGGGCTGATGGAGCGATCAGAATCGAGTGGTTTAGCTAATAAATACAATAGGCCAGTAGCAGAGTTGCCCCCTTGTGTGCGTTGCTCCCTGTAGAACGACAGTGTCAGTTCTTCATCTGCTGCTTCTATGTATGGAGGGTCACTGGCTCACTGCAAGAACAACAGAAACACTTTGATTTATTTGTTGCATATGAATAGAATGGTTTGGTTTCAGCTGGCCCGCACTGTAAGCATAGACTAATGGAGGTAATGCTAACCTTGTCACATGAGGCTAGTGAGGCCGGAGAGCCAACAAGTATTCAACTGATATCCAATATGCTTACATGCAGAAGGTGATGTCGTCGTCTGCAGCAATTCTTTGGGGCTTTTGAGATGCTATATTAGCTTAAATTATTGCATGCGTGCTTGCATATTTGGAGTTCTTGGCCACTTCGATCATGCGTTCCAGAATACCTGCATTTGCTTTCCCTTCAGGAAAATGCCCCCTTTTGTTGGACAGGAAAAAAACATCCTTCTTTGCTGCATCTTGTCCTTTGGGCACACGATAAACTTATCTAAGCAGATACGCTGTTTAATTCTTGAATATAAATTAATGACAGAGTATATGAGATTTGATACTTCAACTGAAACCAGTTCAGTATTATTGTCAGCTCAGAAGAATGCCCCACGACATTAGGCAATAGTTAAGGGGAAGCACAACTCTAAATTCTCTTGGCTGACATTAGAATTAGACGTGTTTCTCCTCTTGACATCAGAGCCAACCAGCAGTGATGCCCTTTGCTAAATATTCTTCAAGAATCAGTTGAAATCATGCAGCAAAAAGTTACATGAAACCTAGTATTTTTAATTTTTCATCTTCTTGAACAGAGTCCCAGTGGCACAGAATCTAAAAATTTCATAAATTGATGTCATCTATTGTTCTTTTGACTGTCCAATGATTGCACAGTATTGTCTAGAAAAGAATAAGATGCATATCTCATAATTAAGCATCAGCTCTGTGTTACTTAAAAAAACTGTATGAAGTCATATGTGCAGAAGTTCAGAACTTCATATTATTGTTGTATTTTAGTCATCCAATAATCTAAATATCTAATTAGTCATCCACATTTCTGATCAAGCACATATAACCTAAACACTGATTTTGCTAGCTCACCTTCTGCACTTAAAAGTTGGCTTTGCTGCAAACTGGAGAACCCTCAAAACAGGTAAAAGGGAGATTGCTGCTAACCAGATCAACTGAATGTGCTTCCTCTCCATCGTCCTTGAGTCATTCGGCATAGCTGCTACCATCCTCTTCATAGCTAAGACCTACATGCTGACCATGGACAACTATCAGCTAGGTCATGGAGACCAAGCCTACACGGATTTCAAACAAGCTTTGCTCTGCGACGCACATCCGCGCTCTACGTGCTTGCAAAAGCAGCCACCAACTCGCAAGATCCGATCTTTCAGTGGACAGGCATCGGTGGACACATCAAGAACTCGATGTCTCATTGCCAGCTAGGGGTCCGTTGAGCATTGAGTTAGCTTTGGTGACTGTGACACCAAACGACCATGCTTTTAGCATGTAGCCACAACGTTTTGCCATCTAAGGTACATCGATTCCTCCGTCTCCCACCATAGTTGGAATTTGCCCGGTCTATGGAGGCACCAACATTCTATTCTATCATTCTAAAACCTTTCAACTCCAGCACCGAGAAGATCAGAAGATATAGATTAGGGCTGATAATCTAGATCACAGAGAAGGTAGCACGCGCATAATTAGTTACCTGACGCGCCAAATGAAAAGTCCGTGGCGGCGACGGCGGCGGCGCAGCGGTCGGGGAGCGGCGGCGCATGCGCCTCGAGCATCGCCGTCGATGTTGGGCTGTGCTGCCGCTGTGGATTGCGGCTTCTCCGATCCGCGTGTGCCCTGTTGGAGCGATAATACAACACAGTAAGAGGGCTTTCGTGCAAAAAACCGTCGTGTTCTTCTACCATACCGATCTGGACCATGCGTTTAGGATCGGAAGGCACGGATCGGCCACGGTACATTTAATGATAGCGATACCTAGGTAGCAGCTGCTTCACCGAGTCGAGTCTAGCTCGCCTCGATCACTCGGACCAGCTAAAAAACGGGATGGGGTCACCAAGCGACGTCATGAGACGACGAGGGACCTTTGGTCATTCGATGCTTCATCGATCGTCGGCTGCAATCTATAGGGTAGTGACTAGAGGTGTCGTCGTGTCGGGGGCGCAACCGCGTAGGGGCAGAGTGGCAACTAGCAAGGTACAAGGCGACGAGGGCCGGTGGAGGGGTGGTGTCCGGCCAACAGAGACGACAAGGGCGGAGTGCCACAAAAAATGAGAAATGGAGGTTGGATTAGGGTTTGTTGGTTGTTGTGTGCTCTGCTGTATATGCAGTGGTATGTCTAACGCTCTTGCTTGAGACGATAATGGGCTAATTTGGCTAGCCCCTTCACCGCTAAGCCCTGTTGATTGAGTCACTGAGTCGCTCGTGAGCCGGCTCGGCTCAGTTCGATCAGTCACCGAGCCAACCTACTCGTCTCGCCAAGGCTGTGAGCCGCCAGCTCGGACCTCGAACCAAACTGTCGGCCTTAGCGATACCAAGATAGGCCAGGATGCAACTGCAATATGATAAAATGTGAGGGCTTCCGTGTAAACTCCCGTGAACTTGAGGGATATCGTCCATCCGAACCGCCTATTTTCCATCATACGGTGGACGTTGGTAGTGATCCGACCTCCAGGATTGGAACATAACAGAATCGCCCCCGCGGGCTCACAGTATACCTCCATCTGGTTTGTTCATTGTCGATTGTGCGGTGTACGTCGCCACCGGGAGCCCAACATTGGATCGCTCCTAACTTTACATTCCGAACTCTTCGGTCATCTGTGTGGACCGTGGATTGAATAAGGCTTTATGAGTAGTTTTTTCATAAGGAAAATAAAAATTCTTGAACAATTTTGTGTGCACACCAAGTTCCACAAAAATGAATGGTCCACTTAGAGCAACTCCAACATAGTCCTATTTGAGCCCTCAAACTCATTTTTGAGAGCTCACGAGAAAAATCGAGAATAGGGTCTCTACTTGGCTCTCAAAAATAGGATGGCTCTCAAAATATGTCACCAAGCCCTCATCCTTAGGGGCCCCCTATCCCGGCTCTCATATGCGCCACGTGGGCGCACATGCTTCCCGCTTGTTTAAATTTGAATATTTTATTTGCATTTAAATATTCGAATATTTAAATATGATGGGTAATTATGTTACTGTTGTTTAGATAGTTATGTTTCTATATTTAAATTTAAATATTTGTACTTGTATTTAAAATTTTGAATATTTAAATATGATAGATAATTATGTTCCTATTGTTTAATATGATAGATGGTTTTATTCATGTATTTAAATTTAAATATTTTTATTTGGATTTAAAATTTTGAATATTTAAATTTGAATATTCAAATATGATAGATGATTATGTTGCTATATTTAAATTTTAATATTTGTATTTGAATTTAAAATTTTGAATATTTAATTTTGAATATTTAAATATGATAGATGATTATGTTCCTATTGTTTAATATGATAGATGGTTATGTTCCTATATTTAAATTTGAATATTTGTATTTACATTTAAAAATTTGAATATTCAAATATGATAGATGATTATGTTCCTATTGTTTAATACGATAGATGATTATGTTGCTATATTTAAATTTTAATATTTATATTTGAATTTAAAAATTTGAATATTTAAATATGATAGATGATTATGTCCCTATTATTTAATATGATAGATGATTATGTTGCTATATTTAAATTTGAATATTTGTATTTACATTTAAAAATTTGAATATTCAAATATGATAGATGATTATGTTCCTATTGTTTAATACGATAGATGATTATGTTGCTATATTTAAATTTTAGTATTTATATTTGAATTTAAAAATTTGAATATTTAAATATGATAGATGATTATGTCCCTATTATTTAATATGATAGATGATTATGTTGCTATATTTAAATTTGAATATTTGTATTTAAATTAAAAAATTTGAATATTTAAATATGATAGAGGATTTTGTTTCGATTATTTAATACGATAGATGATTATGTTTCTATATTTAAATTTGAATATTTGTATTTGCATTTAAATATTTAAATATAGTCATTCATTATTAATTAATAAATAATTTATTATGTACTCTAATTTTATGAAATACTTGTGTATAGTGTGTGAAGAAATGATGAAAATTGAAAATAGATGCTCTATTTTAAGAACCACTGCTGGAATGGAATGCAGAAAACAGACCTTTCAAAAATAGGAGGAGCCCTAAAATCAAAAGTAGGAGCCCTGATTTAAGAGCTACCGTTGGAGTTGTTCTTAAGTAATTTGAAAAAAAAAGTATGATAAGCCACGAGTTGTTTCTGAAAAAATCTAGTTAATTTCTAAATTCTAGAACTATTGTGTTTCATAATTTGGGTCCAGATGTTTGAGTAAGCTTCAAATTCTAGAGTAGCTGCAGCTCAATCAAACAGACCATATATGGTTTAAATACTACTCATTAAGGAAGACGAGCTAATTGTTTTTACCACACCATTAGCAACGAATATTGAAATGTTGGGTTCTTACGCTTAAAAACTGCAGATATAATATCACAAGTACAGAAGTTAGCAAACGATTTACATCCAGGTTAAGCGAGTATGCGACTAAATCATTTTCGCATCTAACCTAACGAGAAAATGACAAAAGTCCAACTATGAGCCTAAATTATTTGATACAGTCGTCAATGAGTTCCAATCGATTCTTGGTCTTGTCAGTCATCAACAGAGTACAGTGGTTCCACTGGTTCGATCAGCCTAATGAAAGGCATTGCAGATGTATGTATCCAGCTATATCTAACTCATCAACTTGTACCTGCAAAACGGACGTTGATTAGTGGTAGCTCTGTTTGTGAACACTGCGAGTGAGCGCAAACGAGGTAAATTGAGATCCTGAGAGCGCAGTGAAGTTTAATCAGATCCTATTTAACTTGTAACTAGCACTGAGCTGCTCAACAAATCTGACTTCCAAGGTATTCCGAAATATACAGCAGGTTCTCCGTTATATAAAAGATGACCAACAGATAATCAAATATGCATAAACAGGACGAGTTTTATAGATCTATCAAATGAGAACAAAATCTTGTCCCCAAAAAACACACTGTGTCCTAAAAATGAGGACACAGTAGATTGCTTTCGCTTCAATGACATCAACTAAAGCTGATCAAATTAGTGACAGGGTTAGACAATGAGGTTGGCAAGAAGATCAATAACCAATTCTTAATAATTAACTTTATTAGAGGTATCACACAAAACTTAGAGCTATATGCCTAAAAAGGACAGGACTATGGACAGTCCACGCACAATACCTGTAATGGATGAGAAGAGTTATCCTACCCAAGAAGTGCCTTGTTAGTACTGAAATTTTTTGTTTACTACTTACTAAACTAGTACTCCCTCCGTTAACATTTAAATGACGCAGTTAACTTTTAACTCAACGTTTGACCATTCGTCTTATTCAATTTTTTTTGCAAATATGTAAAAATATAAGTTATACTTGGAGTACTTAAAGTAGTAAACAAATTATAATAAAATAAATGATATTTTAAAAAGTTTTTTGAATAAGACGAATAGTCAAACGTTGAGATAAAAATCAATTGTGTTTTAATGGAGGGATTATATGGCATTCCTCATCTAATTCTCCCCATCACTACACCTTAATGTCATGTCTAATGGTTGTTCAGAGTCACTTTCCTGCGATTTTTTGTTTTCTTTGGGTGATAGCAATGAACCAGTGCTTGACAGTCAGGTAGCAGAACACAAAAATTTACCCTGTGGGCAGTGGCCCTGCAGGGTCAATTATCAATGTCCCAACACGGCAATACCCCATAGCTTATGTTTACCTCTGCTGCAGTCAAGAGACCAACCTTTCATAAGAAATACATGGCAGAATGCTTCATATCATGGGTGCACTTGATTTAGCAATTTCAATGACCAATTGTAAGCAGTGGAAGCACACACTTTTCTAGAAAAGTTATTTGTAAATTTGTCTTTATTCAAAATTGCGTAAGAACTTGGGCTTGTGACTTCTCAGGGTAAGTTCATTTCTGATACATCTCAAGGGAAGAAATATGAGCAAAGGTGTGTTAACTTAATTGAGATTGTCATGGTATTGGTTATATAGCGCGTGCTGTAGTTGGTTAATAGATTATATATGTATGTAGTTATGCATGATTGATTGTCCTTCATCTTCATATCTCCTTTTCACAATACTGTTCCATCAATCCATCTCCAAAATCCAACTATCCAATCCTAGACACAATACACAGACCCAACAGTGCATAAAAACTGGAGTTGTAGCCATTTACGATTGGCATGGTCAATTTCTGGCTTTGTTCAATGTTGATGCAAAGCATACATGAACTCAGTATGAAACATGAAATTCTCTAGGCTTGCTCCACCATAGAAACCAACATCAAGCTGATATATCCTGCTGATAAGACCGATGTTACTTTCAGCACATGATCACACTACAGGGAAGCCTGCTTGCTGAATATTTCAATATGTGGTGTGCTGATGGAAAAGAGCAGTTGCTTTGTTACTTTGAACAGATGGCAGATCAAGCAATTGTGTTATCATTTTTGACAAAAAAAATTTCAATAGTCAACAAGAATAATCAATTCCCAAGTAATGTGTATAAATTATACTGTAATTGAACCAACACAAAAAATTATAGAATGAGAAATGCATTATAACTAGTTCTCAAGCAAAAAATTAGATCAGACAAGGAAATTACTCATGCAGACGACAGTCATACCAGAGCTAAGGGCCGAGACCCTTAATGGCGTCCATGAGCAAGGCATAGACATCCTTAGCCAGATCGTGTCGCCGCATCTGTGTTTGTATCTCTGCATCAAGCTGCCGCCTCCACTTGGTCTCGATGAATCTCGCCTCGTCTGTCCCTAGTTGTGACAGCCCCTTCTCCAGGGACACCCTAGACAGTGCTCGACCACCCGTCTTCCAGTAGTCATCAAGCATCTCAGTTAGCACCGGCATCATGGCGGCTGCGTCGGGGACAGAGCGCCGCGGGTCAGCGCCCTCTTCGTCGTCGTCCTCGGCGAGGGGCTCGAGGTCGGTGCCCCACACGCTCGCACAGAGGTCGCGCACACGGCGTTCGTGCGGGCTGGCGGACGCGCCAGGCGCCGCGTGCAGGTACTTGCTCTTGAGTCGCTTCAGCTTGTAGTACACCTTGGCCTGGTCGAGGTGAGGGGAGAGGGAGCCCTTGATTGAGTCGAAGAGCAGGCCCATGTCCGGGAGGCGCGGGACGTGGCCGGTGCGTGCGCAGAAGGCGGCGGCGCCGGCGAGGAGCGCGACCTCATCGGCGTCGCTCCAGAGCTTCTGGACGGCGCCGTGGATGGAGCCTGCGGGCGCGGTCACCGCGGCCGGGTCCGCGAACGCGCCGCGGGGCCTGCGCTTGCGCTCGCGCTCACGGTTGCGGGAGGAGGCGCCTGCGCCGGCGCCGGCGCTAGGGTTGGGGACCGGGCGGCCGTCGCCCCCGTGGGGCTTGGGCCGGGACGAGCGCTTCTTCGACCTGGGAGGGGATGGCGATGCGGGCTCCGCGTCCGCGTCCATGGCGCTCAGAGACGGCCGCTTGGATGGCATCCGCGCGGCGCGGTGCGGAGCGGCGTCGGGTGCGCTCTGGGCTTGGGTGCTCGAGGCGTCGAGACTCGGGAGGTCGGGCTGGTCAAGCTCGGATCAGAATGCTCGATCTGCCAGCCATCGTGCTACATGGATTTAATTATTTGTTACTCCTAACATGTGAGTGGTAACAAATTTACCACTCTAAGTCACTGATATGTGGAGTTACCTGAATCACTAACATATGGTTAATTAATTAAGAGTGACAAATAGTTAAATTATTGTCGTGCTACTGCTGTATACGTATGCCGGATGGTTTCTGCCTTGGGTGCTTGTGCGTGTGTCAACGATCGCTAAGTGTTATGAACTAGTGTTAGAGCTTCAAAAGATTACCTATAGCTACTTAAATTTAAATTTAGTTATTTTTGTAAAAAACGAAGCTCTAAAAGTTTCCCTAAATGAGCCTCTTTCCTAATCCATTTTCTAAATTACCATTCATCTCTCATAAATATAGGATTAATTTGGTAACTCCATATTTCTATTTACACATATTTTTCTTTTGCATGTGCATTATTTTTTCACGTGCGTTATAGGTTAGACAATACATATATTTAAATGCATCATAGTTTTACTCAAAATTATTATATATTATAAACTATATTTATAGAATTTAAAAAACAGTGATCGAAATTATAGGGGAACTGTTGTAGATTAATTAATTTTTAGGATAAGATAGAGTTTAAGATGATTTTTATATATAATTTAGGGAATAAAATTTAAGTCACGAGAAGCTCTTACAAGTGGAAGGTGAGTTACAATTTTGGACTAACACCGTTGCTCTGTGTAGCTGAGGCAATCTCAGTGGCTAACAGTAGTACTGCCACTTTCACCTTGACGAGTAATTGAGTGCTTTTGTTAGTGTTATACCCTTCCATTTGTATAAATTCGTGTACACCTCTCTTCATGAGTATCACGAAGTAATAATGGATTGGTTAGTTTGTAGATTACTTTACATGGTTAAATATTTTGATGATTGATAATATTGATATTGTAACACTATTAACTTACCTTGAAATGTCGTGTAATAGTAGGGCTAGACACGACCTTTGACCTTTTAGATTGTAGTTGCTTTACTATGTAGCCATGTTATCTGTGAAGTATTAGCAATGGTTTGACTTATGTTGTTCCAAAAAAACAGTTGCATGCAATTATTTTTTCAAAAAAAATTCTAATACATGACACAGACACTACATGATAATTTTTTTACGGAAACCAGATACAAACACACGGGAAAAAAACTAGGCTCAAGTACAACCGAATAACAATCCCACAAACACGCGGGAAAAAAACTAGGCTCAAATACAACGGAATAACAATCCCACAACGTCTCTCCGTTTTTGTCACGCTGTTGTGATCCAATATCAAATAAAATCATTCAATCATTCATTGTATCGACGATTCCCTCGCAATTCCACTATGTTTAGGGATATCAACGAGGAATTCTTTGTCGGATTTAGCTTTCTCATCCTTGTCCCACGGAGATAAAATTTTCCTATCTCCGTACCTACCAACGACGACGGGATCAAACCCCCCACACCTATTCCGGGTGGGGATTTTTTCCCTATGGAGACCCCGTTCTTTGCTTCAACTTATGTTGTGGAGACCCCGTTCTTTGCTTCAACTTATGTCTGCAACGAACATACTATCTATAGTTTGTTCGATGGCCAGCGACACAGTGGACGGCATAGTGGTAGCACAATGGTGAGCGAAGCGGTGGCCGATGAGGTGGTGCTTTGGCGTGAGCGTGCCACGTGTGATGGACTACACAAAGACGACATGGTGGCATGTGCCATGGGTGGAGCGGTTCTTGCATGGCATGGCAATTAAGCAGCGCAGCGGAGGCACGAGTACGTGATGTCCTGAGTGGCGAAGGCGAGGAGCTCTAGCATGAGGTGGTAGAAGGCATGGCGTAGACATGAAACACGCAGTGTCTTGGACGGTGGAGGCTAGGTTGTGGGAGAGATAATACGTGAGAAAAGTTAGGGTTTGATATTTTAATATCATTTTATAGTGTAATTATCGGAAAATTGGGCTTGGCTTTTATTTTAAACTAATTTGAGCCGGGTCTCCATGGGAAATGGTGGATGGTATGAGTGGAGGGTCATACCCGTTCCCACTAAACACGACAGGGATTGATTTTTCCCATATAATTATCTACTATCTACGAAGAATCGGGTAACGGGTCCCATTGACATCTCTAATTGTGTTAAACTAGACAATAATTGTGTTAAACTGGACAATACTGTTTTCAAAGCTAACTCATGTTAATATTTAGCGTGAATGAGATGGTTGAGTAAAGCTTATAAGTAAAGTATTACTTCCTCCGTCTCATATTATAACAACATATAATATAATTTGATATTTTATAGTATAAAATATTTAGGGTAACATTGTTCATATTTATTATACTATGAAATGTTAAATCCAATAGTATAAAATTGAGGAAATATTATATTTAGAATAAAGTAGTTGAGTACCCGTACATTGCAAAGGGAAAAAATTACGACATTAAAAACACTATACAAATGATATAAATAACTTAAAATATGATAAAATAATATTTATCATAATTCGTTTTCAACTAAATTGCATAAGTGTATCTAAAAGTTACCACAAAAATAATTATA
This sequence comes from Zizania palustris, assembly GCA_019279435.1. Taxonomy (NCBI): domain Eukaryota; kingdom Viridiplantae; phylum Streptophyta; class Magnoliopsida; order Poales; family Poaceae; genus Zizania; species Zizania palustris. The sequence continues at coordinate 36,494,490 of JAAALK010000287.1, read as the reverse complement.
GAATCATAATTATCTAAGTATATGAGTATATTTGAATGTACTTCTTATGAATGTAACCTTGCTCTGCTTTATAATGCATGGTTTGTTGCTCTTGATTATGTTGTAGAGTGTCATTTCTCTAAATATTCTTGAATTTACACATGAAAGTCCAGGTTTAAAGATATTTTCAAAAAGCTATACATAGGATATCAGCTGAATATATACATTGCATGGATACACCACTGCAGGAATGGTGTACATAAATAGATTCTTTGCTAGGATATCATTGACAAGATCCAATGAGTTGTTCTCCTTGATATACTAGCTCACGTTATTTATCCAGTGTTCTAAAAGGCGGCGAGCTGGGCGGCCTAAGCGCTAGGCGGTCAACCGCGGCCCTGGGCGGTTGACCGCGGTGCTGGGCGGCGCTGCGCAACGGTGCCGAAGCCACTGGCGGCCGGAAACAGAGGTCGGCGGTGCCGTGGGAGTCGAAAGATGGCCCGCTCCTGCGATGGCTGGCGTGCACGTGACCAGATTCGACGGTGGGAGTCACGCGCAGCCTGGATTTGGCCGTCGCCGTCGGGGGCAAGAGGGCAGGCCGCAGGGGCGGCTGGAGGGGACGGGGACGGCTGGCCGGGAAAAACATGAGAAGATAGAGGGGCAAGTGTGGTGAGTTTGGAGGGGAAGAGAGGAAGGAAGAGAGGGAGGGGAAGAGCTTGACGCCCTGGCTGTGTAGTTCAAAGGAGGGGAGAGAAAAAGTAGTCTGGTTCAAAGGAGGGGAGAGAAATAGTAGTAAGGAGGAGAAAAGACACCTAGAAGACCGTGAAATCCTTGGGACTTGCAGAAAATTAATAGAAGAGGTTTTGAAACTTCCAGAAAATTAATAGAAGAGATCTTGAAACTTGCAGAAAATTAATAGAAAAGCCTAAAACTTGCAGAAAATTAATAACATGCACTTAGAAAATGTGCAGACCTAGGCGCCGCCTAGGCGGCTCTAGGCGCTAGGCGCCGGGTCTCCACCCGACTAGCGCCTAACGCCTATTAGAACACTGTATTTATCTATAAATTATTTGATATTCAAACTAATGTTTAAAATGTCATATATTTATATTAATGTTTGAAGTAAGTATAATTTAATTGATCCAATAAAACTTTAGGTGTTAAGTGAGTTAATTTCCAAACATATAAATTTCATCTTAAGCTAACTCGGTTTGTCTCAGTTTAAAGTATTCAGTACAACCTAATAGCACAATCAAATTGCACACGTGTCGGTCTTGTGGTTGTGCTATATCAGTAAATGGTTATCCAACTTAATAGTTTTATTTAAGGATTCTATATTTAACTAACAACATTTTTTACACAATCAAATTATTTAGTAAAAATATATAATTAAATTCACGTTCTAAAAAATTATACTATTATCATATAATCAGACTTATTTATTTTAATTATTGATCGGGATTAACCATTGCCATTCTCGTCCTGATCAAAATAAGTGAGCTCGAAAAAAGACAAACCCAAGACGACCCCTACTTGAGCCCATCTTCTCCAATTCCATTCATCCATTTTCCCGCTCATCATCTCGCTCCGCTTTCTCCGAGCGCTTCATTACAAACCATGGGAAGCGGTGCAACAATGACTACTTCGAATCTATCACCCTCCTCTCCGCTTTGTATACAACCATTGCCCGTGCTAACCCTCAATTAGAGCATCTCCAAAAGATTGGCTATTTGGCTCTCCAAGCCAAATTTTAGCCATCCAAGCAAAAAAATGCACTCCAAAAGAATGGCCAACTGGATGGCCAAGCCATCCGGCTGGCCAAATTGAGCTTCCGGCTGGCCAAATATGGCCAGCCAATTTGGCTGGCTACTTTTGGTGGCCCCCACGCGCAGACACACAGGAACCCGAGGGAGAGCACTCGGGAAGGAAACCAAATAAAGAAAGAAAGAAAGAAAGAAAGAAAGAAAAAAAGAAAGAAAAAGAAGAGAGAAAAGGGAAAAAGAAAATGAAAAGAAATAAAAATAAAATAAAAAGAAGAGAAAAAGTAAAATTTTAAAATTTTCTAAAATTTTATAATTTTATAATTCGGAGATTTATAAGGTTAGAAATTGGAGAAAAAATAAAAAAAAATAAATTTTATAAAAAATGTATACAATTTGCAAATTTTAAAATTTTATAAATGATAATTTTTAAAATAAGAAATCAAATATTTGAAAATATTTTGAAATTTTAAAAGAGGGAATAAATTGTTTAGAGAGTTGATAATAGAGAGTCTTTTGGAGTATATAGTAGATTTGGAAAGGAATCTTTTTGGAGAGTTGGCTAAATGAACAAATGGAGAGGCAAAAATGGACAGTCTTTTGGAGATGCTCTTACCTCACTATGATTCCATCCTAGCATTGGGCGCTTGCCGGCTAGGTCCTACTTCCTGACATTAGCATTGTCATCCCCAACCTTGCCGCTATAAAGAAGTTTGGACTTTGTAGTCACCATATCTAGTACCTTCTTTAGCCTCTGGCATGTATCAAACACTTGGAACTTGTCTTTCTAGAAATCCGTCAATGCAACCACATTCACATCCTCCTCCTTTGTCCTCAGCAAATCCAAAGATTCAAGCATGAATTGGTACTGGTCGATGATTCTCTCATGCACCAACGCATTCATCAGAAATAGAATTGGAAACATGAGCCCTTGACGTGTTGCAAGCAGAAGCCATAATCCTATATTGGCTTCCCACCGCTAGATGGAGTAGCATAGGTAGGGAACGAGGGCGAGGCGACATGGGCCTAGGAGGATGGGATAACGCACGAACATAGCATAAAACAAATATGAGACGACTAGTAGAGATAAGGACACGCGAAGTTGGGCTAGGGCGGGGTGTGGGACAACATACTAACACCGGGTTGTGGGTGAGGGGGTGCGGTGTGGGGCAGCACACCGAAAAGGGAAGAGCGGTGTTAGTAATGACACACTCACTACTTATTTTTTATTAGTATAAATTTTAATTTCAAAACCACAAAAAACATAAATGAGAAAGTATAATACTAACCCGTAACCACCGGCGTGCAGCATGCTGTCCTGAAAAAAACTGAACCCGTGTCCTGACGCTGAGGTGGCCCCACCTACCTTCCCTCCCATCGGATCCGAGACTCACGCGAAAAATTCGGGCCGGAGAAAAAACCGAAGGAAGAGAACAGACGCCGCGGAAGGGAACCTACCCTCGGGGCTCGGAACGAAACCCTAGCCCTAGCTTCGTCCCGTCCGCCGCCGTCGCTCCTCGCCGGAGGTCGCCCCGACGCGCCGTGGGCTCCGGCGGCGATGTCTCCCTACCCGGCCGAGGATTTATGAGAAGCGGCCGCGCCGCGGAAATGGCCCGGGCCGAGGGCCTGCCTGAGGGGGCCGCCTCCGGCGTCGGCGTGGACCTGTATGCGCAGGCTAGGAAGGCTCTGTCGTTGCGCACGCCGTTTGAGGGCGAGGGGCCGGCGCCTCCTAGGGTTCCGACGCTGCCCGCGCGGCTCGTGAGCTGGGCAGGGGCAAGCGACGCGCGGAAGAAGCATAAGAAGATTCAGCTTCAGGATGTGGCTGATGCGGAGCATCCAACGCCGCAGCCAGCTACCGAGTCCTCTGCAAAGGCAGGCGTGTGGGAGCATTTTGAGACATATTTTCGACCAGTGAATTTGGATGATATTGATATATTGATGCCAAGGTTTCCCTTCAGCTACGGCGAGCTCGATTCATGCATCCTCATACCATTTGTTGGTAGTGGCAAGGAATTGATGAACAAAGTTGAGACATTCGATGTCGCTGTGGCTGAAACAAGCTCGTACTTGGGTGTGGGTGGTGAAGAAAGAGTCAGTAACAAAGAGCGTGGTGAGCGTAGCGAGCGACGTGAGCAAAGTATTGAGCAGGGCATACATGAGGTGGTTGTGCAGCAGTTCGTTAGTAACAAGGAACACACTGAGCAGGGTGTAGAGCAGTGCATACATGAGGTGGTTGTACGACAAAAGTGGCCGTTGGAGGTGGAGCAAGCTACTGACAGTGCTTGTGTTATGTCATCAAAATGTGGAGAGGAGGGAGGAACATCACTGAATTGGCTGCTAGGAGCAAAGGAACGGTTTGTGCTCACTTCAGAGCGTCCAAACAAGAAGAGGAAGCTCTTAGGTGTGGATGCTGGGTTAGAGCAGCTTGTGCTGCTTCCACTCTTGGGAACTGAGGCTAGTTCTATCTGTGATGTTTGTTGTCTGGGAGAGAGTGGTAAGGTGTCTGATAGCATGCTTTATTGCAACAGCTGCAAGGTCTCTGTGCACCAGAAGTGTTATGGTTCACATGTTGTGCCTGATAGCCAGTGGTTGTGTACTTGGTGTAAGTATCTGGAGTCAACAGTGCGGTTGTCGTCAATGAAAGACGCAGACAGCTCTTTGTCATTGCCTTGTGTTCTATGCCCAAAGGATAAAGGTGCTCTAAAACCTGTCAAAGGGGAGGCTGATCAAACTGTGGATGGAGGGAACCTCAAATTTGTGCACTTGTTTTGTAGTCTTTGGACACCAGGGGCTCTTGTGGAGGACATGGAATCAATGGAACCTGTTACTAATGTTGGAAGTGTTCAGGAGAATCAGAGGAAATTGGTGTGCGGCATCTGCAAGGTTAAGCATGGTGTATGTGTTCGGTGCAGTCATGGTATGTATTTTACCCTATTTCTCCATTTTGACAATCCATGCTTGATGAATTATGTATACTCTTACGTTTCATAGACTAAATGTTTGACAGAGAATTTTGCTTTGTGCACTTGATTTTGTATCACTATATAGAATTTCTGTACATTACACTATTACAGTTCTGATTCAGTTTTGAATTTTCTCATACTGAGTTATCTTTGTTGCCTAAACAATTTCCTTTCTTCAATGCGCGCCTTCAAATACCACTTTCAAACTGCAATATATGTAACACCTATATCAGCGTATTCAATGAAAAACTACAAGTATGCTCACATTTACCTGAGGTAATTGTTCAAAAGTAAGTGCTCTGTTTGACTAGGCTGTAGCACGAAATGCTTGTTAACATAGCTGGGTACTATGGGCATCTTTGGTTCCTTGGCTAGCCTTGCTAATGCACAAGGAAATCATTGCTAGGAGAGGAGAGTTGAATTGGCATTTCGTAAAAAAGTGGGAAAATACTAACTTGCATAGTCGATTACCAAACCAAGCAAGGCAACCACACGTTTCCTTGTCCACTAGCCTTGCTAGGCAAAGGTAAGCAAGCAATCAATTATGCTCTATATCTCCCTACTGGTTACAATTTTCCAAACGAAACCTTCCTCTTCTGGATGGATGACTTCAGTAACTACTCCTTAACACCAAGGGAGTGGTGGACACATTGTAGTGGTAGAACTAGGTCATGTGTTACTCCAACATACAATGATGGAATGTGTCTGGAAAAGATATTTGCGATATTTGGTTGGTAGGATTCGCTGGAATTTGGTAGAATGGTTAATGGTACTTTTCATGCAAGATATAATGGCTTTACACTGGTGTTACCATTCCTGGATTAGCCATCGACTCACCTGAAGCCTCTTTTCACTGCACCACCGTATGCTGTATCTAAATATTTTTAGTATACATAGTATGTAAAATTCTGCATACAAATCCTAGGTGTATGCTTCTAACTACAATTTAGACAACAAAATGCATTGAAATGAAAATTGATTGCTAAGATCTAATCCAAACCATTTTATTATACTACCGTTTTTGAAAATGTGGGATACTAATATACTATATTGGTAGGAGCCACTCCTTCCGATTTTACTTCAAAAAAAAACGTGGGATAGTAAGGAGTAAGGAGGAACTTAGTATCAATGGTATCATGAAAGAAGCAGCTTATCCTACCCAGAATTTAATCCTAGAGGAAATGGTGAGTGCCTTTGACAGCTGAGATCGAACTCAGGCTGGCACGAGCTCGTGGCACCTTCCAGCCACTGAGTTACATGCCATTGTCTTTAGTATACTACTGATAATAATGGATAACTACATATTAGTCGATTATACCTATACCCTTCTATAACCTACTGTGTGGGCCACAATCATTTATTCATTTTGTTATTTGTTGGGCTGATCTGTCTGTGCAGCTGAAAAACTGTCCTGTTCAACCAGGATTTTATTGGTTCAAGGCGAACTAACTACTTGAATGATCCAATAGCATAGACCAGACTGGCTGAGGTTCTTGTCTGGCCTTTTCCTTTTTGGACTGGCTGGCTAGTATGGTTCTGACTAGTGACTACTATTGTTCACATTATGCAATTTTTGCTAATTGATGCAGAAAATTTTAAATTCTTCCATGTTTGTAGAAATCTATAATATCCATTTTTAATCAGCAAAGTTTTTCAGTAAAATATGATTTTTAAATCAAGTTTTCGCCCTTATTTGACTTTTGGCATATCAACACACTTTAAGCTCTCACATAAAGCGTATTATGTAAAATAATCATTGGTTGAGAATTGCTGTCATCTTTGTTTTATGTACTGCTACATAAGCCACCCTACCAGGGATTTTTTGGGGTTTTGCTTTTAGGTGTGCATGCGCTTAGATAAGTTTTGGTGGCACTTGAAACAAGCATCATTTTTTGTAATCTCAACTAGTTATCGATGTGATTTTCAGGAACATGCCGGACAGCTTTTCATCCTATATGTGCACGTGAGTCCAAGCATCAAATGGAGATATGGGGAAAATCTGGGCATCCTAATGTGAGATCATTTTCTTTAGGTGGTTGCTTTTACCCTTATTTAAATTGATGTTGTTCAATTTTTTTGTTTGTTTTCTTTGTAGGTCGAGCTGAGAGCATTTTGCTCAAAGCATTCTGCTATTGGATACATCAACTCTGTAGAGAGAAGTAAAAGTGCATCTGAACGGAGTCCTACAGAAGTGAGGCCAAAAGATTCAAATCATATCACTGGGAAGATACCAAAACTAAAATTCACACGCAAGAACAAGGATAAATTCATGACTCATGAATCCAGTAGCTTTAACTCTAGTATCCTTACCAAAGTAGAGACCATGGATCAAGGTGCTTTACCCCACACTGTTAAAACTTCAGATTCCCTAGCAATCCAAGGGATGGAAGTGGATACTGGCAATCCCTTGGTTGGCGATAATCTAATGAGAAACTCTGGTGATGTGTCTGTGGTTCTTAGAAAGGTAATTTATACTCTGGCAAATCTTAGTTAGGACTCATATATTTACTGTTTAACCCGTGACAAGGAAAGAAACATTAATTTCTGTACTGTATTTCCAGCTCATTGACCAAGGAAAGGTTAGCATTGATGATGTAGCATCTGAAGTGGGTATTTCTTCAGAATCTTTGGAAGCTGCTCTTGTGGTATGCTGATACTATATATTCACTATGCCAGAATTTTTTTATAAGCTACTTTGTGCTAATAATCTGTTTGTCAGGGTGAAACTACTACTTTTTCCCATGGTTTGAAGCTGAAAATTATCAAGTGGCTCCAAAACTCTGCACATATACGAGAGACTCAAGGAAGGATTATTAAAGGGGACTCAGTGGGGATTCATGATAGCAAACCAGACGGGTTTGATGATACAGGCAGTGTCAATGAGAAAGAAACAGCAGTTGATTTATCAGATTCTGCTGAGATGAAATCCTCTTCAAAAAGATCTAAAGATAATAACAAGATTATGAGTGATAACAAAGCAGTATGTACCAGTACAACTGGAGTGCCACTTTTGCAGAATGGAATCAAGAAAATGGTCAAAGTAGATGGTGATCATGAGTGTTCCCTTGATGAAGATTGTGCTAATGAACATACTCGAAAATTTTGCCCTGTTGCAAGCAAAGATACTCAAAAGGAAGAGCATGAAGAGTTGGTAAAATTTACTACTTTTAATAATTCTGTAAAGCTTTGTTTGTTCTTGGCTTCTTGCCTTCAGGCTTCATACCGATGTTAACCATGAAACATCACTGTGTTGATACCTGTTTTCTTCCCTGTGTTGAAACCATCAATTTTCCTTGCTAACTGCCATGTGTTCAACTAAAAAAAATAATAAACTGGTGGCACTTGTCATTATTTTATCATCTTAAGGAACTAATTTGATTGCCATCCTTGTGATAGATATCGAACAATATCTCTGGCAACAGCAATAAACAATTTGGTACTTCCATGGAGATACTAAATGAAAATGAAGGTAAAAATCTTTTGATGAAGTGTGACTCCTAACTCTCTCTCTCTCTCTCTCCCTCTCCTTCTGTGTGTGTCTGGCACTTTTTCTCAACTGTAAAGCACATTTTAATATTTTAATTGTTTGGTAGCCTATTATTCTTTGCTCTTTTGTATTAGTCCCTGGAAATTCAGTTTGCTGTTGGTAATTTTTCATTCACAATTGGAGTCAGAAATTTTACCACAGACCTTATAATAAAAAACTGCATGCCGCTTGCCCTTTTTTTAAGGGCAGCTGGCAGCACAACCTCAAATGCACCCTGAAAATTGCTTGCACAACATATTCTCTGTAATGCTGCATCAGCCCTGCATGCTCTTTGTACTAGAGTGGCTGCTTTATCATAATGTAGCGCCTGCTAACTTTGTGAATTTTCTTATCTAGTTTGCACATTTTCAAGTGTTTATTTCCCACTCTTTATGTGTTTATTGTAAGCCACTAAGCCATATGATGTACTGCAACAGTGCTACTCTTTAGTGGTTAATTAAGTTGCAAGCTATGCTTGGTGTTATTATTAATTTATTATTGTCAAATACTGCAAGTTTTGACTTGTAAAATGGGATAGTGCTTTTTTGTTCTACATCTTTTTTGTCGCAGGTATTTAAGGCTATAATGTATGCCTTCTCAATTTCTTCTGTTTAAGTCCCTTTTCTGGGTATATAAGGCTACTATGGGCTTATGTATCTTTTCAATTTTGTGTCACTTGGATAAGACCCTTTTCCTCAGCTGTTGCTGCGATGCTATCTGGCAACTCATTGCCCTTTTTTGTTCCAGGAGAAATAGCTATACGATTCAAAATTCTTCAGATATTGCTATTTTTCTTCCATATCTAATCATTTGTCTGGCTTTTTTTTCTAGTTCTTACAATATGTTATTATAGGTACATTTCTTGTAAGGAAAAGACATGAATTGACTGAGACTGAACCTGGCTTGGAGTTAGAGGGTGCCTCTTCATTGAATCAATGGTTTTCTCTGGTTGATGACGTGAAGCATGGGTTGAATTCAGCTGAAAATGGTGTCCGAAATATCCATGATTGCAATACAGATCATGTACGTGGACAGCCTTTCTCCAAGTAAGATGAAAAAAATCAATCAATTGAATTTTGCTTGTTCTATTTGTTTGCAACCCCCACCCTCACCCACCCATCCCTCTTTTAATCTGAAACCTCCCTTTTTCTGCATGCCCACTGGAAGTTGTTCTTAACCACTGTTTTGCTCTATGCAGCTTTGATGATTCACAATATTATATTCATCCGCTCATCAAGAAAAAGATGGCTCAGCTTTGGGACCCTACCTTCAACCAGAATAAGCTGTCACCATTCCATCCAGGTAAAGTTTTAACAGTTTATCCCAGTTAATTACTTATGATTATTTATAATAAAATCACACCTTAATTTTGTATGATTTATTTCTGTATGTCATTGTCAAGGACCTTATGGTCCAAGACAGCGCCGCCGCTGCTACGCAGATTGTAGCTCCGGCGAAGTGGGGCGCCGGACTTGGCCTTCGGCAGCCCTATTGTATCCAGAGAGAGAGAGAGAGAGAACAGGGAGGAAGAGAAGAATTGGGGAAGATGTGAGGGAATTAGTTCTTTGTTAATTCCATAGAGCCAATTACAACTCTCTTTATAGCCCTCAGCCAGCTAATCAGCTCCTAACAGAATTCTAACAAACTCTAACAAACTTTCTCTCCTTCCCTCTCAAGCTATCACGTTGGCTGCTTCTGCCGGAAGCTTAGCCCTGCGCTGATAGGATCTCCCCTACATGACATCACTCCCTCCCTCGACGAGCAGCTTGTCCTCGAGCTAGAAGTTGGGATAGCGATCTATGAAGCTGTCAGCGTCCTCCCATGTGGCTGATGCCGCAGGCTCGCCTTTCCAGTGGACAAGCAGTTGACGAACGCCTCGAGCCAAACGAGATCGCGTCACCTGCTCTGGTTCTGGAACCACAGCACCATGATGGATTTGAGGAAGAACCGGTGGTGCTGATGGTGGTGCGCCGACAAACTGCTTTAGAAGCCCCACATGGAACACATCATGTAGGCGAGTGTGGAGGAAGCTTGAGCTTGTAAGCCACAGGATTGATGACAGCCACAATGCGAAATGGTCCATAGAAACGAGGTTGCAGCTTCTCGGATGGTGCAAACGGAGCCACACCCAGTCTCCCACTTGGAAGCAAACATCTCAGTGCATCTTGTCATAGTGTTTCTTGTAAATGGATTGGGCTTGTTCTAGGCGAAACTGCACATCAGCAAGAAGTTCATCTCGTTCTGCCATACTCTTGGTGATCGCCCACACGTGTCTCGCCTGGCTCATAAGAACGGATGGAAGGTGGTTCCCTGCCATAGACCACTCTGAATGGTGCGTCATGGAGGGCAGACTGATAGGCGGTATTGTAGATATATTCTGCCCAGGGCAGCCAACGCAACCACTGGCGCGGACGATCACCCGTGAAGCATATGAGATACATGACAATCACTTTGTTTGCCACCTCAGTTTGGCCGTCAGACTGCGGATGAAATGCAGAGGACATGTGTAACTTGGCACCAATGAGACACATCAATTCCCGCCAGAAGATAGAGGTGAAAACTGGATCACGATCCGATACCATGGATTGGGGAATGCCGTGAAGACGCACGATCTCCGCAAAGAACACCTGCGCCACAGACTCCGCTATGTACGAGTGTGCAAGCGGAATGAAATGACAGTACTTGCTGAAGCGGTCCACCACGGTGAGGATCACTGATTTGCCGCCGACGCGAGGCAGTGCCTCGATAAAGTCAAGACCGACATCTGCCCAGACAATCGTAGGTACTGGTAGTGGTAAAAGCAGGCCTGTCGGGTGTAGATGATCAATCTTGTAGCATTGGCAAGTGACACAAGCATGGATAAAGTCTTGGATGGCACGCCGAAGATTGGGAGAATGACAATCACGGCGTACACAGTGTAATGTCCTTTGAACAACTTCATGCCCATTGTCATGCACCGCTGAGATGATCTCTTGCAGCAAGGGTGAGGCCGGAGGAATATAAAGATGACCATTGAACGTCACAAATCCATCCACAAGAGCCCAAGATGACGGTCGTTGGCCTGATGCAACCTCATCTTTAAGTGCCACTAGACTGGGATCTGTGGCATACGCTTGCCTCAGACGGTTGGCAAAAATGAAACATGGACTGGATATAGCATGCAACACAGGATCATCCGTGTCCCGTCTAGACAAGGCGTCGGCCACTGTTTTGGAGCTGCTTGTCTTGTACTCCACCGAAAAATCAAACCCAAGTATCTTGCTGACCCAATGATGTTGAGGTATGGTGGCGAGTCGTTGATCAAGCAAGTACTTAAGGCTGAAATGATCTGTGCGGACAAGGAAACGCTGTCCCCAGAGATACGGACGTCAATGCCGAATGGCCATGCCCAAACAAATGAGCTCACGCTCGTATGCTGGCAAAGACTGATGCCGAGGTAGAGTGTCGAGGACAGTCCGAACATGACGAAGGTGATCAGTCCATGTCAGGTTGTATATCAATATGTCATCAAAGAAGACAAGGACAATTCATCGAAGAAATGGCCGCAGGACATCATTCATAAGCGTCTGATGGTAGCCTAAACGCAGATCAAGCTTGGAGAAGAAGCACGCACCATGGAGCTCATCCACCACCGGAATCGGGTACGCATCTTTGACGGTGATTGCGTTCAAGGCGCGATAGTCAACGCAAAAGCGCCAAGAACCATCGGTCTTCCGCACGAGCAGCACTGGAGAAGAGAAAGCTGATGAACTCGCACGTATGTTCCCCTGGTTTAGCATCGCGGCACATTGGCGCTCCAGCTCGTCCTTGTGTGCCGCTGGGTACCGATATGGTCGTACGGCCATTGGTACTGATCCTGGAATAAGGGTAATACCATGGTCTCGGGCGCGAGGTGGCGGCATGCCCTTAGGCTCATCAAAGATCGCAACAAATGTGTCGAGCAGGGCTGTCATGAGATCCTCACCCGTGCATGCCCGAAGTGCTGGACTAACCGGTCCTGCCTTGCCATGCCAACAAACTTGATGATCGTCTCGCCAAAACGACATCGTAAGTGCACCAAAATAACACAGAATTGGACCCAATGAAGCGAGCCATTTTGTTCCCAGCACCATGTCATAACCGGCAAGGGACAGCGAGAAGAAATCGCCTGTAAACCGCTCGCCATCAATGGAAAAAGGTGCACCTCTGAAAACTCCAGGACAGGGGACCCGATCACCATTAGCCACCATAACCTGAAGCTTCCCTCCTGGCTGCAGCTGCAGAGCTCTGTGGCTGACAACCTCCTCGGCGACAAAATTATGCGTTGAGCCGGAATCAAGCAGAGCGAGCAATAGAATGCCTTCAAACAAAACGCATACCTGCATGGTCCCGCTGGTATGAATTCCAGTAATAGCGTGTACTGAAATATGTGGCTCGTCCTTTGTGTGACCACCAAACTCATGATCATCATCATCAGCGAAAGCCAAGTCCATGAAGAAAATCCGCTGGCAAACGCGATTATGGCCTCTGCTGAATTTCTCATTGCAGTTGAAACACAGTCCAAGTTTACGGCGTTCTTCCATTTCTGCCTGGGACAGCCTCATAACCCATCTACCATCTCCTGCCAACAGGCCCGTGGTTGACCCAGTGCTGGAGAAACCAAAGGCCGTTGTGGAGGGGTTGGCAGGATTCCCTTCTGGTGACGATGCTGTGGCAAGGCAGCGGCTGCACAATGGTCGCGTAGTTCGAGTTTTCGGGCTAGGCTCATTGCCATGGCAAGGGATTGTGGGTTGAGAATCTCCACATCCAGGCTCAAGGGAGGCAGAAGACCTACAGTGAATAGCTGAACTTTCTGGGCTTATGTGAGTGTTCCTGCCCTGGGCAACAGAGCCTCAAAATGGTCCTGGAACTCGACAACTGAACCGGTCCGTTTGCATGCCACCAGCTCGCCGAGAGGATTGGAACGCAGTAGCGGTCCGAACCGGATATTGAGCAATTCGACAAAGCGCTTCCATGGAGGAGTTCCCTCATCATTCTGAATTTGCATAAACCAAAGTTGTGCACCCGCTTCCAGATTATAAGATGCCATCCACACCTTCTCTTCGTCGGCAATGCGCTGCTGTCTAAAGTAGGATTCACAGCGATTAATGAACGCCAAGGGATCAGATCGACCATCAAACCTAGGAAAGTCCATTTTCTGGAAATGTGGTGGTCTCTCTGTGCTGTACTCGCTGCCATGTGCAACCCGGAGTCCCGCCGACGAGGACTCTGTGTTGCGGTGCTCGAGCGTATCAATTTTGGACTGGAGTGTCTCCACCGAGGCAGTTAACTTGGCGATGAGGACTGCCAAATCGGCTGTAGTGGGTTCTGCCATTGCTAGAGATGAAGAAGAGCTGGAGACCGGCAGCAAGGATGATGACGATGTAGAGACCTTCGGCGCAGCGGAGGAATGCCTAGAGTCTGATACCAAGTTGTCAAGGACCTTATGGTCCAAGACAGCGCCGCCGCTGCTACGCAGATTGTAGCTCCGGTGAAGTGGGGCGCTGGACTTGGCCTCCGGTAGCCCTATTGTATCCAGAGAGAGAGAGAGAACAGGGAGGAAGAGAAGAGTTGGGGAAGATGTGAGGGAATTAGTTCTTTGTTAATTCCATAGAGCCAATTACAACTCTCTTTATAGCCCTCAGCCAGCTAATCAGCTCCTAACAGAATTCTAACAAACTCTAACAAACTTTCTCTCCTTCCCTCTCAAGCTATCACGCTGGCTGCTTCTGCTGGAAGCTTAGCCCTGCGCTGATAGGATCTCCCCCACATGACAGTCATGATCTAACTATACCTATTTTGCGTTGCTAAATATTACTAGAAGGTCCATTATGTTCTACCGATGAGAAAAAATTTGTGGATTCGTCAACAAAACTTTCAGAAACAACAGCTGTGGCAGATCAAGTTTCAAAAGCAAAATCCTTGGGTATCCTTGAGCACTCACCTGATGATGAAGTAGAAGGAGAAATGATGTACTTGCAAGCTAGGCTACTTGACACGGTCGCTGTTCTGAAGCACAGATATGGTAATTTTTTCTGTGATTATGGAATAATCAAATTTTGTTGTTTTCTCTGTTGCTTGTTTTACTGCACTGCTTGAACAGTCTACAAAACTCTATAATAAAGTCGTTTCTTCACTTTACTGAACCACTTGTTTTTTCAATCTTGCAGAAGATCTAATAGCAAAGGTTGTCCAGAATCTCTCTCACGAGTTGGATGTTTTCAGTAAAAGAAAATGGGATTTCATCCTTGTCAACCAATTTCTACGTGATGTTAGAGAAGCTAAGAAACATGGAAGAAAAGAGAAGAGACATAAAGAAGCTCAGGCCATTCTGGCTGCAGCTGCAGCTGCTGTTGCGGCCTCCTCACGGAACTCAACCGTGAGAAAAGATGCCAGTAATGATGTAGTATCTGCTAATCAAGAGGTTTGTCGATGTAATTTGATTGGTCAATTAACAAACCAGCATGTCTTGCATAGGCTGTGTATCTTATTTCTTTTGCACTTGTAGAGTTCTCCAAAATTTGGCATCGGATCTCCAAGAGTTGGCCAGCGAACTTCTTCACAGCCACGGCCCAAGGATTTGTCAAAGCCACCCAACAGCAAAGTTTCACCAGATACAAACTGCAGCATTTTTCATATGCCGATTTATTCACAAGAAAATGCACTACACTGTGATATATGCATGCGAAGTGAGACTGTGTTGAACCGAATATTTGTCTGCTCCAGATGCAAGGTGCCTTTTGGATTTCATTGAATTCTGAAGTATTATACTTCATTGCATTACTAATTCCAACATGTTCAACAGGCTGCTGTCCACATAGATTGCTATAGAAATATCAAAAATTCTGCTGGCCCCTGGAAGTGTGAACTTTGCGAGGATATTTCATCAGAAGCTGCTACTACTGGCAATCAATCAGATTGCAGTGGCACAAACCTATCCTTAGCTCAGTGTGAACTGTGCCATGGTACATCTGGTGCTTTTAGAAAGACTGCAGATGGGCAGTGGATTCATGCTTTCTGTGCAGAGGTATTTAGATGATTATCATCTTTGATTTTCACGTGACTTCTCTCAGAGATCTAATATTTCTAACATTCATAGTGGCTGTTGGAGACCAAGTACGTGAGGGGACAAGATAATCCAGTCAATGGAATGGTACTCTTCTCTGCCCAGCACTGCAGTTATTCCCATTTTCATTTTTAGGGATTTATAGAATCTCTTCTGCTATTTTATTTTCATGTAATCAGAGGCTGATGTTGCTTCTCAGTGAGCAATCATCTTAATGCTTCACTGTTTAATGCATTTATCAGGGAAGCCTTGTAAAGGACAAAGATACTTGCTGTGTCTGCCTCCACACTGTTGGAGCATGTGTAAAGGTACATTATAATCTTTGCCCTGTCTTTTAATTATTGCTTGATGATACCAAGCATTTGGAATCTTGATAAGTTTGTCTCTTTCTACTATTCAGTGTAGTAGTGGAGACTGCCAAACCACTTTTCATCCTTCTTGTGCTAGACATGCTGGTTTCTACATGAACACAAAGGGATTGGGTGGTATGTTGCAGCACAAAGCATATTGTAGCAAACACAGCATAGAGCAAAAGGAGGTGAGTGTATTACTTCAGCATAATAGCTAATTTGAGTAGTGGATCTCTTTCTTCTTTTATACCTAAGACCAGGATTCACTCCCCATTGTATGCTGCAGGTAAGTCTTTTATTTATTATGATAGAGAATGGACTTAGTGTACTGCCTTACATGTATAATAAAGCAGCTTAAATTCAGCATCAAATGCCATACACCCATACTTAAGCAAAAGAAAGGGGATGGGAGCGTTTGAATAATTCTACATCCAGTTTGTAGGCTCGGTTGCATATTATTTGATTTTCTGATGCTCATTTAGTCATTTTCCTTCTTTATGAATGGAAAGGGTACATATGATGTATACAATAACTCTGTGTTGCTACAATTGTTTTATATCTTATTTTGATATTCAAAATTAATGCAGGCTGATACCCAACAATATGGACCTGAGGAGTTTAAAAGCATGAAAAGGATGAGGGTTAGTAATATACTAATATGACACAGTTTTGTTTTCCTATTTTGATACTTTTTTTGTAACTTGCTATATAAAATGTTTTACTCTCCAGTACATTCATGGTTTTCCTCACTATTTCTTTCAAAGGCACTGATCTATTTTTGTATTTTCTATAAGTTGATTTGTTTTTGCATTTTTATATTTTCTTCAAATGATTCCTTCTGTATTGTGTTTGGTTTCTATATCTTGTGCAGCATTGTATGACTTACTATTGTAAATTAAATATCAATTTTTATTTATCAAGTAAGACAATTTGATCATTTCTTTCAGAAGGATTTGTGAAGTTTGTATTTCTGCGCTCCTGTTAAAACCTAGCTGAATTAGTTACTAAACTGTTGTTTTGATCTGTTTTTACTTTCTGTGTAGTAACCCTAGTTAATCTGAGTAATCAAATATACTAGGAACAATGCTTCGATGTTGCCAGTTGTTGAATAGTAAACTGCTGTTTTTTTGTCTCATAATTTATATCTTATCATGGAGTGCTGAAACATATCAAGTGTTGAGTTTGTGCGACACACCTGATGGCTCAATTTATAGTGGTGTCTCATTGGTTCATAACTAACAATATGCTGTTCTGTCTTACACTATCCGTGCTCATGGGAAATATTGTTTGTTATTCTTATCACTTACCCCCTCCTCCCCAGTGCCACCACCATCACACACACACACACACACACACACACACACACACAAAGGCAGATATCTGTTAGGGGCACAAAGGGACCACCACGCTAATGATGTATTGTAGTCAATATATGCCCTTCATTTGTGAACAAGACCATTTTTAAATATGCCATATGAAAATTAATGGATCATTGCTATAAGCCCATAATAACTTAAGATCATTTCTCTTTTCTTCAACAAAAGTAAAAAGTGCAATGAACATACTGATATTGCCTCTGTAACAGCCAACAGGAATATCCAAAGGATGTCCTCATGTCCATTCTCATTGAACATTGATTATACATTTCCATGTTGCAGGTTGAGTTGGAAAAATTGCGACTCTTGTGTGAGAGGATAATTAAGAGAGAAAAGGTGAAGGTATGTCTAGCTGATAATTCTACTTTTGTGTGGTACCTTAAAAACTTAACTACATGAGGAAGCTACTTTGGCTTATTTTCTTTCTGAATCACTTTCTGTTTTCTTCATATTAATTGGTGAAAATCCTGGTTGAATTATTCATTTGTTAGATATCTTGTGCATTTTTAAAGAATCTTTTTATTTTGCTTGTAATCTTGTACCTTATTTACAAGTAGTAACAACTAACAACCTTATTTTGCGTGTGACATGTTTTGTTGGATTTACTTCACAACCTTATGGTGCGCTTGGATGTTCTTTTAACCATTGCCCCATTAAAATTTACTGTTGATTTTTTTGGTATACAACAAATTTTTGGTCTTGATATTTCCCTGTGTGAACCTTAAATTAATTTGGTGTGTTGTGTTTTATGACAGCGTGAGAGGGTTCTGTGTGACCATGACATACTTGCTAAAACAAAGAACACTGTAGTTTTCTCCTACCTTGCACGTGGAGCAAGTTCAGAATCTGCCACTACTTCTGTTAATAACAGATCATACAGTGGAACCATGCAAAGGTCTGATGATGTCACAGTAGATAGTACTGTTTCTGGGAAAAACACCATCAGGTTTTTGCTGCATAGCAGAGATGCTGAGATAAACACAGCTGATAGCTCAAAGACGCTGATATCGTTCAAACGGAAGTTGAGTGAAAGGGGATCACTTGCTGGTAAGCAGCTCCCACAAAGACCAGTTTCCTCACAGAAATTGGAAGCAGGAGAAAAGAAGACAAGAGATAAGAAGGTTTGTATTTTCTTTTCTTTTCAGGTTTTCACTGCTTTTGTATACCATGCTAATGTGTAGACTGCATATTTTTGCAGCATAGGGAGGCATTTCAAAAGGAAATTGTTATGACATCTGACCAAGCTTCTACGCACAACCAACGCCTTCCAAAGGGGTATGCATATGTTCCTCGTGACTCTCTTTCTAAAGAGAAGCCGTTGAATCGAAATGCACAGGTCCATGAACCACAAGAGCCTGGTGGATAGGAGCAGCTGGGATCAAGATGGAATTTTGCCTCATGGAAGGCTACAAAACGTTTGTTTGCTTGGTCTTCATGACCAAAAAAGCACAATGAGTCAAGTGGGGCTGGCCGGTGTTATTGCTACAAAGGGTTCCAGGCAAGGAATGATCCTATTGGGCTGAAGTTGTAGAAAGGTGCAAACTGAGTTAATGTGAATGAAAGAACCACCAGATGAATGTTTGGTGCGGGATCGTTACCAAAAGGCTGGCCCTGCCTCGGGTCACTCAGGTGGACGACAACGTGGGTGGATTCACCTACTGGGGATATACAAAGATGCCTCTCGCCTGTATATACGGATTCTCTTTTGGAGTGCAGATCCTGTAATTTCTCTGTACATTCTTGCCTTTGCTAATGATAGTTTAGCTTTGCAGAAGAGCAAAAAGAATAACCATTCCTGTTTGTATTACAAGAAAAGAAGATCTCCTTTGCCCATTGGTCCTAGTCAGGGCAACTGCAGGGGTGATAATCGGCTCAAAAGATTCTTGAGAGACAATTGATAATGCATGATCTGTTTCAAGTTGCCTGCTGGGACGGAGAGTTGAAAATGGACTGTTAGTGCTGAGCAGCCATTGAATGGTTCAAAGTGGTGATAGTTGGTATAGTACGTCTTGACCCTGTTGTTTTTATGTTAATTGGTCCCCGGTGACATGTTCGGAGCTTGTTAAAGCCCCCCTTTTTGACAAACAAGTGGTAATTGTTTCAGATAAAAACGTAGGATTTAGTTGTCAATATACATCAAAGGGAAAGTTCACTAGCAAGCATTTCAACCTAGTCATGTGGTGCTCGGTTACTTTTTTTTTTAATGTTGGATTTGTAACTTGGGTTAATTACTTGTGCCGTTGGAAGCCACAGAGACTGTAAAACATCTGTTGGTCTTACCGGTACTTGTGTTCATTTATTTATCATAGCTCGTGCAGCTGCATATTTCCAAATGTTGATTGCCAATTCTTGGGAGACGTATTCGCCCTACTGTTTTATTCGTGAAACGGAACTACAAAGCTGACATTAATATGTAAAGTACGGCATGTATTAATGCTGCTGTCTAGTACAGTGTTGCTATGTGTTTAAGTATTCTATGTACAGTATTGCCGTGGGTTTAGTACTCCTTTCGTCTAAAAAAATATTTTTGAATAATGTTTGTAAATTAGTAGTGGTAGTAAAACACTAAATGGTCTCTTATTAACAAGTATATATATATTCTTCATTTATGAGACAATGATAGGTTGAAAAAGTGGAAATATTTTTCAACAAATTTGAAGTACTGGAGATGATTTTTAAGGACGGTGGAATAATTGTATTTGTTTGTCTCCTATGTATCCCTTTTTCTATAATATGTGCATCAGGGTTTACTATTAATATTTTGTTAGGTAATTAATGTTCCTTCTTTTCAATTCTCGGGTTCCAGCAGGAAATTCGTAGATATTAAGAATAGTATTTTCGATAAGCGTATTGCGTATACTAAAATTTTCGTATTATTCGTAGATATTAAGAATAGTATTTTCGTATCAAAATTGGTAGTAGTTAGATTTGTTTGGGCCGTGTCGGCCCATGTTATGATTGGTCTAGACCAAAATAACAGGCCTCGTATCGGGCCAATTAACCCGACCCATCTGATGTCTGTACAGTAACTCCACTAGCATCTGCAGGAGGCTCACTCCATCGGCATCTAAAAATCGATCTCCTCGTATCATTATCGCAGCTAGCATGAGCAGTCAAACACCGAGTTGTTGCTTTCAGAGGGAAAAAATTCCACGGAATATTTGCTCCTGCTACGATATGATATCTATCTCCAACAGTGGATGTGACGGGGCGCCGGGCATCGTAGCTCCTGCGATTCGATCCGTCTGCTCCGTTGGTTTCAGCGACGACGTACACGCAGATTCGGTGGCCGCCAATGCAAGCTGCATGCGCTGCTCGATCGATCGATCTCGTCGATCGTCTCCATCGATCTGCTGCTCTAAACTGGGCGTTCAATCAATCGGACCGATAATCCTGCAGGTCTCGTCGACGATCGGCCTCAGCTCGCTCGCCATTGGCCGGCCGCTTCCGACCGCGACATTGCTAGAAATGTTGGGTAGCGTTGCGCGATTAATTAGAGGTGATGCATGCATGAGTGCGTCGGGAGCCCTTCGTTCTACGAGAGCTAAAAGTTTGACCTATCCGAACCAAATTTTGGCCATTCAAGCTAAAAAACATCCTCCAACAGAATAACTATTTGGCTAGTTAAGAGCATCTCCAAAAACCTCTCTATTTTTGACTATTTATTTATCTATTTAGCTAACTCTCCAAAAAGATTTCTCTCCAAATCTGCTATATACTCCAACAGACTCTCTATTTTCAACTCTCTAAAAATTTACTCACTTTTAAAATCCCAAAGTATTTCGAAAGATTTGATTTATTTTTAAAATCTCAATTTCTAACCTTACAAATCCCCAAATTATAAATTTTCGAATTTTAAAAATTTAGAATTTTTTAAAATTATATTTTCTCTTCTGAAAGATTTAATTTCTTTTTAAAATCTTAAATTCTAACTTTATAAATCCCAAGTTATAAAAATTTCAAATCCCAAAAGATTTTTAAAAAATTACTCCTCACTTTTAAAATCCCAAAAGATTTTGAAAAAAGTATTTTAAAAAAACCAATTTCTAACCTTAGAAATCTCCAGATTATAAAGTTTTAAAATTTTAGAAAAATTTAAATAAATATATATATATATATCTTCTTTTTATTTTTATTTCTCTTCATTTTTTCCTTTTCTATTTTTTTCTTTCTTTCTTTATTCGGTTTTCTTCTGAACGCTATATTCTCTTGGCTGTTTGTACTGCTGCATGTGGGGCCACCAAAAGTATCCAACCAAAGTGGCTGGCTAAATTTGGCCAGCCAAAACCTCAATTTGGCTTGGCCATCCGGTTAGCCACTCTTTTGGAGTACTTTTTTTTTGTTTGGATGGCCAAAATTTGGTTTGGAGAGTCAAATAGCCACTTTTATGGAGATGCTCTAAGCCATTTAGTTGGCTAAATTGGACTCTTGGCTGGCTAAATTTGGCCAGCCAAATTTGGATGGCCAAATGGTGAGGGTCCCAGTTGGTAGTAGTACTAAATTACTACGCAATGCAAGAAGGAAAAGACACTACGTCACACATGCTAGAAGGAAAAATGGAAAAAAGAAAGAAAGAAAAAGGGCCATAGAAAGAAAGAAAGACGAAGAGAAAAGAAAAAATAGAAATGAAAAGAAGATAATTTTTTAATTTATAAAATATTATAATTTTATAATTTGGGTATTTTTAAGATTAGATTTGGGATTTCAAAAAGAAATCAAATATTTAGAAATATTTTGGGATTTTAAAAGGTAGAATAAAGTGTTTAGAGAGTTGAGAATAAAGAGTCTGTTGGAGTGTATAGTAAATTTGAAGAGAAGAGAAATCTTTTTAGAGAGTTGCTAAGTTGACAAATAGAAAATCAAAAATGGAGATAGTTTTAGAGATGCTCTAAGCTTGCATATAAATAGAACAAAAGAGTTGTTGCTTAGCGTATTAGATTATTGTTGAGGTTGAGAAGAAAGGGAAGAAAAGAGAAAGAACCGAGTTACTAACTTATAACTTATAGCTCATGTTACAGAGATTACCATATACTTTACGAGATTTCCAAATGGACCGTGTCATCATGTATATATGTCCACGCTGGACCATGCCGTGTGGAGAGCACTAATGCCCATGCACGCAGGCGTTCGAGGTTTTGTTGACCGCTTGAGCGGTCGAGTGGCCACCCGACACTTTCTGCCTGCCTTGCTGCTTTAGGGTGCGTTTGGTTCTGCTTTTTAAATCTGCTTCTGCTGTGAAAAAACAGAATCTGAACCAAATGGGTTTACCAAAACTGCTTCTGCTGTGAAAAAGCGGCTTTTTTCTAGTACAAATTTGGAAGCAGCTTGGACCCTGCTTTTCTGCTTTTCTGATTTTTAGTTCAGATTAAAAAGTATGAATTCAAGGTGTCTTAATTGATTCAACATTATTATGGTTTGTATTGCTTTGCACAATTTCATGAGATAATATGTGGTTTTCGGTTACTTTATAAAATAAACTATGCACTTTTTTATTTATCTAATATATTTTTTAGTTATTCAGTTGCATCAATGTTGAGTATTTCCTATTTATATATATGTATAGAATATTATAATGATGAAAATTACGTAAATTATAAAAAACAGTCAGCTCACAGCAGTTTTTTCACAGCAGATTCAACCAAACGACTTTTAGCTTTTTCACAGCAGGCATCTCACAGCAGCTTTTTCACAGCAGACAACTCACAACAGCTTTTTCACAGCTCACAGCAGAACCAAACGCACACTTAGTATCTAGCTTATTATTGCGGTCCTGGAGTTAAACCTTGCAGTTTGTGGTAACCCAATCGAGTTTAGCTTAGCTGTAGGCTAACAAGTACAGTAGAGTTTAACTGTAGATACGATGCTAGGAAATTACTCTACAAGGTTGGATAGATCGATCGATCGATCGAGTTACGTTGGATGAGTGCGTGCAGTGGCCGGCCCTCCCTCTCGCTGTCGTCGTCGCGGCGGGGCATGCATGCGAGACGACCGCGACCGCGACCGCGACCGCGACGGCCACGCGCGAGCTGCACGTACGCGTCCATCGGTCGTCGTCCATCCGTGGTGCCGGCCGGCCGGCCGGTTGGATCGAGCGAGCTCGAGTTGGCGTTGCGGCGACGGCGACGGCGACCGGCCAGACGCGGAAATTAATGCGGAATCACGCGACCACTCTCGATGAAATCGTGCGGTGAGGGTGGAGATCGAGGTGCGGGGATTATGCCGACGGAGATCGGAGTGGACGTTGATACGTACACAGAAATAAACCGATCGAAATGATCGAGTGTGTGTTGGAGCTAGAATGATGTGATATCGCCCTAGAATATATATTCAGAACGACAGACATTACATTCCTGCAAATAAATGAATTGAACGATGACAAGATCAGAGTAGAGCAGAAGCAGACCTCCACGCCTAGCTAGCTATATATATCAAAACGACCATAGACTGTTTTTTAATATGACCAGAAGAACTACCAGCACTGATGGTTTTATTAGATTTAATTGGTATTAAATTAGATATAACGATAAGTCATCCTGAATTTCAGGAGCACCATGCATTATCCTGAGTCATATTGATACATCGTTCGCACGCCGTAGATGGGATTAATCACGTGCAGTGCGCATCAAGAAACAGCAGGATCATATCAGTAGGAGCAGCAAAAAAGGGGAACCAAATCCATCCAAGAGGGATCGGATTTACTCCAACAGCAACAGCACACGTACGTGCGGTGTTCGTCCCCCGCTTGTCCGGATCAACTCCACGAACGAAGCCACTGCGGCCACTGCACTGCACGTACGTACCCCCACTTCTGCCGCCGGTGGGGCGCCGTCCACCGGACGACGAGCTTGCTCGGTTGACGCACGATAACCCGCCCGGCCGCCGCGTGCTCTTCGCCGCAGCTGACGTGCGCGAGCCGCAGTGGAATCGATACAATTTTCATGGTTTGCCAATATGTCATCGGTGTGTCACTAATAGATGGGGGCCACCACAGTCACTGACAGTGAAATATAAGCAATTTCTGAAAATTATAATGACATGTGAGTAATTTTCGCAATCGAGAATATAGTTCGAGGCACCCTGATGATCGAAACAATTGTACCTCTAAAATTGTTTGTATTTTAGGAATAGATTTAAATCATTTGATCTATTACAAAACAAAAGGGCAGATGGAGTCATGGAGCGGATATCTAGGTTTTGTTTGCTGGTGATTTAGGCCCTATTTGAATTGGGCTACGGGGACTAAACTTTAGTCCATTAGTTTCTTAGAAGTTACTTAGGCTATTTACAGTGATGGATTTCATAATATTGTTTCCTAAAAGTCTATATCAGCTTTGCAATTGAATGAAATACTCTCTCTCAGTGAAGAGTTTCATTTTATTATTTCCTAGGCTAACCAGTGTAATTAAATGCAATTAACTCTCATGAAATACCCTCTCTCTAATGAAACGATTTGACTCTCAGTGGGCGTTCATTTCGTTTCATCCGTCTTGAAAACGGGTTAGGACCATGTCATGGTGATAACACTACTTCCTTCTCTTCCATCATTAATTGAATGTCATGTTAGCAAAAAATCTAATGTGTCATGGTAATTAATACTATGGAACCCTCATTGTAAATAACCTTATAGAGACTAAAAGTATCATACACACTCTATCCTCATTTATGAACATCTCATTAAATGATTTTTAGTTCCTACATCAAAACAAAAGAACTAAATTTTAGTCCATACATAAATAAGCAAGTTTTAGTCCTAAAAATAAGAAAGCTCGTCTAAACGTGGTCTTAACCGTCTCTAGCTAATCTCAAAATCTGTAATGTTTATTTAGTTTAGACGACTGTGAAACCATATAGCTATAGAATCTAACTTATTAATACCGCATAATCTAGAAACTGAAGTTTCTTTAGATTAACTCCATGCTAGTTACTCCTTAATTGTTGAGAAATTTTGTGGTGCTTGAGGAGATACTAGGAGGTACCATATTATTTTTTAGTGTTAATTTTAGTACTTTCCGACACATGAGGTATCAAGAGGTACCAAAATTAACATTAAAAAATGTGGTATCTCTTTTATTAACTTCTAAAGTACAAGTACAGTAAAATAACCCTTAATTGTTTTGCACAAAATCTTAAGTTCTTTAGGCCCTAGATCGATCGAGTAGGCCATGAGAGATTGAGAGAGGCCTCGATTCCGTATAGCAAAGGACGTACGTACGTAAGACTAGCTACCTAGCTGTTTAGGGTTTATGGGAGGACGGAGCTAGGAGCGTCAAAAGGTAGCTTACCTTCCCGTCCGCGTCCTATAAAAACGGCCCGCTTGAGTGGCAGGGGTTGGACACCACGCACCCCGCCTGCAGGTTGGCCCCTCTTCCTCTCGTACGTGTGGCTTGCAGGTCGTTGCAGGTTGCAGCTAACTAGCTACCAACGGCGGACCGGCCGGCGAGGAGGCTGAAGCTAGGGACGTCGTCTGTCATGGCTGGTTCTGCCATGCAGGGGGGAGAGAAGAAGGGGAAGGTGAAGAAGGGGTGGCTGGCGGTGAGGGTCGGGGTGGAGGGGGACGCCGCCGATGTCGTCGGGGGCGGGTTCCGGCGGTTCGTCATCCCGATCGCCTACCTCTACCACCCGCTCTTCAGCGACCTGCTGGAGGCGGCGCGGGACGCGTACGGCTACTACGCGGCCGGCCCGCTCCGGCTCCCGTGCTCCGTCGACGAGTTCCTCCGCCTCTGCTCGCTGGTCGAGCGGGAGACGCGGGCCGGCGGAGGGTCCTCGTCGCCGCACCGCGCGCACGCCGGCGGCCGCAACCACCGCAACTAGTCCTTCTCCCCGTGCACCCGCGCTAAAGTCAGCTCCTGATTGAGCCAGCTGGGCTTCCTGCGCGCGCGTTCATGGCGATGACCGTGAGGACGACGACGACACGACCACACATATATATAGCGATTAGCAAGAGAGAGTGATAAATTAATTAGGTGATTAGTCCGGATTTTCTCATGATTGATTTTGGTCTTATTCCCTTTTTTCTCTCCTTCTTCCTCCTTTCCCCCCTGATCTTGCTTGTATGATAGAATTAACAGATCGGCCGATCTACAATTTCGAGCTGAACTCACAGTCCACATGCAGTTCTTCTCGCCGGCATATACACATAGGCCATAGCTCGATTCGATTCGTCTCTGTATTTGCAATCAAATTTGAGTTGGTATGGATGGAATTAATTAAGGGATGCTAAGCCAGATGATATATATAGGAGCATCAGGTATGAGCTCAACGTGGGTACTGATGCTGCCCGCCGGCGAGGCTCTGCGTGGCAGCTCGGGCGCGGCGAAGCGAAGCGTCCCGGCGGCGCCGAAGACGAAGAGGTCGGGCTCCCAGGCGAGTGGAGCAAACCGAGCAATCGTCACTGACTGCGCCTGGACCCACCTGCGATTATTTATACAAGTTTTTATATTTTTTTCTCAACTTCACTTTTTTATGTTTTCTTCGCTCTTATTAATGAAATGATACTCTCATCACAACTATTATTTGACTTGTCTTTTTCCGAGACGAATAAAAAACAAATAATTAGATCTTTCGAATTGATTTTTTTTAGCCAGAGAAGGAAACCTTCTTCGAGCTATGTCATAGCACCACTTAAAAACAGCCACCAACAGAACCAGAATTAGCAGGGAATAACCGAGTGGTTTTAGCTTATTACATAGACAACCCGGCCTACCATATCTAGAGCTACGGTCTTCTTTTCAAAAAGGAATCATCTCGGAGACCGGCCAAAATTGACACGCCGTCAACAAACATTTCCAATAATTTTTTCATTCGCCTAGATATCTTCTTGAATCTTGAAGAGATTCAATCATGTCTTCCCACAAAAACTTCACTTACCATCTACGCGAGCAAGTGGGTTCTCAAATTCAGTTCTTTCCATTTCCGACGATTTCTGAAGAATAGATCATAAAAAAATCCAAAAGTAGATTAAGCCAACCGCTTCAGCACGTACGATCAGTAATTAGTCCATTTCTGAAACAAGCATTGTTTCGCAGCTTCCAAATACTCCAAAAACTGCTGCTATATCCATACCTGTTGTTTTTTTGTCACCAGATCTCAACTTTTTAAACCAAACATTCCATAGTTGTTTCCCCAAAATAATCTCAGTTAGTTTAGGTGGAATTAATTAAACGGCGCCATGTCAGATTAAACTAATAAACATGTGACAAATCAAAACAAAAACCGCATGGCCGGATGTATCCTTTTTGCACACGGTACGGTGTCCTAAATATATTCCAGGCTCCTGGATCTTGATTGATTGATTGATTAATGTCGTCTCAGGAAGAAAAAACTGCATTTGTTGACGGTTGATGGTTCCGATTAAGGGTAAAAAAGTATGATCGATCTCGCGTCAGGACGAACTTTTGTGGTGATTCTTGGTGACGCGTTTCTCTCTTCGGGACGATTCATATCGCGTCTTTCTTTTCCTTTCTTCTTTTCATTGCACTACGATGCTGCATCAAATCGATCGTTCACCTAATTAATCCGAATGAGTCCATGTTTAATGTGTACTTATAGGTGATATATGGAGTATGTATTTTGGTTAAGCAATGATCATTGGTATAGCCAATTATAATCTGATGAAACAATGGAAACAGTGAGCACTTGTCTTTGATTCTTTACAATTTTCAGGTAGAAGGTACAAAAAAGTTAACACAAGATGGCTAATGATATATTGAGCTTAGAAACAAGATGTCTAATGAATTCATCTGGAAGCTAGGCATAAGCAAATCTAGGCAACAGTTGCAATTTGATAAGTGCATGATATTCAAGTTGCCGCATCAGCATTTCTGCTCTCCAGCAGCATTTTTGCAAATATTTTAGTACCATTAGCGCCTGTATAAGCAGCGGATTGAGGTGGTATTTGGTTTCATGGACTAAACTTTAGTCTGAATCATATCGTATGTTTAGATATCAATTTGAAAGATTAAACGTGAGTTGATTATTATAAAAATAATTGTAGAATCGGAGGATTATTCGTGAGACAAATTTGTTAAACTTAATTAATCCATGATTAGCAAATGTTTCCTGTAGCACCACATTGTCAAATCATGGTGTAATTAAGCTCACTAGATTTATTTCACGAATAATCCACCGATTATAAATATATTTTGTAAATAATTTATATTTAATAATCTAAAATAATATTTAAACAATCGATGTACAAGACTAAATTTTGAACTACCCGAAACAAACACCACCTGAATTGCACTGAAGATTTGGCCTTCCTGTCAGTGAAAGCTAGAACAGGTAAGCAAACAATTCTGATCTTGTAAAGTAGTGTATGATCGTAACCACGAATTAAGCTTCTGAAATGCCACAAATCTTCTGTGATCGATAACCCTAGTGTCCTTCGTATACATTCGCATGCATTGTCTACTCATCAGTCGAGTAAGGAAGTGACTTCTCGGAAAACATTCACACGGAAGTCATGGCGGCACTGTACGGCGCGAGAAGTGCTACGCGGCCAAACTGCTGCCGCAACAGGCCTGGAATTTTGGACCGCCGGATGCCGCCGGCCGGCCGCCGCCGGCGGCGGCAGCCACTGGACGTCCGTACGCGCGTGTAGGCGAGCGATCAGCTGGTGAACAGGTGACATTCTTCGGAACTTGGATGCGATCTCTTCTCGGCCAGACTCGCAAGGGGGCAAAAAATAACAAACTTATTACGTACCCGAACTTAACTGAATCGATTTAATCGAAATAATCAGTTATCGGTTCGGTTAAAGACTAGCGCAATTCGGTGATTGGTGATCGGTTCGGTTTTGAGATACTTACTTATAAATCTGATCATCTTATAGCTCGCCAAGAAATACTTAACGCTACGATCTGTGAATACCTAATCACGAGGATCCTCCAGAATCTTTTCGAGTGCTGGTTCGAGAACTACGATCTTTGGCTCTAGAACTGAATCATTTCCTTGTATCTGAGAAGAACTTCCAGGTTAATAGGGAAGAAGTTTGATCGGAATAAATATAAATTCTTTTCTTATTTTTATTTTATGATTGACCAATATAAACATCAACAACTTCAAATTGGACTCGTTTCCCCTCAACAAATAAAGGCTTGGGCTAACAAAATACTACCTAATGGGGAAGTCATTGGCGAAGTAACAAGGCCCTCTACTTTTCATTATAAACGGATAAACCAGAAAAAGATGGATTGTTTTGCGAATTAACCGATTTAGGAGGTGCAGTTAACCGATTAACCGATTTGTGAGGTACAGTTAACTGATTAACTAATTTATGTAGTGCAGTTAACCAATTAACTGATTTGTAGGGTACATTTAATTGATTAACTGATTGTGAATTATGTATACTTGAGCTAAATAGAAGCAATCTGATACATTTTATGGTTAACCGATTAACAAATTAACCGAACCGGTCTAACTGAAACCGAATTTGATCGGTTATTATTTTTACTAAAGAAAGTTCAGTTGTCATTTTGTTACGACCGAAATTATTTTTAACTGATTTAACCGAACCAATATAACCGAATTAACTCAATATACAGCCCTACGTCTTGTTACCTCGACCACAGTGCAGCACATAATTTTTTTATACGGTTCTGCAATTAGTTTGCCGGTCGAGGACGGGAAAAAAAACCTGTGGACCTGAACGGCCGAGCTGAGCATATATCGCAGTACGTATCCGGCTCATGCGTGTATAAAACCAGGTGAAACTTGCGCGCGCACGCAGTGTTTGTGGTGTTAAGATCGATTCGCCCTCGTATACTAGAAAAAAATGTTCTCCATCGTGTGGTAGATTAGATGTAGTGAACGTACAGCACGCACTGATCTGCAGGTCATAGGCTATATGCTAGCCATATGACCATTATCGACTAGGGGCAATGACCACGTGAGGAGCTAGAATAGGTCGGCGCGCGGCATCTTAATTCTCAAGGCCATAAAAACACTTGCTGAAGAGTGCTCCCTTCGATACACAAAAACAAGTCGTTTTAGGCTTGTATGAAGAGGTTGCTAAAACAAGTCGTTTTGTATTTTATTATGCATTTTGGACAATTATACCCCTCAAGTAGTACTACTTCTTTCTTGTTTTCGTGCTATGTTTACTCTTGCACTATATTTAATAGGGACAAACATGGAAAGTACACACTAATTAATTGCTCCTTGGTATGTAAAATCATGTCCAAAACGACTTGACCGGAGGGAGTACTGCGTATCATCTCTTTTATTACTAATACTTTTTTGAGAGGAACATATACACCATATACACGTTACACGTATGATCACTCTCAACTTGAAACTTGAAAGACTTTACACGGACCAAGTGGAGATTATGGAACGGAGCAGTGATACCCAAATATTATTAGGTCTTCCATTGAACAAATTTATGGGGAAAATTCCTCATGTACTATTTTATTTTTCAAGAATTTATAAAATATTATTGTCAGTGACCATGACGGCTCTCATCTATTAACGATACACCAATAACATATTACGAAATCGTAAAAATTATAATGGCACAGAAAAAACCAACCATAATTTTATAGGTTTTTTATAAAAAAACAAACTAAATTCTCTATTTTTAAAAATGTATTTAATTCAAAGGAGACCTCTCTCCAGCAAAGACTTCGAGAGGTCACCCATCCTGTTGCATCCGAACAGTGAAGAGCAATGGCATTTCACTTGTGCCTGGTGTAGTGATATGCCGGTCCTATGGATTGGATTGGATCGGATTGGTTGGTCACGGGATTCAGCGTTAGAAATGTGCCGATCACAATGTGTGGTTCGTCTCGCAATAGGTTACATGATAAAAATGAGCACAAACGAAAGACTGAAAGTACCATAGAGGGGACGGAAAGAAGAGCAAGAAGAAAAGGAGAGCATGAGAGCTAGCATCACATGGCTCTAAATTGCTTTGTACTACACTTTGTATCACAGGTCGTTCAGACTCATTTTCAAATCAAAAAAAAAATTATGAATTCGGTCGAAATTTAAGAACATGAATTATAATATGAATCACAATTCACTGCAAAGGCTGCAAAGCGATATATATATATGTATATATATCTTCAGAGATGATACGATAATTCTCCTAGAAAGATGTGGAGCTTCAAAAGCATCGCCGATATGATACTGTCCACCTCGCCTGCCTAAATGAAGCTTCAAAAGTTCAGGTTTACAGTTTACTGCAGGGCACAACTAAGAATCCGACTTGACTTCGTACGGTGATTCACATCTGCGAGTAGAGAAGTAGACAAAAGGCGAAACTGGACAGGATTTGATGCGGTTTGTTCATCAAAGGTGCCTCTGAAACGGTTCCAGCAGCAGGGCCCTTTGCTTTAGAAACTTTGGGGAGTGTGAAAGACCTTCCTCCTCCTTGCACTGAGGAGCTGGGCGGGGGGATGGCTCCGGCTGCTTCAGCTGGTGCTGGCGCAGACAACGGCGGAAGGAACGTCGAATCATGGTTCACTGTGGTAGGGGGATCCATGAGTTGAGGGAACTGATGTGTTCCTGCGTGCACAAGGAACAATCAGAAACAAGATGAGTATCAAGTGCGGCAATGCCGACTAGATGAGTGAAATTAGAGAGGCTTCAATCCTATAGAGAACAATTTCTGTTCAGTTTATCACTGAATTCTTATTCCCAGCAAGTTATAACCAACAGTGCCCTGAGCAGGGGGGCCTCATCCAAACTAAGGGTATGAATGCATTCGTTCAGAAAGCATGTTCGATTGCATTTTTGCAGCTAGTCATGTTGATGCAAGCAACCATCCCTTGAAGATCAGAAAAGAGAGATTGTGAATGAATATAGATTCAGCTGTGTAATTCAGAATGCAAATGCTTGCTTCTAAGTAGTGTTTTGATTATGAAAATTTTGGTTGTACTTTCTACAGTGGGTGTTTCAAAGGACATGTGATATGGTCTGTTTAGTCCAAAATGCTAAAATTCATGCTTTTCCAGTTCAAAAACCTAATAGTACTAATACTAATGCAGATCAAAATCAAATGTATGCTATGGTTGCCCTTCAAGACGTTTATGCATAACGGTTTACAGGAACAATAATTACCTGGGCATCTGGATTGCAGACCTGTGTTTAGCCTGCGAAGGAGGTAAAATTTTAACCACTTGATTCCAGAAGTAGAAAAAACAAAGACGTTGGGCAACATGTTGCTTACGATGTGGTAATGGTTCCATTAACAAAACCTCCGTAGCCGCAAGAAGAAACATTGCAGCCTGCGCTAGTGGGATGGGTGCTCACGTTGCCAAGCAAAACATTGCTGTTACTACATTGCATGCTTGGACATGATCCTGTCAGTGAAGCTGGTGTGCAATATAAGCTGGGACAGAAAAGAAGACAGATTATGACCCAAAATATGGTTCCAGCAGTAACTGTGTCAAACAGAAAAGGTATGATCTGAAAATTACTTGAGACTCCCTGGCCCACAACTACACTGCACACAGTTGCCAGCCGTAAGTGCATAAGTCCCATTTGCCACAATCAATCCATGGTCTGAAGCAGACTTTGGAAATGTTGATGCACATGCTAAGACATCAGAAATAAACTATCGCCGTCAGAACTGGGGGAGAATTTCTGATATTCAGAAAAGGCGAAGTATGCTGCTCAACTGTTGTCGCAGAAAGCAGAAGTGCAGAACAGCGGAATAAGCTATCAACAAAAGATAGAGCCCACAAAAGAAGAGGGCAAGAGGCTCATCATCACTGAGAATTGATCTTTATGCACAATATGCAGCTTATGCTTACTTACATGATACAGTGATACACAACTTGAAACTCAATGAATGGATAAAAAGGAATAACTAGACATGACAGAAATCAGAACAGCATGCTACTTATCCTAGCTTACTGAGTGCTTGGTTTTAAAATTTAAAAGACTTAATCTAGTTTCGGAAATAGCTGCTGCAAGCTGGTTTGTAGCAACAGCTGATTAATTTGTTTGACACTTGAGAAGTTACTGTGTGCCATCAGCTTCAATATCAGTTGTCACTTATGCTAATTGGGTGAAGTGATTTATCATTTTTAAAAGGTGTTAGGTGGGTTGAGATAGGTGTGAGTTCATGCATAGCTGTCCATAAAAATGATTTGCTTGAATGGATTGGCATCTGCAGTACTTAAATAAACATCGAATTGCAGCTAGCACTTGCGCTACTGTAATGGCAATGGCTATGTTCAGTGCCAACCAACACTTCTGCCTTATGGTAAAGCTCAATATTGAAATGATGTGATATTCTTTTTGTACTAATCAATTCAAATATAGAATATAAGCAGCATCCGAAGCCATCAAATACTAATTAAGCTAAGCCATCTGTTGACACAAAAAACAGGTTCCGCGCCAAAACACACGAAGTCATGTCTTCCAGCAAGCTTGATGGGTGGAAGTGGATATTACGTTCTTAGTTTGAAGCCTTGAAGCATGTGTTATCAATGGCGGTCGGACCGGCTAATAAAGAGGGTTCTGATCACCACCATCGCCTCCAATGGATGATGTTGTTAGGCTTCTGTTGATGGTAATACAATGACTAGAATTGGCTAGAAAACCGATCTAGACAACAAGAAGGTTCTCGAGACAAACCTACAAAGATTTTGCGCTATCACAGCAAAGGTGAACGGTCTAAGGCACAAATCAACAAAGATCTACTGGTCCAGGGCCCCTAAGGATGAAAATAAAAGGTAAGGACAAAATAACAATTCATACTGAATTATGTGGCAAGAGACAGATTAATTGAACTGGCCGTAGCCCTTATAATGGAGTTGGACTTGCGGGAATCAAACTGCTGCTGGAGTTCAGACCGTCCTGCAAAGTGTGGTCTGACCATCCTGTCCAAATTCAGCACAAATTTGATCTACTGCCAAATTTGGCTATCAGTTCAGCAGCACCACTGCGGCACTGCCTAATGTCCACTAGTATGGTAGTGCATTACTTGTTTATTAGTTTTTTCAGAAAAATAACATACAGAAAAATGCGTGTTTGCAAAGTTTTAGCTCAAAACAACTCAATGCAATGAACCCTACGGGCTATGGCTCATCTGTATCGCCTAAACGTACATTCGATTACCTAACACTGCATTCAGCATTCTACTTGTGAAGTGTCCATACCGAGTATTAACAGAAGAAGAAGTAGACGAGCTAGTTGCTCTGCAATCTGCACTAGTATCAGAACATGGCTACTTGAGATCAGGAAGAACCTGGCAAGGGGATCGCGAGAATGTCGCCCGGCGCGGCAACAGGGCTCCCCATGGCATTCACATTCATGATATCCGTGACGGTGGTCTCGTAGCTGGCGGCGATGATGGGCACGGTGTCCCCGACCTGCACGACGTAGGAGAGGTACGTGGCTGGCAGGTTGTTATCAGAGGAGTTGAAGCAGACGCAGGGCAGCGGGATGACGAGCGGCTGGCCGGCGTCGAGCGGCGCGTCGGGGTCCGCGGAGGCGAGGCCGTTGGCGTTGCGGATCTGGTCGGCGGACGCGAGCCCCGCGAAGACGCCGTCGGCGACGGTGGCAAGGGTGTCGGCGGGGCGCGCCGCGTAGCGGACGGAGACCGACTTGCGGACGCCGTCGGCGCAGGCGCAGCGTGTGGGGACGCGGACGAAGAGCCCCATCGGGAGGATACGGTGCGCCGCCCCGGGCGCCGCGAAGTCCAGCGAGTTGGCCGCGAGCAGCGCCGCCGGGTCGGTGCCGAACAGCGCGGCCACCTCGGACACCTTCATGTCGGCGTACAGCGTGTACCCCAGCAGCGCCTGGCACGAGTCCGACCCCGAGCACGGCTCGATCGTCGTCTTCGCCACCACGCCGCACGGCACCAGCACCACCATAGCGACCACCATCGCCGCCACCGCCGCGGCCGCCACGGAGCCAGACACCCCCGCCATTCCCCGCCCTACGGACATGAGCCTGAACTGTGCGGTGCGTGACCGTGCTCCCTGCCTCTGCGGGAGAGAGGAAGATGGCTGATGGCGTAGTATACAAGCTGCGCAGAGCGAGAGGCAGCGAAGGCCCGGTGGATGGCCCGCCTGTCAGCGGCGTCGGCTGCCGAGTGAGCCATGGCGGGAGCCGGGAGGACACTGGAGGCGTCCGCTTTTGGCAGCGCGGTGGAATCTGTGCCAAGCTAGGGGAAGAGAGAAAGGTAGCAGAGGCAACAGACCTTTGCCGCTGGCACGCGCTCGTCTTCAGGCGGCCTCACTGCCAGGTGGGCCTGCAGACTCCCTGGCCCACATGGCATCGACAAGAGTGATCCATCTGAGCTGTGGCTGTGTGTACCTTTGCCTTTTAAAAGAGGACGGAGCCGCGCAACGGTCGTCGAGGGCGCGACGCGAGCGAACCCGAAGAGGGAGTCTGAGCTGAGCTGAGGTTCTTATTTTTATCATTTTTATTAAATTGTTATGATTTTTAAAATATGTTTTTTTGTTGCGTATTGCACCAGTGTTTAAAATGGCGGCTATAAAATTTAGCTGGAGAATAGCCAAAAAGTCGGGGCCGATCTGAGATCCTAGGGGACAGGGGAAATTTAATTTTAGAGACAATATTAATATAAAATATGAGAAACAAGGGTTGATTTCGAAGTCTGTGATGAGTGATTAACAGATTTTATCATCTGATTCGAAGGGGTCCCTCCGAAAGGGTTCGGAGGTAGCTTCACTGAAGGGTTCGGTGGGTTCTAACTGCTGCAGCTGTTGCAGCGAAGTGTGTCTGTCGGAGGGGTCCGACAATACACGATGATTGGGTCGTACCGAAGGTTTCGGTACTTTGGGCGGTACACCAGAGTGTGTGCCGGAGATTCCTTACCCGGAGAGGTCTCCGGGGTACTGGATACACTTGTCTGTTTGTCTGTTGTGCGCAGGTGACTTCGGAGACGACGGACGGTTCGCAACAAGTGAACCAGGGTCAAGCGGGAGACTTGATGTCGCGCCCCGATTTAATAAATCAGGACTTTATTGAAATTCCATAGAAAATCAATAAAACAAGACGTTCATCATGCGACCACGTACAATACGGGCAATCATTCACGGTTCGTAGACCGCATTAATAAAAAAGTGAATAAAGGTGAAGAAAAACTAATAAAATAAGGGTCCTAGATGAACGCCTCCTTTCAGTCTCGCCTTGACTGGGTCGCTACTCCAGACCTTCATCCTCCTCGTAGTAGACTGGCTCTGATGGTGTAAGTCAACGGGGTTAGTACAGATGTACTCAGCAAGCCACCGAATGCAAATATAATGCAAGGTAATAACAAGGGAGATAGTGGCTAGTTTTGCGGAAGCAGCATAATTGTAAAGCTTTAAATGTGAGCAATTTATTAGTACGGAAAAGTAAACATGTGTGTGTATCATCATCTTCTAACTCGAGAGGTACAGTCAGCCCCACCTCGCTCAACAGTCCTTACGTGTCATGAATAACTCGACCATTCAAACAATTGTAAACTAACTGCGAGTAGTCACACAACCCGCCCTTGACTGTGGGCTCGGCTTTTCGAAAAGATTAAATTACTCTGAAAAGATTAAATTACTAAAGTGTAACGAGATGACCCATTTCATGGTAACTCGTGCCAAAACCTTTCATATCGTCCTCCCCGACCCAACAGCACCCTCTTATGGGTTTCATATGGTGTCCCGACGCATCGGAGCCCCACCATACCCCCCCTTGAGCCTCGTCGGTACAAGTCGCCCGCAGGCTAGCCCCTTGCCCCCTCCTCTATGGTGCATCGAGTCGGAGTATTCCATACTTCCAGTTAGGACTTACCCATTAGACTTGTGGTTGGTACGGAAGTGCTTTGCAACAGATCCCGCAGACCGGTCCTTATAGTGCCCCGGGTGCGACAAACCAGTGCCCGAGCTTGCACCCGGAACCCACCATACTTATAACTTAGCCAACTCCAACAGAGTCCAGAGACGAGAATAACGGGGAAATTCATATACAGAATCCAGCTATCTACGACTCATTCTTTTTATCCTATAGCATTTGTGCCGGTACATTGGGCACTAGCTAATATTTTTATAGTAGAGTGACAAGGAGTTAAGGCTCAATAAGCATGGCTTGGGTTTGCACACAAGGACGGGGATCTAATAAATATAAGTGTAAGGCTTGCTTATTGTACTAATGCAATATTAACCTATGAGTTATAGCGATAATTTATTAAAACATAGGCTCAATTATGATCAACTGTTTCCACAGAGGTGGTCGATGACTTGCCTTGATCAGCAAATGGTGATGGAGGAACCTCGGGGTAGAACTCCTGCTCCTCGATGAACTCGTAGTCTTCTCGATACGGAAAAATTAACAGTACATTCAATAAACAGACAAAAATTCACTAAATACTAAACATACACATTTGTGGGTTTTATTATGTGGAATAAGGTTTTAATATCCTGATGTTTGGTGAATAAACAGTAAACTTAATTTCTTAGGGCTTTTTCTAATTTATTTTGCTGAATTAATAATTTATCCCTAAGGGGTTTTTATTCTTTTATTTGTTAAAAATATTTTGGGTAATAGTAACATACTGTTTTTATGGCATTAATGTGTAGAGAATATTATTCTGGATTTAACAAAATTTGAATGGTGAAATTTGGAGTTAAAATGAGCAAGATATGAATTTTTGAAGTTTAAACTATTTTCTGAATTTTATTTAAAAACCAGAAAACAGTCTCTGGTCCACGGTGAACCAGGTTCACCGTGAACCTGTGACTGTGCGCGTGGACCCGGGCGACCTGGACCGTTGGATCTGGATCCAGCGGCCATATGCGAGGCGGGATCCTTTAAATGAAATGGACGGTCCTGATTTAATCCTAGCGAACGGGTATGACGTGGACACACGGGATTAAGTCAACGTTTTTAAGTTGGAACCGACGGGCGAGATCGCGTGGTACCGCTTTGACCAGATCCGAGGGCCTGGATTAGATCCCGAAGGGATTTAATCTTAGCCCTCCGATCTTGATCGGACGGCCACGAACTCGTCCGGCACGGCACGAGCTAAGGGGGCGATTACCCCCTTCGTTCTCGGCTCCGACGGTCCAACGGCGAGGAATTCCGGCGACGGTGGGGGTTGAACGGTGATGCTAAGGCCAAAAATGGAACCAGTGACGTGAGGGGAACTCGGGCGTAGCGGCGGTGGCGACGGCGGCGAGCGGACGACGACCGGCGTCGACGAGGGGCGGAGGAACCGTTCGGGTTCATCGGCAGTGAGGCGATCCGGTGGTCCTTTCGACCAACGGAGGCGTGGTCGAGGACGGGCGGCTTCCGACGATCACGATTGGGGCGACGGCTTGGACAGTGGCGGCTCGCGACGGCGGTGAGAGGTGGACGGAGTCAAACAGAGCCGAAGACCCAAATGAGGGCGGCGACGCTCTGTTTATGCTCTAGCAGGGCTACGGTGGTGTGGGCTGAGCGCGGTGAGGTCGAGGGTTCTTATAGGGGTCACCGGTGGTGGATATGGCAGGGTAATTGGAGGAAACCGAGAGGGCTCCTTCCATTTCCGGCGAGGTTTCCTATCTCCTCGGGTACGCTTCCTTATGCGCGAAGATGCATCGCCATGGATGGAAAGGGGGCGGTGGCGTGCGGGGAAGGTGATCCGGGGTGATCCGGGGCGATCCGGTGGCCGGCGGCGAGGAAACAGAAAGCGATCACCGGGGAAGGAAAGGGGAGCGATCCCCTTCCATCGGAGACGAAGGATCTGACAGGTGGCCCCCACCTGTCAGTGGCCAAGCGTGAAGACAACAACGCCGACCGGCGGGCCACGGTTGTCAGGGAGCGAGGGCGAGAGAGGGGAGGCTGACAAGTGGGCCGGGCGGGGCGCGGTGGAGGATAGAGGAGCGGGGGAGTACGCCGACAGGCGGACCCCACCTGTCGGTGGCACGCTGCTGGATTGGGCC
Source organism: Zizania palustris (assembly GCA_019279435.1). Classification (NCBI taxonomy): domain Eukaryota; kingdom Viridiplantae; phylum Streptophyta; class Magnoliopsida; order Poales; family Poaceae; genus Zizania; species Zizania palustris. The sequence continues at coordinate 36,455,577 of JAAALK010000287.1, read as the reverse complement.
GGGCTCAGGGTGAATTCGAGGTTGAGGCCCATTAAGGATTTAAAATCTTTTCTGATTAAAAATAAATCCAGTAATTCATATATTTGATTAAGGGTTGAATTACTGTTGGTAAAAATTTGTAAAAATTCTAAAATTATATCTTGTCCTATAGTTCATCTCATAAAATTTTCAAGTCTAGATTTTGAATATTTCTCCCTGTTTGGCTTTACTTGGGTTCTTTTATGATTTTCCTTTAATAAATAAATCCAGAATTGATTTAAATAATAATTTTCTTTTATTTTATTTGTTTTTATTTCTTGGGGTGTTACACTTGATGCCAGGCAAACGGGGAGCTTGGTCACGAAGGCTGCGAAGGGGTCGAGGTCAGACCTCGGGTCGAGGTGCGCCAGAGAAGGCATTAAGTGCGGAGTGTGGCTTCGGCTGAAGGTACTCCGAGACGAAGTCCTCGTAGGCGAGGCACTTCGAAGGGTACTCTGAATGGAGTGACTTCGGAGTATGGTAGACCAAGTCCTCAGCAATGAGGCATGGCATTCGAAGTGTGCTCCGGAGGGAGGTAGTCGAAAGTATACCCGACGAAGGTCTCAGAAGTCGAGGTGCATCGAACACATGGACCGGATGAGGTTTGTCGAGGAGTGAGCTCGGGGAGAGACATTGCGACGAAGTGCTCATGGAATGCTTCATGCAGAGGCCTTGGACGAAGGAGGGACTTCGAAGGGTAGTACTCCAAAGGTGGGGCTTCGGAGTGAGGCTGACTTGATGTACTTCGGCCATGTATGGCTTCGGTACACGGGCTGACGGAGTTCGAGCTGGGAGAAGCTGCGAAGCTGTGGTGGTCCACTCCGGAGGTGTTGGTGCGAAGGCCCAAGGGCTTTGATGGCTTCGGCTCAAAACCGTCACTGTATCGAAGGCTGACTTTGGTGAATCGAAGGCCGTCAGGCTCAAGGCTTCTAACCGAAGCTACCGCACCCCTCGCGTGCGAAGGGGGGCTTCAGAAGGGTCCAAAACTGCAAAGGCTGACCACGTCTGCTCTGCAAAAGCTGGTGTAGTCTCCTCTGCGAAGCTGATAAAAGAAGCCTCCAAATAAAGTAGACTATCAGTTGTACCCCCCTGTTCTAATGAGACAAAAACAGTGTAAATCCTAGGGGTAAAGTAGTCTATTCACAGGGCTAAATAGTGCCTATAAATAGTGGAAGCTAGCTAGGTCACATCAACACTTTGAGCAGCCATTTTTGAGCTCATGTGCTACCCACCACATACTTTGTATTTGGTATGTGAGTTCATTTTGTGTTCCCTGTTCAAGCAATGAAGCTTTGATTCTGTTTTCATTTACTGCTTGAACTTGTATGCTTTGAGTTCACAATGCATGCTTTGATTTCTCTGTGTCTCATTTCTTCCTGTGTTGAGTTTATTGCGCTAGAGTGTTTTTGGAGAAGTGTGTGAGAGGTCTGTGTGTGTGAAGTGTGTTTTTCAGTGTCTATTCGCTCTGTGTAAAATAGAGGCTAGACCTCTCTGATTACTAGCGAAGCACTGTTCTTGGATTAGATCGAAGCCCGTTTTCTTACCTTGTCGAAGTCCTCGGCGAAGTCTATTCAGTGTGCGTTTAGACCTTCGAAGTACGAAGTCTAGCACTAGTTGTTGTTGCTGAGTATTTGATCGAAGTCCGCAGAGGGAAGTCTGCTCTTGCGAAGAGTGAAGTGCGACGTCTGCTCGAAGCCACCCAGTGTGCGGAGCCTGCACTGACTTAGCAGAGCTGAATCTTCGGGGTTGTGGGTGGAGCGAAGTCTTCTGGGCTTCGAACTTTTGCTCCTTGCGAAGCCTGATTTTGGAGCTGTGAAATACCTCCGAACCAGAACTTCGAAGGGTGTGTTCGAAGCCTGTTCCGCAGAAGACAGATTTAAAACAGAAGACTATTTTTAGTCTGAAATTTTAAAATCTCCATTCACCCCCCTCTCATCGGCGTTTCCGGTCCAACAAAATAATATATATATATATTAAATTACCTTAAAATTTTCTTCTAACGTTTCTCGATAAAAAAAATTAATTTATTGATGATGATATCAATATCAATCTCATCAAATACGTGTTTTTCAATGTATAAAGTTGACAAATCATTTAACCACTCTTGATATAAAAAATCAAAAATATCTTTGAATGATTAGAGTTCTTCGAATATCTTTTTCAATGAATTGGTTATCATATCAATTATAACGAGAAAGTAATTAACTTTAAATTATTTCCCACCTTTCAAGATTTTTTCTCACTATTGTGTTCATCAAATTGCTTCCTCACTCTTTATGATTGTATCATTTTATCTACTCGTTTGTTTGATGCATACTTTTTTATAACATAATTTTGTTAAAATATGTAAAAATAAGCTTAGGACATTTGGACTGATCAAACATCTAAACAATTTACACTTAAACACTATTTTTGTTCTAAAATCTAAAATTTCATGTAATCAACAATTAATACTTAATTTAATTAGACAGTTGGGTGCATACCTTGCAATCATCACAGAAATACTAAACATCGGATTTGAGATGCAATCAAAATTTAAGCCATCATCTAGGTCAATCGAAGCTCAAATACCGTGTGAAATGTTGGGTTGGGATCGGCGATTTAGGAGACTAGCAGGATAAATTAACATGCAAATTGCAAGTTTACAACATCCTTTGTGACATTTCCGTATGACCACCATGATTTGCTCATACGTATACATACATATAACATATATATATAGGCCCACTAGGAGGTGGGGGCCAAGAGTGGTGGCATCGGTGGCCCAATCCCATGGTTGGCCTGCAAAAAGCTAAGGACGTTATAGCGTGGCTATAGCGACAACTATGTGCAATAGTGGTGTACAAGAAAACTAACAAAATATATGCCAGAATATGTGTAATTTAAATAATTTCATATTTCCAGTAGATATTTCATACACACTTTTCAAGCATGAGCACAGGCAGCATAAGCATGAGAATTAAAAAAAGTAGAAAACATAAGGATAATAATTAATAAGACTTCAGTCCATAATCCATATCCAAAGGCTCCCAGCAAAACATGTTCATAGGCTCATAGTCATAGTAGATCATATCAATGATCATTCAGAATCAAAATGAGAACTAGAAGTAGATAGCTCCTCGTCGTCTAGAGTAGGGATCAACTTCTTTCTCTTCATATTCCTAAGCTTTTGGTTAACTCTCTTCCTTTTTCTTGTCGTTGAGCTACAACTACAACTCCCTGTGATGATACTTCAATTTCTTCTTCCTGCTTTTGTTCTCCTCCTTTTGGCTCAATGTTTGTGATCTATTCATTGTCTTCATCTTCTAGGACATCAAGAACAGGTTTCTCAATGGGATCTCTATTCTTGTTTTCTTTCTTTTGCCTCAATTTTAGTTAAATTTCACAAACACAAGGTCCTTCATTATGTCATGAAGAAGCCTATTGCGTCTCTTTGTGTGGACCTGCACAGGTTCGAATTTAGTAAGAAAAGAGGTATGAAGAATTGCACAAATAAACATACAAGTGATAATTCAATGTTTTAGTAAGTTAGTTTCATACTTGTTCGTATGAACTTGAGCATCTCTCGCAACTAGAGGAGCTGCATGTCAAACTTAGAATTTTTTCAACTAATTTTCCGAGGTTCGGTGAACTACTTCCATGATTCAGCCACCACTTAGCTACATTAATTTTTTTTATTTTTTCACTGCCTTTTTAGCAATTTCTTTGCCAAAGGATCCATCACCATCTTGATAATACTGAAGCTCTTCAATAATATTTTCATGAGTGTCTTCATTTGGAACAAGCTTTGTAATGCAAGTTATTAAACCATCTCCAAATGTTCCATCCCTCTCTATATCCAACTTGTTTTGATAATAATAATAGAAAGGGTTCAAGTAGTAACCAGCCCTATGTAAAGGAGTCTTTAGCTTAATGTCGTATCTTCTGTCAATGATTTGAAGCACTTCTTAAAATTTACTTTGTTCATTGTTAAACCTCCTAGAGATATCATTCTTAGCCTTGAGTAGACTCCCATACAAGAACCCCATGTTGGCACATCACTTTCCATTCTCCTCAACACAAATAGCTAATGGCTCAAAGTAATTGACAGTAGTCTGAACTCTTTTCTAAAAAGTTTCAGACCTCACAATCTTGTTTGCTTTCTTCCCTTTGACCTTGTTTAGGTAGCCTAGTTCATTGAGCTCATTTTCCCTAAAAAACCTCTGCAATTTCTTCTTATAATCTAGCAAGCTCTTCAAGTTAAGATAAGTCGTAGCAAACCTAGTAATACCATACCTCACCAAATCTCTAGAAAGAAATTTCCTCACCAGGTTCAAAACTCTAGTATGGGCATACAAAAACACAGTCAAGCACTTTGCTTTGTTAATTGTATCTACAACCAATGGCAACTTTCCTATATCTTCTAGCATTAGATCAATGGTATGGGCAACACAACTATTCCAGAAAATAGAGGGATGCTTTGCTTTCAATAAACTTGTTGTTGTCTCATTAGGTCTTGCATTGTCAATCACAACTTGAATTACATTTTGCACCCCTATGTCTTCAATATTCATGGCGGTTAGGATCCCAGGTGCAACGTCCGTCAAAGCAATGGTATGTTACCCAAGACGATCCCACAAGAGACCCCTAGTCAACACTTGGGAAGGAGAAGGGATGTCGAGCCGCGCGAAGTACCACTCGGGTGTTCGAAGTACTAAGCCCCCAAAAGGGAGCATGAAGGACAGACGCCTCGACACCAGACTCTTCCGGTCGGACCCCTCTGCGACTTAAAGTCTCCCAAAGTAAGTCATAAGGTCCGTCTGTATTCTAAATTCTAATGTGGTATTATTTCTTGTGCATATTTCCCTTCTCACAAGGCAGGACGTTCGAAGAGACATATTCAAGGGGCTACTGTTGGGGAGAAATAATTCTGTCAGCATGATAATTAGAGCAGGAGTTCCGAAGACTACTTCGGAACATGTGCGGCCGAAGCCCTCCGGTGCTTCGGCAATGCTCTGAAGCAGAAGGCCTCAAAGTGCGCAGCATCAGCCCAAATGAAGGCCTCGAGGAAGGGTGTGAAGCTCCCAATAGCGCTGCGACTTTGGTCTGTCACCAGAGGCCTGTTAGAACTCCGTACCAAAAGGGCGCCTCCAAACGAGACAAGATGGCTACTTTACAATGACATACGCCATTTGCCAGACAAGACGTTCGCTTTATGAAGATATCCGGTCATGACAAGACATCCACTTTGTGAAGGCAGACGGTGTCTATTGGTTTATATGTTTGCCTTATCAAGGCGCTTGCGCAAGTTTGTATTGAAGTATCCCTATGGGATCTTGCAAATAGTGTCTTTTATGACGGTTATAACTAGAAGGTGAAAGAGTATTTTCCTAACATATCACTACCTATAAATACCCCCTCATTCCATTGTAAAGGGATTCAGATTCTAGTAAGAATAGATACTTCGAATCAAGTCAAAGCTATTATTCTACTCGAAGGCTCCGCTTGGACGCAAGCTAACTCTTTTAGCTAAGCTAAGTTCTTGAAGGTTGTTCAAAACTTATTAGCGTAAACTTTTACACCAATAGATAGCATAGATAATTTAAAGGTAAAATTTATCTTTTAATAATATTGGATTGGTAAATTTTAAAATACTATATTTTACTATTTTAGAATAGAAATAATAATATAATTCCCTATAAGGGTCTCAAGCAATCCAGATGCTTTTTCTTGGTTGCCGCTGCCCTCGTGTTGTTTTTGGCTAGGGGAGATAGGGAGGACAGCCTTGACTGCCATGCGCCCATGCATGCAGCCTGACCGATCACGTTCGCTCGACTCTCGTGACCTGTGGCTGACACTGTCACACCGGCTCGGAGTTGTCAGCGCATCTACTGTAATGGGTAGTACTATCGAAAAGAAATACATAAAACTTGTTTCTTAAAAAATTAAAAAAGTGTACAATATATATTGCTACATGTCATAACCTTTCAACATTAAAAATCATAAAAATAACTATTCTCTGTCCAATTAGCAACTATTAAACTAAAAAATAGTATTATTTTATTTATAAAACTAGTATTCATATCTAAATCCATAATTTATTTTAGTTTGCTTAGTAAAAATTGTGATGCTCTCACCTACTCTGCAGACTTCAAAGCACGACTGCTGCGCTGGCTCACGGATGTGCCAGGTGCAATCTAGCCCAACAACAAGATCAACTAGCTGGGCCGAGTGTATTATGGACATCGCCACCGCCATTCTGAGCCCAGCTACGAGCCACACCGCCATCTCCTGCGACGGCTTACCGCTAGTCGTAGTAGTAGTCGTCGGCAACTTGGCCAGTCGCACGAGCAGCCGGTGTTTGACCCGTACGTAGGCGTACGTAGCCCACTCGGGTGCATCCGTGCAAAGCCGGGAGCACGAGCACGAGCCGCGCGTCCGTTCCGCGACGGGTGGTCAGGTCAGGTTCAGACAAGCTGCGGCGCCTGTGGCGACAAGACCAGACGGGGCGTGCGCTAGCTGCTAGCAATGCCGCGATACGAGGTCGACGCGACCCCATATTTTATAATGCTAGCCACACCGTACTCGCCGCAAACAGTTGACTTGGGATTCCACTGCCCAGCCCCAGCCGCTGTCCGGACTCCGGAGTCCGGAGTATGTATGAGTAACTGGAGAAATCAAGAAATGCCTGTCCAGTTCAGGGCTCCAGGCCATTGGACTTCTTTTTCTCGACCTCAAAACGACGACGTCTTCCTTCTTCTCGAGAGCTTTACGAGCCAACTGGATGTCCCGTATCTCGATCTCTATTACTAGCCAGTAGTAAGAGCATCTCCAAAAGAGTGGCTATTTGGCTCTCCAAGCTAAATTTTAGCCATCCAAGCAAAAAAATGCACTCCAAAAGAATGGCCAACCGGACTGGCCAAATTGAAGTTTCGGCTGGCCAAATTTGGCCAGCCATTTTGGCTGGCTACTTGTGGGCCCCACTGGCTGGTAGCATGCAATGCAAGGAAACAGTGCACAGGCAACAGAAAAGAAAGAAAGGAAACGGTGCACAGGCAATGCAACGGGAAAGAAAGAAACGGGAAAGAAAGAAAGGGAGAAAAGAGAAGGAAAAAAAGAAAAAGAAAAAAGAAAAAAAAATAAAAAATAAAAAAATAAATTTTATAAAAAATGTATACAATTTGCAAATTTTAAAATTTTATAAATGATATTTTTAAAAATAAGAAATCAAATATTTGAAAATATTTTGAAATTTTAAAAGAGGGAATAAATTGTTTAGAGAGTTGAGAATAGAGAGTCTTTTGGAGTATATAGTAGATTTGGAGAGGAATCTTTTTGGAGAGTTGGCTAAATAGACAAATGGAGAGGCAAAAATGAAGAGTCTTTTGGAGATGCTCTAAGCTCGGACAGGCCGGCCTGGTGCCGTGGCTTGCATGCATGCACATTGCACACACAGATGGAGGCGAAGGCGAGAGCGCGTCCCATCGTATGGGCATCATATCACCGTCAAATCACGCCGGCCGACTGGTCTGCGTGCCTTGCGGGGCGGGCACTGTGCGTGATGCTACGTCGTCGTTTGGATCGCCTGCTCGTGAGCACTCCATCGAGCTTGCCCCTCTATCCTTTCTTCTCAATCCTCGTCACACTGCTCTAGTGTTACAGTGTAGAGTGCTACATTGCAACTGTGCTTTCGTCAGGCTCAATTCCTTCTTCTTCTTGGCATGCAGGTTGGTGATCGAAAGGTCATCGAAAGAAACAAATACTGTGTGTACCAAACTACTGCACATGAAGCATACAGGAAAAAAACTACAGTGTGTAAGCAGAATTCTACAGCACGCCTGAGTAGTGAGTACACAAGAATACGGCAGATCACTCGAGAAATATTCGTAGGTATAGCTGCTATGAAAGTATGAATTGATTGAATTCATCACATCCAGAGAAAAAAATTCAAAACAAGGATGCCACTGGCCTTGAAATCAGGGATACAAAGTTCACCTACGTACGATATACGTACGTCTGCAGAAAGAGCCCCAGGAAAAAACGAGGCGTAAGCTCTAGCTAGCAGCTACTACGTCCAGTACCAGTAGTATACAAGTAGACACGGAACCGCAACCATCTGACTTTTTTCTTTGATAAACAATCTGATCGATTGCGTCTTCCTTTTCTTCTCCGTTTCTTTGATCTTAAAAGATCTGACTGCCTGTTCTACAATACTTGAACAAGCTAGCATGCAATGACGCGACGTAGTATTGACCAGCGATCCATTTAAGCACATCTTCTTCATTACAATTTGCAAACCGTAGACCGTAGTGAGGCATGGGAATGTACAACTTGCTAGGTCAAAGGCAGATGTACCTGCGTCTGGTTTAGCTGGTCAAGCTCGCTAGCTACGCATCACACACCAAGGTGAAACGTACAAGCAACGAACGCCCTGCGTGTGCACCACCGTACACCGATCTGCAGCTCATGGTATAAATGCATCCATCGAAGCAATAGTATTTCGACGGAGACCGGTCGAAAAAGATGACACAACATGCCAAATAAAACGCCACTACTAGTTTGCCGCGCGCGTATAATCAATATAAGGGACAAGAACTAGCTAGGACACGCGATCTAATAAGATTCTAAGATTTCAGATGTGTGGCAACGAAACGCTGCTTGTGTGAACGATTTGTCTCGTCCATGCATAGGCTATCATATCATATCGTGTTGAACAGGGTCATGCATGGCATATTGGCATGGAGCCATGGAGCTCGAAGAGTTTAAGTACGTGCTAGTACGTCGATCGACGCCCTGCTGCTGCACCAGTATTCAGTGGCGTGCATAGGGGCCCATGATGTGCTCCATCACAGCCACATGGTCGCACTCTCACACTGCACGTACTCCATTCCCATTAATGCTACGTACGCCGGAGCTCACGGCCTCTCTCCTGTACATGCAAAACCCGAAACCCTAGCTAGCATCGATCCCATCCTACATACTGTAACAACGTGACATTTTCATAGTGTTTTTCTACCACGCTCTCTTGCCGTTCACCGAGAGACTAGCTAGCGGGTGTATATATATACTCTTTCCGTTCACCGTGTACACCGTACACGAGCTAGTTATTAGGGTATTTAAGGCCGGAGGTGGCAGAGGTTCCATGTCGTCAGGGGCCGGCTCCCCTCTCTTTTCTCTCCTGTCACACTCAAGAAGAAGACCTGTCCTGGATGATCAGTGGCAGCTACTGTTCTTGGAAAAGACATGGGGAAAGAAATCTGTCACCGCACGCAGGCTGGCCGGATGCAGCAACGCCTTCACTCGCATACAATTATGCGCGCATCATTCCACCTAGCCCAGAAAGTCATTTTTTATATCACTCGTTTTTCATATTTTCATGTCACTAAAAAAAGCATAGATGCAAAACAATATAGTTTATACTTCAACCTATGTAATTGTGTAAATACTTATTGTTTTTTATGTTTAATCCTGGAGTACTTTATCACCTGTTCATCTGTCTTGGGATTTTTGTTTTTTTTTAAAAAAAAATCCAGGCTATTTAAACAGCTTGAAGAAATTAAAGAGGGAACATCCTCTCACGCGGATGAAAAATCACATCCTGCATAGCTAGCCCATCGAATGATTGCATGATCATGCGTAATGTAGGAGCAACACGGACTACAGAATGTTCATCTAGATAGCTAGTTATTTGCATTGTCTCTTGTTTGCCTCGCACTTTTCTTTGGCGATCAACCGATCATGCAAGCCATGCAGCTAGTAATTAGCAAGCTATATGCAAACCAAATGGTCTTCGATCTAGATCTATCTAACCATCTGACCTGCATGCGGTAGATCAATTGCCAAACAGTCTGAGGCAAGAAAAGGTAGAATAATATTTCAGATATTCATGCAGTAAACTCTCAAGTAACCTTACCGAGACTGTCGGCAGTGAAAACTTGGACGACTAGGCGACTAGCTTGAGGACTACTACGACGAGCAAGGAGGAGATCAAATGGACAGTACAATATTATGCCGAATGGTTAAAGGGAATGAAACCTGCTACGAGCTCGAGCCAGACAACATGAAACCATCACCTACGCTAGAGAGACGCCATTGATAAGCTTACGAGGAATGAAGCCTGGTCCGACGCCTCCACACGCGAGCACCGACCGACTCGTTGGCGATCGTGGAAGCTTGGTGGATGCCTCGAGCCAGCCAACATTCCCCGTAAGTCATCATGGCCAACGAACGAAGGGAACAGACATATGTGGCGGTAGAACTATGAAAGATCGAGGTAGCAACCGGATACCAATCCATGCTTGGGGACGACGATGGATGGCTGTGCAAGAAAGGGGAAGGGTGTGAGGGTTTTGAAGAGGAGAAGGCATCCATGGACCATGGTAGAGGAGCGCTGCGAGAGCGAGACTGCGAGGTCAGGTCTGAGGACAGGGGCAAGCAATTTATGGTGACATGCCCCATTTGGCACCGGAGGTGCCCTAATGCCCATTAAGTGCACTAGGGCACTACTACGCCCCCTCGCTTTATGTTGCTCAAGCCAGTGAGCTTTCTCTGCAGTACTGCGGGCTGTGGCTACGTACGCTAGCGCTAGCTGCTGCCTGCGCGCATCTCTCACTTTCCTCGTTCAGAGAGAGGGTGACTCCAGTACTGCACCACTGCATTCTTTGAATTCCCACAAAATGCCTCGTGAAGTGTTCACCTCTCTCTCTCTCTCTCTCTCCCTCTCTCCCCCTCTCTCTCTCTCGTCTCGTTCTTCACTTCTTCAGAGATCGACAGACTTCAGGTATATGCATAGGCAAGCGCAATATGGCATATGGGGGTGTGGAATGTCTTTGACAAGCTTGTGAAGCACACATGACACACCATACTTTCATCTGAAATTCAGAATTTAGGAAGGTGTGTCCTCTTCCAAAATGCAGAAGTGAAAACAAACAGTGGCATACTTATACGTACAGTTCAATCGCAAGCTAGATCAAAAAACTATCAAGATACATGAGAATTGTGCTTCGCTACAAGAATACAATTATTCGTCGAGTGCACGTAGCAATCACTGAAATCTCTATTCCCCTCGACGAAGACTTTGCCGACTACCGCACTAACCAAACCGCACACCACACTTCACGATCGTTTGTATTGCAATGAAGGCCAGCTATAGAATATCTTCAGTTGAATTTCGCCCCCCCCCCCCCCCCCCCCCCACCCTAAAATAACGATACGGGATCTATTTTACCTCGTGAAATGAATCGATTCAGTGCAAATTAAAGGCAGTGGGATGTCAGTCTGTGAAAAGTTTGCAGGAAGAAAGGCCTGACAATTACCACACCAAATATATAACCTCATCTGCAACGTAATACTAGCCCCTCGATCTCTTTGTTTTACCGCACTGCACATGTACCTCTGCTAGTAGCTCAGCTCAGCTCAAACTTCTAAACGTTTTCCGTCTTGGAAAGGATGAAGAATAGGAATGAGACATGGATGACTTGACGCAAGCAAGAGCTACAAGAATCAATGTGTTCCGATCGATCCTTTCCAGCTTTACGGCAAGCTATAGCTAGCTCGCCAGCAAAAGTGTTTGTAATTGCACCACCAAAATGTCAACGTCTCCCGGTAAGAGCATAAGTGCATTCAAAGGCTTTTTAGGGTTCTTCCTGTGTCCGCTGGAACCTGGAAATCTGAAGGCTTCTTCAAGACATGCCCGTGAAAGTTCAAACACTGCACACACACACACATACATTCATACATGATCTACGATTGGAGAATTCAAACTTCAAAAACTAATGTAGTCATAAATTTCCCAGACGTATCTGAAGTTAATTCTGAACCTGCTCCGAACTGAGGAGTGTGTAATCATGTGCACTACTTGCTCTCAGTCAACGTCGCAGTGTTGACCACCCATAGCTCGCTAGCTACTACTGAGCCTACTGCACAAAGTACACAGTGCCTTTGGCCAATGCCCACACCCACGTAGCCCGACAGAGCTTGTGATGATCACCATCATTACCTGTTGATTTGCTCATCAGTCGCACGAGTACACTCTGGCACGTGCCTCGTGCGAGCTATAGCTAGCCACCAGCTAGCGAGCAGAGGACTCAGCCAATGGCTTTCGCCTTTGCATTCTGCTTCCTCCTTAAATATGAGCGAGAAACAGACGCATGCACGCTTCCGATGTGCCTACTTTTTCTTGTTTGTTTTGAACACACACAGAGATGGTCAAAGCTAGTGTACCAGTCGCTACAGCTCCCGGGCTCCCGGCCGGATTGATCTATCGCTCACCGGCAATTCATCGGTTATAATAAGCTTATTATACGTGTATACAAACTCCATCAGAGGAACGCAACGTTGTACGTAGTTTTCCTGGTACAAAAACAAAAATGCGGTGGCGTGTTGGGCAGGTGATCTGGCAACCGAATCGACGCAAGCACACGGCACAACACAGTGCATGCAGACCGAACGGGGCGACCGCGCGCGCGCGCGCGGCGCTGCGGCCGCGAGCACGGACGCGCGCAGAGCGCGCGGGCGTCCCCGCGAACGCGAATGCCTCGGTCGTCCCTACTCAGCGCGCGGGCGCGCGCGCTGGCCGCGGCAACACAGCGGCAGCGCCTGCCGGTGTCGGCGAGCTAGGGCGGAGAGGGGGAGGGTTCGGGCCCCCCGAGGACGAGGTGCGCGCGCAGCATGCAGCAGCAGCGCGCGGCAGCGGCGGGCCGTGTCCCGAGGCACGGCACCGCACCGCCCGGCCGGACACGGCCGTTCCGTGGCATCCTGGCACTACTGCACGCGTTGCAGAGGCGCGGTCCGCTAGAGCGGGCAGCGGCTGTACTATACTAGGTCGAAACGCTACACCTCCATTTTGTCAGGGCTGGTATTGTTTTTTCTTCGAATTAACAGTGTTTTTTTGATATCGCGGCGCTCAAAAAATGACATTTTTCTGGCCAAGTCATGCGTAGCTTGCTGGGTGAAGGCGAGTGAGCATGCACTGATGAACCACTGACGTACGCGCGAGAGAAAAGAAAGCAGCGGTTTAACTCTTGTGGCTTGTACGTGGACCATAGACCACATCAGTACACGTTGTGCCGAGTCCCTTGTTTCTCCCAAGCCGAAATTTGATCGAGTACATCATGCTAGCTCATCATGGTACATAAGACAAGGGTGGTCACTGGTCAGTAACATGGTTGAAGCGAGTGGTTGCTGAATCTACCACCTTGTCATTTCCTGTTGCACGCAAGCGCTCGGCCGCTGCATTGCTCAAGCTGGTCAGAGCACATGCAAGCCTCCGAATTACACAGGATTTCTCCGCTTTAGCTAGGGTAATCGTGCATGACGCGTAATGCAGCACGCCAGCACAACGGGACAAAGTCGTGTGTGTGTGTGTGTGTGTGAGAGAGAGAGAGAGAGAGAGAGAGAGAGAGAGAGAGAGAGAGAGAGAGAGAGAGAGAGAGAGAGAGAGAGAGAGAGAGAGAGAGAGAGAGAGGGTCATGTGCGGTGTTCAGGGGCGCCCGGCCTGGCCGTCGGGTAGCGCATCAATGTGGAGCGTTGTGGCAGCAGCTGCAGACTGCAGCTAGCTGCGCGCGCGAGGCATGCGCGGTCAATTATGGGAGAATGATGCCGCGGGTGATTAGGTGGTGTGGGGGACGTCGCGCACGGGCCGCGCGGGGCGGCAGCTGCGCTCGGCCACGGCCCACGGCCAGTCGCCACTTCGGCCAGTACTGCGTGCTCCACTTCGATCAGTCGCTTCCCGCCGCTCGTCGCCGCCGGCCGCCGGCCGCCGGCCGCCGGCTTGGCGAGGCCTGCAGGTCGATGCTGCGGTCGAACAGTGTAGTAAAACTCGCATGGAACAAGCATGGCGTACTTGACCATTGGATGGGGCGGTTTCTGGTGGGATTTCTGGCCCAATCGCCCATAACAGCCCGCTTGCGCATTTCGACGAGGGGCCAAGCCATCTATCCATCCATCTATGTTCGATTCATGCTTCATTCTGCTTTGTGTCTGATCTCTCATTTTTTTGGGATGATACGATAGCCATCTATGTATTCCTCGATCTCAATCCTCCTTTGTATTATCTTATCAGGATTGAACGGCCGACCAACTGCCACGTGGCACCAGTCGGCCAAAAAATAGTTGTTGGAGTCACGTGGTAGGGAGTCGGTTCTTAGTCGGCCGACTCCTGCTGATGTGGCAGCAGTTGGCTGACCAAGAGCCGACTCAATACTGAGTCGGCCTTTGGTCGACTGACCGCATATCAATTCTGTATTTTTTTTTGAAACTGACATAAAGATTTGATTTTTTAAAAAAATATTATTTTAAAAAATTCCCAAAAAAGTGTCGTCGACGGAGATCAAAGGAATTTTTTAAAATAATATTTTTTTAAAAAAATTCCAATATAGTACACAAAATCAACATAATTGCAAAACTAGCCTACTGTCGGCCGTTGGTCAGCCGAACCAGAATAATGTGTCTCTAGTTCGGTACTCGTTCGGCCCACCAACAGCCGAACCAGGCTGCCATGTCAGCCGCGCCGTGCCACACGCGCCACCACGCCGCGACTTGGTCGCGCCCCGCCCCTTGGCCGCGCCCCGCGCCCCCGCCGCCTCGCCTCCCCCATGCGTCCACCTCGGTCGTGCCCCGCCGCCTCGCCTCCCGCGCGTCCGCCTCGGTCGAGCCCCCGCCGTCTCGCCTCCCACACCCCGGCCATCGCACCGCATGCGCCCCTGCGCCCCAGCTGCATTTAATGCGAGGCAGCAAGGTGCAACCGAGGCTAGGAGGCGAGGCGGCGGGGGCTCGGCCGAGGCGGGCGCGTGGGAGGTGAGGCGGCAGGGCTCGACCGAGGTGGACACGTGGGGAGGCGAGCTGGTGGGGGATCAGGATGCGCGGCAGCGGGGGCACGGGGACGGGCATGGCGGCCGGGGCGTTGGCTCGGGGGCCGACGGGGGCGTGAGAGGCGAGGCGGTGCGGGCGTGGCGAGGCGGCGGGGGCACAGCGCGGCCCGGGCGCGCGTGGCGTGGCGCGGCTAACGTGGCAGCGTGGTTCGACTGTTGGTGGGCCAAACCAGGCTGACGTGTCCTGATTCAGCCGACCAACGGCGGAACTAGGCTGACAAGGCTCTGGTCCACGTCAACCTGGTTCGGCCAATAGACTACCGACGGGGTCTATATTTGCAATTTTTTTCAAAAACGGTATCAGATTTGATTTTTTTAAAATATATTATTTTTTAAAAAAAAATCCAGATCAAAGTGCATGTCAGCTAGAGCAGCCGATACTTTTATCTCTCCGCAATTAATTGTACTAGTCTGATGCATGCAGCTGGCAATTTTATCTCGTAAGTACCTAATTTAGGCAATCTTAGTATAATATAATTCAGCAACCGCATGTTTTGTCAGCGAGATTTCTGCTGCGGTATTGACGTACGTGTTCAATCCTGTTTATAAGAGCAGAAATATTCCAATTTCTTTCGGTTCCAGATTTTTATGAAATAAAATATAATCACGATAATTCGATAAACTACCCGCGAGGCGATTATGATCTGTAGTAGAGAAAAGCAGAAACATTTCGACGCTGAATAGCTTTGCTGCTACCGCGCATTTGGTTATTTGACACCGATTCTGGTGATTCCCGTTAGAAACCCAACTTTTTTCGGCTGCTGGACTAAATGATTTTGAGTATATATCTTATTGGCAACACTGTTTTAGGAGATCTTGCTTCTTAGCCAGCCGGAGCACAAAAAGGTAATGCATGCTACCTCTCGTTTTGTCAGTTGAAGAAGTGTCTTCGTTGTACTTCAAAGTTCCAACCACATCTGTAGAACTGTTTGGATTTACTTGCATGAAGAAACGGTGATGTGCATTTTCTCTGAATTTGTGAGTGAATGTTCTTCAGTATAAGCATTTGAGAAGCAATAGCCGGAGAAATCAACAGTCTCTAGTCAAGAAGCGACACCAACCGCAGGCGCACCCCAAAGTTCTCTAGTCAGGAAGCAACAGGAACCAGAAAAGCCAGCTGCTAATACTCAGTCGCTAGACGTAGCATCGGCGGCATTGCTGTGTAGATTTACTGTGACATCGGTAGAGGGTCGTAGCATAGCGGTGAGCTAAGAGCAGAGAGGTGGTAGATTTCGACAGTCGCTAGCAAGTCTGGATGGGATCAGTGGGAGTGGGACTGTTGAGGGTTAAACTAGGATTTTTCTTTTATTATCTCATAATGGGCCTATACATATCTTTTTTTATTGGGCTAGGGACCCATATGTCAAATAATGGATATTAACCCAACCTCGATCTTATATGGAGCCTTGACCCGACGGGCCTATGGGTAAAAGTTTGGACCCAAACCTAGCCTCGTAGGGGCGGGTCCCTAGTTTTGTCGGGTGTATTCCTCCTAAGGACGAGACACTGGAGAAGGAGAGACATATCATGTTAGTGATAATATATGACGGTTTGTAATTCCCACTTGTCATAGGTATAAGGTCATCTATGACAGATTGACAATCTATGACAGATTGACAGGTGATCCTCCTTAGATAGCCTTTTATGAATTATGATGTCGTCTCACATGCTTTATTTTATGAACCATCTTAGATGCGGTTACTTTAGATGGCTCGTAATTACCCATCATTGATGTTCGATTCTGGCGTAGTAGAATTACCGGAAGAAATACATTTTCACACGAGGATAACCACTCAAATGTGTGAAAATGTAATATTTTTATGTGTTATGTCACAGTCAATTGTGTATCAGTATATCCACTTGTAAGTACTAAAATTTAGGTCATATTGAGCGTGGATTATAGGAAAACGCCATGGCCTGTTACGATAAGATTTCTGGAGGTAGGGTGGCAGTTTGGCTCGGGGCTCACAAGTCAGCTCAGGCTTGACCGAGCGGAGCCAAGTCTAGCTCGGCTCGCTGTGTCACCGAGCCAAACTCGAGCCGAGCCTCTTGGCTCGGTCAGCATTCAAGTTGAGCTGTGATAAATTGTTTGTGATATGTTGACTGCCAAATCCTGGCTTTGATTCAAGTTGTACCCTAAAAATTATCTGTGATGTGTTTTAGAATGTTGGCTACCAAATCTTGGCTTTGATTCAGGTTGCAGCCTAAAAATTATTTTTTTTTTCAAAAATACAATAACATTAGTGGCTGGTAAAAATAATCAACCGTCACTAAAGAATAGTGATGGGTGAACATTATTACCCGTCACTAAAGGTTGACTCTGTAGTGATGGGTTTTAGCTATACCCGTCACTAAAGGTTGATCATGTAGTGATGACCCCTACATCATCAGCGACGGATGGAAATAACCACCTGTCACTGATAACTCCTCCCACTTATAAATAGGTACGGAACCGAAGCGAATCGTTAGGCTTTCATTTCACGCAACCCTAACCCTAACTCTCGTCGCCGCGGTCGTCTTCGTCGTGCTCTTCGCCGCTCCTGGCCACATGTGTCGTAGGTCGTGGCAACCACACCATCGACGCGCATGACCGCCCTACTCGCTGTCACCTTGGTTGCATCCTCCTCGTCCTCCTCCTAAGGTCGTCATCCTTCTCCACTTTCTCCTCCGAATGTACTTTCCGTCGTTGCTAACTTTGTTTTCATTTTATTGTTACAGGAAAAAATGACCTACTGCTTTTAGCCAATTTTTCCGAGATAATTAATGGTCTTAGCCAATTTCTTCAAGATAACACACTCGAAGTTACCATGACTATTCATCGTGGTGCTCCTGCCCGGACGCTGCCATGGTGCTCATGTGCCACTACCCACTGGGCTTCTGTTCAAGCTGTCCATGGTGGTAGTGGTGGACGCTTGGATAGTGATAGAACACTATACAAGCTGTTGATATCGCTATATGTTAGCTCGGTATTAGTTAGAAGCCATGAAACCGCCGTGTGCCGCTCTTTGTTTTAGCCATTTTCTTCGAGATAACGAGTTAGAAGTTAATATATATATGTGATAGTAATTTGGTAATGAATCTTCTATGATGAATTATCTGTGATGCACTTAGGATGTTACATATGTTGGCTTCCAATTCCTAGCTGTGATTCAGGATGCGGCCTATTTTTTTTTAAAAAAATGACCATATTATTAATGACGGGTGATCAACGAGCACATTAGTGACATGTGTAAAGTACTCCTCATCACTTAATGTGACATATTCAAGATACAACCTAATAATTATTATTTTTAAAATATGACCATAACATTAGTGATGGGTGACAATTGTGACCCATCCCTAAAGAACACAATAGTGACGGATGTAAAGTACTCCCCATCACTAAAAAGGGGCATGCCAAACGCGGAGGGGAAGTGGAGAGACCCTTTAGTGACGGGTATTTGCTCATCATTAAGGATTGACCTTTACTGACGTGATAAGGGTGACAAGAGATATGCCCGTCACTACTTTATGTTATGACCCGTTACTAAAAACCGTTTTTGTGGTAGTGGGGGCCCCTACCGCACATCGCTACATATAAAAGGGAGGAGGTTCTAGAACACAAGGTTCCGATCCTTATCGCTCTAGCCCTCAATCCCTAAGCACCCGATCTGCTAAGGTGCTTTAGTGGCGAGAAGCCTCCCTCGCCTCAAGCCACCGTGTCATCGGACCACAACGCCAGGACCTTGCCATGGCGTCATCTTCGAATACCAACTCGATCTGAAGGTACACACTACTAGTTTTACCTCTCTGTTTTACCTAAGACATATCAATTCAGGATGAGATTTGCTATTCTGACACTCCAAAGAAGTGACTTTCGCATTTTTGACATCTGGACCCATTTTTATTGACTCAGTTGGTCTCATGTATCAGCTTCAGAAGTGTCATCATAAACAAAGCACACACATCTTTTGAGTGTTAAAATAGCAATTTTTTCAATTATGGAGATTTGCTACTTTAACACTCAAAAAAGTGGTTTTCATATTTTTGATATTCGGACTCACTTTAACTTTCATTTATTCAGATAGTTGTACATGTCAGTTTCATAAATATCATCATGAATGAAGTGTCTATCGTGGCCGACACAATCCCTGCTGGTTAGTCCGATGAGCAGCGGTCGTCGCCGGCCGAGCAAGCCGAAATCGACGACGACGACGACGGCTACGCGACATTATTGCGAGCTATACACAGGAAATTTAAGTCCATAAAGAAACTAACTCGCGCTAGAATTCCAAGAAAACTACGCCCCACGACTCTTGCTTGTGGTACGTAGCCTGTCTTCTTCTTGAGACGTTGATTAATTCTTCTACCTAATATAAATCCTGATCCCGAAAGCCATGTATTGGGATTTCGTACGGGGCTCCTCCTCTCACGATCGAGGAGCTGATGAATTTTCTAACTAAAAAAACTGCTACTTAAATGCACGGTCAGATCAGATCGAGAGATATGATGTTTTGACTGGCTAACTAATATCGTCGAAGGAATTAATTAGCTGTGAGAATAATTATCAGCAACGTAATACTCCGTATATAGCTAGTATATATCCAAATTAATTAATACCTGTTTGTTGCATTGCTAGCTCCTTGTGATGAGAGAATCTTGAGATCTATTCCAAGTCCAACATACATACAGCTTTTATATATATATTTATATATATACTATATAAAAGCATCAAGTCAATCGTCTGTCCGCAGCGCTCGCGCGCAGCGCGCTTCTCTCCCCGTGCATGCCTTTCTCACATCCCATAAAAAACCAGCTAAAATTTATACCTCGTAAAAACCGACCAACCGATTCGCTAGCGCGCCCGGCGCGCACGCAACTGCCCGCCCGCCTCGGCCGCATGCGCCAAACCGCCCGGCCGCATGCGCGCAGGGCAGCGCGAGGCGCCACATGAAAGGAAAACGTGAGAAAGAAGAAAAAAAGAAAAAGAAGAAAAAAGAAAAAATATTTTTGTATTGGGAATATATGTCTGTTGCAAATCACAGACATCTGACTAGTATATATATATTATCCAGTTTTTGGTTCCAACAACCAGTTGACCTCCATCATCGTGACGATCGAATTGGCCTGAGCCAGAGAGGATAGTTGTGCATAAAAATAATGCAAAAACATGGTTAGTTAAATTCTGTGAGGCCCAAACGATCGAGTTGACTCAAGATTTTATATGGAGACGCAACAGCTCGATCGCCCCGCCTAGCTAGCTTAGAACATCTTCATTGTATTTGCTATTACACTTGCTATCCTCTAAAATAATAATATAAGTATAATCCAACAAATCACTCAATTATATTTGTTATTTTAGAGAGCTTGCTATTTCTTCTCTCCACACTTGCTACATCTAGCAAACCCACAAAACTTACTATTCCATTGAATGTTGAGCTTGTTTAATTGTTTTATTTTCTTTGCATATATATAAATTGATAAAATATAGCTATATTCTAATAAGAAATCATATTTAACAAATATATTAGAGTGAATAGCAAAATAAAAAGTCAATTTGAATAGGAAAACTTACTATTACTGTGAATAACAAATAAAAATAAAAAGTACGATGAAAATGCCGTTAGATTTCCCTTAACCTGCTGTATGTCTTCAGCTGTCAGTGATCAGCTGCAAGAGGCCGGAGTCAACACATTGCAGAGGTCCGAGCTGAGTTAAGACGGCATCGAAGCGTGTGTACGTGTGTGCGCGCGCGCGCGCCGTTATAGAAAAAATTTCAACACGCCTTAATTAGTTTTTTTACTAAAAACTGACAATTAACTAAGGGTACGTACGTGCTCCTAGCTCGTTTAGAATTAATTAGTCGTGGATGAATTATGTAATAACGCATATCATCAAAACAAATATCTGCATGCTGTTTTGCTTTGTTCATAAGGATGATGTCCACAGAATTAATACACTCCATGATGCATCAAAATTAAGGCTTTGTGAACATAGATACTAAAATATAGTCACATTGCATGCATATATACCGGTCAACAGTTCGAGTTAGTTATGGGCATCTCTATGTATATAACTATATGGCATGGTAAGTTGACATTGCAGCTAGAATGCTAGCTTAGACACATGAAAAAGAAAACAGTACGTGCGTAGCTAACATATTAATCTGTCATTTCGGTAATTGGGATAGTAAGGCGTGTGGTAGCAGCGTACGTCGTCAACCCTGAAGAAAATCAAGAGTTGACATGGGCTCCATACAATACTAATATAAAACTAACAAATTAGTAGTGTGAATAAAGAGATCATAGTGCTCATCGTTAATAAAAAGTGGTATTGTGAATGAAGTAATACATAATAAGTAGATAAGAAATGTTAAGGAAATAAAACTTGTTGAATTATAAACCAAAAAATAGATAAAACAAGCTGTTTTGAGATAAAATTGAAGAGACACAGAAATTAAATCAAAGTCTTTTTTGAATGGAAGCAAGGATTAATCACCTTAGCGTTATAAGCTCTCTCGCTTCACATCGATCACATGACCGAGCCCCGGTTTGACCATGTATCCTTGTCATTTGGATCACAGATAAATAATATTAATTGAATTGGTAGGCATGCATATGCGGTCACGTACCCATTCAACATGTATCAATGCAAGGATGATCACATAGGATAATAGGATTAAGAAGATGAGTCGATCTCCCCTTCTCGATCATTACCCCTCTAATACGTCTTATAGACACCCAGACATTGACTTAGATGCCTCGATCGGGAGAAGTAGCATTAGGATTTAAGACCGTTCAAAGAGACAAAGGTACACAAGATAACCAGAAAGAGGGCAGGAGCGAGCATGTCATCCAAGAAGAAGAGAGCGGCGCAGATAGATCTCTCCCTGCAGCCAGCTGAGCCGAGGGGAGTGGCTGACGGCGATCGCAAAGCCAGCGATGGCGCAGCGGCTGAGAAAGACGGCAGTGGCAAGCAAGGAGAGGCACAGGCACCTAAAGAGGAAACCGGGGAGGAGAAGGTGCTTGAAGTGGTCGTGGTCCAAGGAGGAGTCGGCTTCGATGAGGAGATAAAATATAGAACTCTACAAGGAGAGACGACGATGGAGGGGGACGACACGCAACCTGCAGCAAACGACGTCGTCGGAGCTGGCCGAGCTTGCGTGGAGGAGAAGCACATGGTAGATGCCACCGGCGAAGACGACGGCGGGGCCAATATTAGCCGCCGTACCACCATGGTGCAAGACGAGGTATGCCCGCAAACTTAATTATAAATGTACAATTATGCTAGTTAGTGATGTACTGATGTGATGCAAGTAGATAGGATATCAGAAATTCAGAATATCAGATTGATTTCTCTTGTCTTGCTTCCGTTTGTACTTGACATGCATGTGCATAAATATGCACTACTGCAGTACGGCCTTCAGTTGAGCGGGATGCAGGAGGATCTGGAGAGGATGAAGGAGGAGAACCGGTTGCTCCGGCGAGTCGTCGACCGGACCATGCACGATTACGGCGAGCTGCAGATGAAGCTAGCCGCCTACAAGCCGCAGCTACCGGCAGATGAACCTAATAAGGTAATAAATAAATTTGATTTCTTAGCTGAGCTAATTAAGCTGGTTTAGCTACGCTAAATAGTAAATATCCAATTGAGCACTAGCTAGCTTAGCGCGCTCATCTCGTGCATGGATTTAATTATTCTTCCACTGCACGTGACACACCATAATTACCATATCAATTTAAGTCACGCCTTGTTTTGCGAACTCTTGATTCGATTTCTCTGTAAGTATAGGAGCCCGAGGTGTTCCTCTCTCTCGGCGCCACGGCCGCCGCCGCCGGCGGCGGATTCTCGGAGGCGAAGAAGAAGGAGCAGGCGGCGCGGCGGCAGCCTTCGGTGGGTAGCGACGAGACGGACGACGGCAAGGAGGATCTAGGGTTGTCCCTTAGCTTGGGAGCATCGTCGTCGTACGATGAGGATCAGAAGCCGGCAGCAAGGCACGACGCCGACGGCACGGCGGTCATCACCGACGGCAAGGGTAGGGGTGGTTACGCGCTGCTGGAGAGCAGCACGATGGGCCCGTCAGCTGGCGAGCTCGCATCGGCCGGGATCGCGAGCCAGAGCGTCAACCCGGCCAACCGCAAAACTAGGGTTTCGGTGCGCGTCCGGTGCCAAGGCCAAACTGTAAGAGCCAATTAATGCATCGATCTCGCCATGCATGCAACTTTTTGTGCATGCGACACGCATGATTCTTGATAATAATCTGATGTACGTGTGTGCCGTTGATGCGCCGGGCAGATGAACGATGGGTGCCAATGGAGGAAATACGGGCAGAAGGTCGCCAAGGCCAACCCGTGCCCGAGAGCTTACTACAGGTGCACCGTCGCGCCGGGCTGCCCGGTGCGGAAGCAGGTAACAAGAAATCTTTGTTGCACCGGTTGACATTGAGTTTTCATTAGGCATTGGTGCGTGTGTGCATGGATGGAAGGATTAATTGATCATGTGTGATGGCGCGCGCGCGCGCAGGTGCAGAGATGCCTGGTCAGCCTGGAGGACATGTCGATCCTGGTGACGACGTACGAGGGCACGCACAACCACCCGCTCCCCGTCGGCGCCACCGCCATGGCCTCCACCACCTCCGCCGCGGCCACCTTCATGCTTCTCTCCAGCACCAGCTCCTCGTACTCCGTCTCCGACGCCGGCGGCGGCGTCTCGACCGCACCGTCGACGTCCTACCTCAGCCCGTACCTGCTCAACTCCAGCTCGCACCGCTCCTCGCCCGGCTCGCCGTTCCTAAGCTCGCCGCCGCTAATTCCCGGCGCGACGGGCGGCGGCGGAACGCAACATCTCAACCTGTTCGGGAATTCGTCTCTGCTAGCTCCGCAAGCGCCGCCAAGCCACAGCAACCACCCGTGGTCACCGAGCCCTCCGCTCGGCGGCGCGGGGGGTGGGTTGCTGGGAGGGCCGGGCAAGAGGCCGTTCTGGAGCACCGGCGGCGACGAGAATCCGACGCCGGAATGGACTGGAAACGTCGGCGCGGTGATGTCTGACCCGAACAAGTTCTCGGCGAGGATCAACAACTTGGTGCGGAAGGAGGCGCAGACCATGGTAGGCAAGGACGGCGAGAGTAGCTGCAGCAAGAGTGATAGCAAGTGGGGCGTGGTTGAATCACTTCCACCCCATGAGAAGTAGTGAGAATGAAGAACTAGCTAATTAACTGCGGCATAACAGAATTAAATGATATGATATGGCAATCAAATAGAATTGTTGTGTAATGTAAACGGATCAAATTAGGAGCAAACACACATTGCGGAATTTTAATTTGGGGGCATTTATTGGTTGTAACTTTTTTTTCAAATTTTATCTTGAAAATGGTAATAGTAATATTCAGCCATCCACTTGTTTTATAGTCTCTGTATCATATGCACAAAACACCTTCTATGTACAAATGCACAAGACCGATGGTGGCCCTACGTCCAAAAACCAATAAAAATAAGTTCGAAGGGGTTTTTTGCAAACTGGCAGAGAGAAGCGAAGGTGCACTGTGGGGGTCCTTTTTGCAAAAACGGCGTTGTCCTTGGTTTTTGATGCAGTGTCATGATCGGCCTTGTGTATTTGTACACGGAGGACGTTTTGTGCACAGGATACGGAGCCGTTTTATAAGAGGAGTTTTACCATCCTTGAGGAGGTACCAAGAGGTACAAGGTAACATGAGGTACTAAATCAGATCTAGCCATTGATTTGAGAGGGGTAAGATTGGAAAAAAATTAGAAAAATTTGGGGGGAAAACTTGCCATGCCCCGCCGCTAGCGTCCTGTCGCCGCCGCCGGCGTTCCAGCACTGCGCCGCCTCGAGGTCTCTGCGCCGACCTGCGCCGCTCGGCACCGCCGCCCAGGCCGCGCCGCCCCTCTACGCCGCTGCTCTGGCCGCCGCCCACCGCCCAGGTCGCGCCCCCCTCTGCGCCGCCGCTCTGGCCGCCGCCTAGGCCGCACCGCCCCTCTACGCCGCCTCCGCCTAGGTCGCACCACCCCTCCATGGCGCCGCCCAGGCCGCGCCGCTGCTGTCGTGGCTGCTTCCTAAACCGAGCCACTGCCTTTTTTTACGAGAAATTACCGGATTACCCTTCCACCTTTGACCAGAACTAGAGGTACCATTTTTTAAGAGGGTAGGTACCAATAGGTACTGCCTAATCTATGCCGTTGGATTAGAAAGATCAACGGCTCAAATTTGGTACCTCATCACCCTTACGGATGGTAAAATTCCTCGTTTTATAAAGGGTTAATTTTTTCTGTGCCATTACGATTTTTACGGTTTGCCAAAATGCCATCGTTGTGTCACTGCCAGATGGGGGCCGCCACAGTCACTGACAGTGGCATGCAAGCAATTTCTGAAAATTATAATGGCATGTGAGTAATTTTCCACTTTATTAAACCCTATATTTTTGTATCATCTTATGGATAGCATTTCCACACTACAAGGCAGTGGTTAATTCAAGAATTAATAAAGTATTTGTGATGTCTATGTTTGCCAGCATTTTAGACATTGTAGAGAAAAGGTTGACAGGTGGATTATTGGCAGGATTTAATTTGGTCCATCTAAACTAGTTGTTTGCTGAATTAATGCTTTGCATAATTATTTGGTCTAGTGTACACCATGATGGGGTTGTAATGATTATTACACTGTCCATAATTTCAGAAGAATTTTTCAATAGATCGAGTATGATCGAGATTATCATCCCATAAGATCACATTCAATGTGAATATGAGATCAATTAATAATTAATATACCAACATGCTTGGTATAGATCTATTGAGACAGATCATGCAAACTCAATCAGCAAGTATTGTGTTGTACTGTACTAATATATCTGCATTATTATCAGGTATAGTGAAGATACATCGTTCTTATTATTAATTTAGGAAGCTTAATATTTAAAGAATAGCTAACAAATATCTAGTTAGTTGATGAAAATACAGAGAAGTTAGTATTCTATAAAATGTTTTTAAGATGTTGCGGCTAGTAAATTCTATAATCTGGATTACAAATCTTAATCATTTTAAGAAGTAACCGTAGTTTCCTAAATCCCAATATGTTGTGAAAGGACGTGAGTTAGATGATACTAAATCTTGTTATAACTTTAATGTTAAACGTGTGACTTCCTAAGAAATACTCGTATCATCACATCTCCGACACGATTTTTTAAAATAATATTTTTTTTAAAAAAATCAAATCTAGTACTCGATTTTGAAAATTTGCAAAAGTAGACTATCGTCGGCACTTGATCGGCCGAACGTGGCCACATCAGCCTCGTTCGACACTTCAACAGCTGAACGTGACCACGTCAGTCTCGTTCGATACTTCAACAGCCAAACGAGTCCACATCAGCGCCGTCGTGGCCACGTCAGCCATGTTCGGCACTTAAGTGCCGAACGTGACTAGCGTGGCCAAATTTGTTGATTCAGTGCCAAACGTGGCTCTATAAATGGGGTCACTGCATCAGTGAATTTAGACATGTCAGCCTCGTTCGGCAGTTGAAGTACCGACGTGGTCACGTTCGACGAAAGTAGTCGTTACATTGCTGACGTGGCCACGTTCGACCGATCAAGTACCGAGCGTGCAGTGGCCTGATCTAGCCACGTTCGGCCAATCAAGTGCCGACGGTAGTCCACTTTTGTAATTTTTTGAAATTAAGTAGCAGACTTGAATTAAAAAAAAATAAAAAAATTCTCTCCAACACACCCATAACCTTGGATCAAAATTGGACCGTATACCCTTGTTACAAAAACCATATATGTCCGATGGTGCAGTGCAGCTGGGCCTTGGCACTGCTGCACGCAGCCAATCTAGTACACTCTTGACATATCTGCCTGGAATCTATGACGAATTTCACAGAGAAAACGCTACAGTTTTCAACGCATCTTGGCAACCTGACAGAAATACTGAAGTCCTATGCTCTCCTATAAACCTTAATTACTTGTCAGTTCAGTTCATTATGGCAGGCAAAAGGGTGTCATTATAGAGAAAGTAGAGGACAGGAGGAATGGAAATTTGACGAGCGAGATCGAAGGTCGCATTCATTCGGAGGAAAACGGAAGGTTTGGCCGAGTCAGCTGGAACAAGAGCTCATTCGCCCCGGACTCTGGTGCTAGCTTCTTCAGGAGTTTCGATCTGATTATTTCAACATGTACTGTAATGTATCTCACTCTCTAAGAACATGTACAACCCTGAGACTGCGGAACGGTTTTCAAAGTATAAGAGACAACAAAAAAAACTGTATGGTACAACTCTAAGTTCTCTAAGCTCTTGAATCATAAATGCAGCTAAGAGACAATGCGTATGGAAAATTGTGTAGATACGAGCTCTTCGCAAAGAGGCCGTCTCTTGTATTTTTTAGTTACCCCTAGAGACCTCTCAAGAGACCACCTATTAAATGGGGTTGTACACGCCATAATGTATTGCACTTTCAGTATTGAGAGGGTTTAGGGGCTAAATTTTAGCCTATATCACATCAGATGTTTGGACATTAATCTGAAGGACTAAACGTGAACTAATATAAAAATAATTACAGAATCAGAGGATAATTCGCGAGACAAATTTATTAAGCCTAATAAATCTATGATTAGCAAATGTTTACTGTAGCATCACATTGTCAAATTATGGCGTAATTAGACTCGTCAGATTCATCTCGCGAATAATCCACCGATTATGAATGAGTTTTATAAATAATCTACATTTAATACTTTAAAATAGTATTTAAACATTAGATGTGATAGGGGCTAAAATTTTAGCCCATGTTCCAAACAGCCCTATATTTAAGGGAAAATTACTCACATGCCATTATAATTTTCATAAATTGTCTATATGCCACTGTCAGTGACTGTGGCGGCCCCCATGTGTCAGTGACACATCGATGGCATATTGGCAAACCGCAAAAATTGTAATGGCACAGAAAAAATTAACCCTATATTTAACCATCAAGTAACAAGTGACAACTGACCATCATGTCCATAGTCCACACCGTAATGAACTTCTGTTACTGGGTTAGAACAGGAGCAGTGAAAAACATAAAACCATTTTGGTATGATAATTGTGGTCTCTAAGCTAATCATTAATTATAGTTCAAAATAACCAGTCCAATACCGTTAAACTAAACCAGTAACCATAATAACCAAACTAGTTATTGTTAATAGGGCACTCCCAACTATATATCTATCTCAGTTGTCTTTACGGCGTTAAATAATCTACCACGTAAGAAAAAAATTAATATATCAACTTTGGGGTAAAAAATTACGCTTATATATTTAAATAGCCTTAAATGACTAGCTCACAGGCAAAACTGAACTACGCACTGGTTAAGGCCTCCAAAAAAGATAATAATCTTACGTTATGTTCATAGTATTTTGTTAAGCTGAGTTCTAGGTCCCTATTACAATAGAAAAGACATATATTTATAGGCAAAGATACAATAAAAAAGTATTATTCTACCCTCTAGCTACAACCATTATTGTAGATTATGTACACAAGACTTAGTATGGGCAGAATAATAAAACCAAGTGTGAACATAGCCAAAAAGCAAATGTCTTGTCATATATTACGACGTGTCTCTGAGATAAAGACCCTTCGAAGTGGAGACAGTCCTTCAAGATCCTTTTGCCTCCGTAGGGGCTTTGGAATGCCTTCAATAGGACTCCATATTACACCTTCGAAGTATCCAAAACAGTTCGTTTAATTACAACGTGATATAATTATTTTTCCCCAACAGTTAAAAAGTTAATAAGTCGAGAAATAAAACATCATAGAAAGTAAGTCTTGTATAAAAAACTCTCTATAGATATTCAGAAAAAGAGGAGATTAGAAGAGAAAAAAAGAAAATATATAATCAGGTATAAATTTATTTTAAAAATATTAAATATTAAACAAATAGTGCATTTGAGTGATGTCCGAAAAAAGAGTAAAATTGAAAGTGAGCTCACTAATCAGCTAGCGCACGGTTTGTTTTACCTTGTAACATCTCTAAGAGATGCCATATTCGATTCCCTATAATCAAATTTAGGGTACTAACGGAGTGCATTGCAACAGAAAAAAATTACAACATTAAAAAACATCATGCAAATAAAGATAAACGAAACTGAAGCGGAAGTGTTTTAGTTTGATACAAGGAGTGGTGGCGGTGATAAACTCACCACCACTAGATTCTTTTAAAGTAGTATAGATTTGTTATAAAAATTATACTCGAATAGATTCATTATTTTATTCTCTACTCATCTCTCAAATGTAAAACAAAATCTATTCCATATCTCAAATTTAAAACGGACAAATTACTCCATCAAATTTAAAACGGACAAATTACTCCATGCTTGTCAATTAATGCACTAGTTATTCTTCATTTACCATTATTTTATCAATTGTAATTGAAATTGTTGCAAACACGTGATAAGAAAATGACGATCATTTAATTTATTTTTTTAGAATATTTAAGGGTTAAACTGCAATCTGTACCAAGCATGTTTATGTTTTATTCTTATTCACTTATGCTATTAAATAAAATTATATATTTTTTGATTAGATTTATAATTTAGCTATTTTTTAAAAATAAAAAACAATTCAATGATCAAAATCATATAAAGATAGAATCTTTTAAACTCGTTCTCTGTTCTCTCAACGAAAGATACTCCCTCCGGTACACAAAAATAAGTCGTTTTAGGTTTGTATCAAGAGTATGCTAAAACAAGTAAGTTTGTATTTTATT
Source organism: Zizania palustris (assembly GCA_019279435.1). Lineage (NCBI taxonomy): Eukaryota > Viridiplantae > Streptophyta > Magnoliopsida > Poales > Poaceae > Zizania > Zizania palustris. The sequence continues at coordinate 36,425,985 of JAAALK010000287.1, read as the reverse complement.
GTGCATTTTGGACAACTATACCCCTCAAGTAGTACTATTTTTTTCTTGTTTTTCGTGCTATGTTTACTCTTACACTATATTTAATAGGGGTAAACATGGAAAGTACATACTAATTAATTATTCCTTGGTATATAAAATCATGTCCAAAATGACTTGTTTTTATGTACCGGAGAGAGTACTGTTGAAGATGCTATTAGTCGGAAAAAAAAGGAGAAGAGAGAAGCGTGGGACCACCGCACCAGCACGCTTCCGATCATGTGACGAGCCACCGTCCACGGCCCACCCCCACCACCGAACTCTCCCCTTTCCATTCCTCTCTGTCTCTCAGCCTCAGCCACCCATCCATCCTGGGGCTGCCTGCAGTCTGCAGCCTGCAGCCTGCAGCTTCATCACAACCCTACTGCCTCCTAACTCTTACCTGCGATGCGTGCGAGCCGAAAGACGCCAAGCCCAATCCGAACCCTATCCTCGATCACATATGAGCACATGATCCCAATCCCAAACCATCACACTTTCTTCTTCCATCCTCTCTCTGTTTACAAGAATCCTCCGACCTAACCGATCTAGTGATCTCGACCCATGCAATCCTCCGCCGAACTCTCTGGCTGCGGTTTTCTCGTCGCTTGGTCAAGTGAAACTCTGCTTAGCTTAGTGAGACCGTTTGCCGAGGTATTAATTAATGGTACGGCTACCATTACGCAATTCTAACGCAGATTAATCCGTTGAGTGAGTGATCCCAGTTATAATTTTTAAGCTCGCTATTCTGGAGGGATAAACAACTAACTGTAAACGAATCGGCTTCTTTTTAACACGGGTGAACCTCACCAACACCTCCCAAATTACCCACTCCTATTATAGTGTTTACAAAACCATCTGTCAGATATTAGCGGCATGAAGCTGGAATCAAGTCGGAGTAGATCCAATTGAAAGCGCTCTAAAAAATAAACTGGAGTGATGGAGTAGTATCTAGCCGGTTTCAAATGCTATACTCCAGTTTCAGTGTGGATTTTAGGACCTAGAACTTTACCATGGAACTTTACCAAAAAAGACACTAAATCTAAAATAAACAGTCCAATTTCGATTATAAGAAACAGTAGCACTAGGGTTGTTTGAGTATGAAATTAAAGGGATATTCTTTTGCAAGCGTGCTACAGTTCAACGGAGGAGTACACGAGTACGGCGGCAAACGCAACACGTCCCGTAAAAGGCACCCGTTTCGTCACCGTGGCGACACCCCCCCGGGCGGTCGCGCCGCCGTCTGGACGCGGTCCATGGGCCTGGCCGCGACCCCGCGCGCGCCCGACGTGGGGCCGGTGTATGGACCGGGTCTGTATGCCTCGAGGCGGCGTCGGCCGTAATTGCGACCCGCTCCCCCTCGCCGTGGGCCCCACCCGCTCTCCTCAGTCCGCACTCCGCACCCCTCAACGAAATCCGTTTTTTTAATCCTTTTTTGCGCCATTTTGTTTTCCCGATCGAGTGCGGAGATTTGCTTAACTTGCGTCCTTGTCTTTCTCTCCCTTTCTCTCTTCTCGGTTGCTTTGCTCCCGTCGCGTCGCCTCCAACTCCGTCGCGGCCTCGCGCTCACCGCCGGAAGCCGGCTGACCTCCGCTCCCGCATCGGCCTAGGTACTGCCTTGCCGTGCCCCCCCCCCCCCCTGCTTCGCGATTCAGGCATCTCAGATTTGGTTGGTTGGTTGGATGGTTGGTGCCTTTGTGGTGGTTTTGTTTTCAGGCCCTAATTTTTTCCTGGAATGGTGGCTAAGGCGATTCCTTGGAGGAAATTTGCTTGCTTTGGGGGGAATTCTGGGTATTCCGGTGTGATCTGAGTGTTTTCTGGCTGGTCTGGAATAAATATGTGGAGCTTTCTGATGGCAGGGATCTAGGTCAGGATCTCAGACTGGGTGGACAAATTTGATCTCCTCAAAGAGAATTTCGTCTTCCTAGGGAAGATTTGCATGACTGTGGTTAAAATTCTGGGATATTTGCTCTCATGCCGTTGGTGACATTTGCTCTTTGACCTGAAATCGAGGATAGCTGAGCAAAATGAGTGTCCTTTTGTGAAAATTAGAGCTATTAAAGCAGTAAAATGAAAGCGATGCTTGGTTTATTGTTTGCGTGTAGATTGGATAGATGTCCGCAATGGCGTAGTAAAATACCCTTACTGGTATCTTTTGCCCTTCTGTCCATGAATTTCCTTGTGGTTAGCAAATTTGTAGGAACTAGGAAATTATCATCTCAAAGAAGGGACTGTAGATGTGATGTTGCCTATGGATGCGTAATTGTGAATCGTAAGTGGCAATAAAGCTTCAATTTCGGATTCTGTTCTTGTGCCAATTGTTAGTGCAAAACATAGAAAAATCAGTATTTGGGATATAAATTAAGTTAATAAATCACAAGCACTTCTTTCATCTCAAGCCATGGTTCTTTGCCTGAAGAGCAGGAAGAGAGATGCTTCTCGGGTAATGCTTAATGGCGCACTACTGCACTGTTGAATGGATAAGGTGCTTTTAGATGGAGAAAATGTTCATAATTTTGCCACTAGAATTTTGGGTTGAGAATGGTGAATTTTGGACCAAGCTCTGGCATAAGAGAACCCTTTGCCAACCTCCATCCATGTGTTGGCAATCATGGAAGGAGGACCAGGATTGTAAAACTTAAAGAAGCTACCTTTGCTTCAAATTCTTTTCTTGTGCTGGTAACTTAGCATGTTCTTAAAGGATGGAATCCTTGGCCCAATTGCAGTATCAATTGATTCTCTCTAATTAAAAAGTTATGCGTTGTTTCTTGTTTTCTCTTTTATTCTGGTAGATCTGAGAGCAGTCCTGAGATGCTCCATGTGGGCCACTGGTTTCCCTTTAGTTCTTATCTGTCTCTTAGGTGTGACTTTTTAATGGGTGATGTAGATCACATCTAATGTGTTACACTGATTTGATTATTTAAAGTTTCTAGCTGTTCCTCTTCCTACTCGTTTCTTTATGTTCCTACCCATCTGTGGTTGGATCCCATGAAGTGTACCTGTGACTTCTGCTGCCTTAGTTGCTTGTTTGCCATTGTTGTGGATCTGAAGTTTGATAGTTTGTTTTGGAAGGAAAGCTGCTGCAAGAGTAAAGCTGCAGTTGGGTGGTCATGTTGCTCATGATTCACCTTATATTGTTGCAATAATCAAGGATGATTGCTTTATTTATTTAGCATTTTGACATGAATTTCATACGATGCAAGGTTTTGCACCTTACAGCTCGTGTTTTTTTTTGTAAACATGCAACCTTAGTTAAGTAATTCTTATCCACATTTCTATGCAAACCATATGATGATGACTTCCTAGACAGGTTTCTGAAGAAATGGCAAGAAGCGCAAGGGCAAGGAGGCATGTGGCTCGTCAGCTCAGAACCACCCCATATCCCATTCCTTCATACCGCTGGAAGTCAATGAAAGAGTCGAACCGAAAGAAAACTCTGCCAGCAGCACAGAAGATGGACTGGGAAGAGGCCAACTGCTCTGTGTGCATGGAATACCCGCACAATGCTGTTCTCCTCCTCTGTTCCTCACATGATAAAGGCTGTCGCCCTTACATGTGTGGAACTAGCTACCGCCACTCAAATTGCCTTGATCAGTTCAAGAAGGCTTACACCAAGGGAGCATTTCTTGAGGAACTTCCTGCCAACACCGTTGGCATGAGCATGGACTCAGCACCATTGACTGCAGGTGAAAAAACCAATTTGATTGATCTTGCATGCCCTCTGTGTCGTGGCAAGGTGAAGGGATGGACTATAGTGGAACCAGCTCGAAGTTATCTCAATGGAAAAAGGAGGACATGCATGCAAGATGGTTGCTCATTTGTAGGGACCTACAAGGAACTCCGCAAGCATGTGAAGTCAGAGCACCCTCTTGTAAAACCAAGGGAAGTGGATCCCATCCTTGAGCAGAAGTGGAGATTGCTAGAGATTGAAAGAGAGAGGCAAGATGCACTCAGTACAATAACAGCAACTATGGGGAGGGCCATTGTTTTCGGTGATTATGTGCTAGACTTGGAAGATGGTGATGACTTGGAGGATGTCGAAAGTGACGAAGATGATAACGACAATGGGCATGGGACGGATAACACTCGAAGAATGCTGATGTTTCTGATGCGTCAAGTTGCTCGGCATCATCAGAACCAAAGGCTTCATAATGCAAACGCTTCATCTGGCATTGCCGAGGATAATTATGTGGTGCGCAGTGGTGCAAATGGAGTGGCACCTTACACTTACCCCTTGGAAGGAGAGGATGATGATGACTTGGTTATGGCCGGAGAGGGAAACCATGGCATGCTGAGGCTAGAGAGGCGCCGGCGCCGACGCCGTAGAAACCGCGAGAGGCTGTTCTTAGGTGCTAATTGATACATCAGGGGCTCTACCACCAGAGGAGTAAATGCACATCCCGTTCTCTGGTGCATAGCATTCATCAATTTCAACCGCATTTTACTTGTTCATGATCATGTACCGAGTAGCTGTCTTAACCTTTTACTTAACCTTTTAGCTCATCGTTTCCCTTCAATGTATGCCATCTCACATTCTTTGTTGAAAAGGAAAATACCGCACCCATCTTGTGCGGTTTGTGTAGCTTTTATTTTCGAGTATTCAGAAGCTTACCCATTTGGATGACATGGCTAAAGTTTAGTCTTTGTTAGAAGGATTAAACATGAGCTAATTATAAAATTAATTACTGAACTTCTAAGCTTTAAGTCTAATTAATCTATCATTAACATATTTTTACGAGCACCACGTTATCAAATCATGAACTAGTAATTATCATGAACTAGTAATTAGGTTTAATAAATTCATCGCACAGATTAGTTTATAGATTTTGTAATTAGATTTATAATTAATTTATATTAAGTCCTTTTAAAACCATGTCATCTGGAGGGTGTGTTTGATTATATCGTGAGTTGTGAAAAAACTGTTGTGAGGTGTCTGCTGTGAAAAAACTGCTATGAATTGTCTGTTGTGTAAAAGTTGAAAGTCATTTGGTTGAAACTATTGTAAAAAAGCTTATGTGAGCTGACTGTGTTTTTATAACCAATAATTTTCATCATTATAATATTATATACATATATATAAATAAGAAACAGTCAACATTGATGCAACTAAATAACTAGAAAATATATTAGATAAATAAAAAATCAATAGCTCACCTCATAAAGTAACCAACAACTAAATAGCTATTTCATGAAATTGTGCAATACAATATAAATCATAATGATGTTAGATCAATTAAGATACCTTGAATTCATGTTATTCAGTTTGTACTAAAAACAAAAAAGCAAAAAAGTAGGGTCAAGCTGTTTTCAAATTTGTACCAGAAAAAACTGTTTTTCATAGAAAAAATAGTTTTGATAAACTCATTTGATTTTCAAATTTGTACCAGAAAAAAACTGTTTTTCATAGAAAAAATAGTTTTGATAAACTCATTTGATTCAACTTTTATTTTTTCACAACAAAAACATATTTTAAAAACAGAACCAAACACACTACCGTAACCAAGCTGTAACCGAGCTTTTATTTGACCTTGACAGTAAATTTTTTGAAAAAATATAAAAAAATGATAGAAATACTTGGTGATTTATGATGGTTTTTGTTTTTAAAAAAAATTGAATAAAAATATTATTTTAAAAAAATGCTAACATTGGAGTAGCCGACGATCGGCGACAAATTCACCAAATCCACACGGCAAGTTGGGGGCAGGTATGAACATTAGTTAAATTGGACATTGTACTGTCTCCACTTTTAGCCGAAAGTTACATCTACGTGACGTTCTCATGTTCCAAAGGCTAAAAAAACTTGTCTGTTTATGTCCATTGTTTTACAGGCATCGACGGATCGACCACCATTTGGATTTTGGATTGTGAGAATTACAAGAAAACACACATCGGTTTCAGTTTTCCACGGAGAAACTACAATAACAGAACAAATTTTACTACAAACAACTCTCTGTCAAAATTTTTAGCATGTTCTAACTTTAGCTGGACATTTAAAAAAGCAACAAAGATACCTGATGATTTGATAAAAAAAAAACGCAACACCGTCTGTCCGCTGTTCTTACCGAGTAGAAATAACCAATGAGTGTGACAAGCTTTATTTGTGGTTCATTTCTCACGTTACATATGTAATCGATAAGCGGACTGTTTTACATCTATACAAGAGAATTCTGACTATGCACATTTCGAGCCCTCGAAACCCTCTGTTAACCGATTGCCTTCAAAACTTTTGCGCCCTATGCTGGAGATCAATAACCCCTCCACTCCCTCTTTTGGGGGGTATAACAGCAGGAAAAGGAAACAACTGTGTATATCAAATATACAAGCTAGCTAGGGATCTCATGAAAGGCACCAATTACATCAAGGAGCAAGAACAAGAACTTTAATGGTGCCCTGACTGTTAGCAACCAACATGGTTGGGCTGTCGCTCTTCCAGCTGACGGCGCTAATAAAATAAGAACCAGGATCATCATCAGAATCATCGATATCAGAGGATATAAATCTGTGGTTGGCAGCAGGTTTTGAGATAGCCTGCAATTGGTGCAGAGTTACCGGGAGTTAGAAAGCTATATGGATTCATAGGGGACCATCAGCTCAGTTAAGCAGCATGGCACATGATGCTGAATCGCTGATACAGGAACAAGAGCAAGTAAGCTTTCAATTACCTTGTGGTAAACAAAAACCTCATTGGTTTCACTCCCGCAGGCAATATATTCATTATTTACAGATAGCCCAACAAAGTTCTTCTCATTCTTGTGCCCTCTGAATGTCCTTACCTGAAAAGAGTACCATTTTAAACAAAAGGCCAACAATATATGTTATTAGATGTGCAAGAGGCAATATTACAATATTATTAAGAGTGAATGGCAGTGCAAGAAAGATCTCAATGGCTCGTACAGGGCAATTTTCCTTGACATCCCATAACCGTAATGTGCTGTCGGTTGACGCAGATGCAAGCTCATTGTTAGATAGGAATTTCACATAAGAAACAGCTTTCTTGTGCCCACCAAAAACATGGACAGGTGCACTTGGATTTCGTAAATCAAAATAATGAATATGGTGATCAGCAGAACCCACCTGTGATAATGTAACATCTGGTCAGTAAACAAATCATTTGTTAAAAATGAGCCAAGAAAATCGAAGGAGCATACTGCAATGTGGTGGCTCGACCCAGGATTATATTTGACAGAGCAAATATTGGCCTTCATGTCAATATTGATGGCGCTTGCTTCTTGTTTTGTGCACCACACTTTGACCTAATATACACCACATTAGGTTCCATTATCTATTAAGCAGTATATAACTGCAATGCAGACGCTTTCACCTGTGCATTAATTGAGGTGCGGATAGCCAAGGGTAGAAGAATGTACCAATATAAAAAATACATGAAAAACTGGCAACAAAATCAATTCCCAGTATCACCACCCAAACATGTTGCATAACATTGCAACATCTTCAAGTTATATTTTACCATATTTTGAGAACTAATACCAAGTTTTTTTTTCCTTTTGGGAATAGCAAAAGTAACTGCAGCATTGACATTCTCAAATACCTTGCAATCATCACTCCCGGATACTAGCATTGAGGGTTCTGTACGAGAAAAATCAACACTCCATGCTCTCTTTTCATGCTCTTCATACTCCATCACACTCTAAAGAAACAATATATAAATACCATGAATTCCAATTTGAAATATAAAACATCTGTGCAAAACGAACTATGGAACAGAGAAAGTATACCTGGCGGGTTTGGACATCCCAAACAGTTACTATACCCTCATAGTCACTACTTGCTATAACATTTTTTGAGTACTTGTTCCAGCTAAGGCAGCTGAGTTTAGATCTAGTAGCCATTTCAACAACTGGACAATGCATATCTGACGGTTCATTGACGACCTAAGAAATAATATAAGCTGAACTTGAGTAATTTCAAATAATATATAACTATGACCAACAGAAGTTTTCTGAAAAAAGCAAACCTACTGTTGAAAATTCGAAGACTTTAATGCGCTTTGATACTCCAGCAGTAGCGAATAACTCATCATCACGATCAAATTCAATACTGCATTTAAGAAATATCAATGTTAGTTCCTTATTTTCATGAAAGGTAGGTGACTAAAAAACATATTAGGCTACAGATAGAAATGGAAATGAGAATCATGCATCCACAAACAAGACATACTTGAAGGAGTCATATTTTTGCTCCTTGTAATACATTGTAAATATCAGCAATCAAATTATCAGTAGATGTATTTGCTAATCGAACACCATTGAAGCTTCACTGATGATGAGCAATATAAACCCTCCCTCTCCAACCCACCCTCCTCTCCTCTTCCCTACAGTAGGCTCAAGGATTAAGCTATGAGCCTATGAGAACACCCTCATTGCCAATAGCATGTGGAAGCACAAGAAATAAACTTTGTTCAGATCAAACTACAGAACAGAAGATGCAAATTTTGTAAAAAGTACTCACCTTGATACAATGTTTGCAGAGTGAAACAGATCTCCATGTCTTAGTTCCGCAATCACACGTAAGCGACTGAAGCATACATGACAGAGAACAAAAGCATTAAGCATGATAAACTAAATGAATAGGCATAAACACTACTACGAGCAAATTGTATCACAAAGGACAAATCAGCAGACCTATATTGAGTGAATGTTGTTAGCACAGACTGGAAATCCTCAAGTCCTGCATGATAACCTTCTTTATTCATTATAACTATGTCTCGTTCTTCCAGCCTACGTGATTGTGCTCCAGTACGCCGCCTTTGCAGATAGTATTCTTGAAGCTCATTAAACTGCAATATACGTCATATAGCATTAGGTCATAACAAATGGCATAGGAGTCAAGTAAAAAAACAAATGGCATAGGATTAGCACCCATCATTTCATCTTACATCAAAATAAGAAAAATATTATGTGTCTAGTATATGTTGTCTACATTCCTACAACATGGAAACAATCTATCATGCGTACAATGGGAGAAACAAACCTGTGCTTGAACTCGCCTTTTCCGAGCAATAACATTGCCTGATTGTATAGGGGAACTGGAAGGCTCTGAGCAAGTGAGAGCATCTCTCCTTTGAAATCCGTGGTGTCTAATTTGACCTTTCAAATCAACCTTCTTATTCTGTAAAACCCCTGGAGTTGATGAACTAAGTGGTACCCGAGAGTCAGGAGGAAAGAAACCGCTGGGCTTGTCCATAGGTGAGGGCCACATCTTTGATGCAGCAGGATCATCCAAAAGCATGCGAAGCTTCATGGAATACCTTTCTTTTGTTCGATATAATTCTAACCTATGTCTCTCCACAGCACTTATATCTTCTTTGATGTATTGTAGGTCAGTTTGAATCTGTGTAAAAAGATGCTGATATCAATAACAAGAACAGACATCAGACAAAAAGCTATATGGACATATGGTTAGCAAGTAGGAGATTTTTTTGGTTCTAAGCAGCGAGAATAAGAAACCCTGCATAACAATTTTCCTTTTGTAGGCATGCATGAAGAGCCAAAAGCTCATTTGAATACAAATTATCAGGACAAACCTCATTCAACTCTTCCAGTTTTTGCTTTCTGAGGCAATGCAAGAAAACTAGCAATATTTGCATATTTGTCTCTGATTCTTGTTGCTCCATATGCCGCTTCTTCTCAGCAATCAAAGTCATAAGGCTATCTAGTTCTTTAACTGTCATATCATTTCCCTGGAAAAAAGGATGTGGGAATAAAATTAAAAACATGGCAGTGCTTAATATAATAACATAAGATGCTCCTGTGATGAAAAATTGAAATTAACCAACTCGTTTATTTTTTTGTTAGTAAGTGAAAACAGGGAGCCAACAAAACATATTAATAGGAAAACCTGATGATTACACTACTATATTCTCATTTACAAAGATGGCGTTCTGACCATGCTAGTGCAAATCTATGTTCTGGTACTTAGTTTATCATCTGGACATTCCTTATAACAGTGAAGAGGAGGATAGAGATCATGTGGTCGTAACAGGAGAGGAACAAAATATAGTTTCATAGGGGTTACAAGAACTAATATTCTGCAATGGATGCAGGAGTAAATCTTACTCACAGCAGAAATTAATTGCAACCTGAAGATTACAACTGAGATACGCAAAAAAAAATCTTACAGTGCATATAACCATTCAGGTGCATATCATTAAGTTTCATGAGGTGGCAAAAGTACACACTTGCAAAAGCTACACATGTGCAGCGACTGACCTGTTGCAGGGCATATCGGAATTGATCGATTGGCGATGCTGTCTTTGCAATTTGGCGGGCTGACATTTTCTTCAAGACCTATGTGTACATAAATGCGATAAAAATGCTTAGAGATGCCTCTTTATAACATTATAATGCCAGTTTCAAGCAATCAGTAAGCATGAAGCTTTCTTCCAGAAGAGTCTGCAGTAATAAACACCACAAACATGACAATGCCATAGCTTGTTTGAAGTTTTAACAGAAATTGAGAAGGACCGTGTCAATGGGAAAATTATATAACTGGCATTGACAGCCAGAATGGACCCAGAAGTATTGCCAATGATTCTGAATAAGACTGGCCTTTACAACAAACTGTAATGCACCGTGCAAGTCAAATAACACTGAACTATCTAGTCAGGATGTGTGCCTGCTACTGTAGAAGCTATCACAAACTATAATGCACATAATGACATAATCACAACATCAGCAACTGTTCAATAGAAGCTAGAAATGAAACCGCATACATTCCTTAAAATTTGATGTAATCATCTTCCCAAGTGACATTCATAGGTATCTAAAACCGCAGTGGCAGCATGGTACCGTCGAGTGGCATTTCAATTAAACAGTCTTACATTTCTAGTTTCAGGTAATCATCCCAATCGGTCAGCAGAACATGGAAGCTACGTCCAATTCACCGCAAATGAGGTCGAGGACTCGGGGCTTAGGGCAAGTATCTAAGCAGGGGAAGCAACCGAACCTTGTCGAGCAGGAAGTTGGGGTAGAGCTGCGCCTTGGTGAGGTAGTTGCCGCAGCAGGGGCAATCGCTCTTGTGGCTGAGGTGCGTGACGATGCACATGTAGCAGAAGCTATGGCCGCAAGCGGTGAGGAAGGCGTCCTTGATGACCGCCATGCAGATCGGGCAGAGGAGGTCTCTATCGGCCGGGGTCTCCCCATCCGCCCCGGCGGCAGCGCGCGCGCCCGCCTCCTCCGCCGCCGCGGGGGCGGCCGTGGACGCGTCACCGGACGGCGCGGGCTCCTGCTTGGGCACGGACGGCACGAGCGCGCCGGCCACCGAAGAATCGCCCATGGGGGACGCCCTGCTGCGCTGGGGAGCCGAGCAGCTGGCTGTGATGGCGGCGGAGGTGGAGGCGGCTAGGCGGGCGTGAATAATTGCTCACGGGGGTGGGTGGCGGTGGACTGGTGGTGCGGTGTGTGCGGGAGGGAGATCTCGGGAATTGGGTTCTGTGGGCGTGGAAGCGGAAGGGTGTATGGGTGGGAGGAGACCACGTCGGGAACCCAGTAGGAGAGCGCAGAGCAAGCACGGTCGGAACCGGCTCCACTAACGTCAGTCGGTTATGCTATTCACAGTTTAAGGCTCTGTTTGGTTTGAGGTGACTAAACTTTAGGGACTAAACTTTAGTCCTTTTTAGTCCCTAAAGTACCAAACATGAGGACTAAAGGGGACTAAAGTTTAGTCCCTAAAGTTTAGCCCTTTAGTCACCCAAAACTTGCTAAATTGGACTAAAACTGCAATTTGACCCTTCTTGCCCCTCATCCTCAGACGCTGCCGCCGCCCCTCATCCCTCACGCCGCCGCCGCCCCCTCAGCCCTCACGCCGCCGCCGCCCCTCATCCCTCACGCAGCCGCCGCTCCTCATCTCTCACACCGCCGCCCCTCATCCTCAGACGCCTCTCACCACCCCTTAGCCTCTCACCGCCCCTTAGGCCTCAGCGGCGGTGGCAACCCGCTGGGGAGGGCCACCAACCTCCGGTCGCTGGAGCTCAGCGGGCTGGTGGCCGCGCACGCCGGCGCGCTGACGGTTGCGCTGGAGAGCTTGGATCTGCTGATGCACCTGGTTCTGCAGGGCGAGTCGCTGCCGGCGACCGTGTTCAGCATCCCGAGACTGCGGCGGCTGCAGAGCCTGAAGCTACTGGGTTCCATGGACTCGCCGGAGGGGCCGGACAGCGACGAGGTGGGGGACAGCGCGCTCGACACGGGGACAGCCCTCGCCCCTTAGCCCCTCATCCTGATGAGATTGCCAAGCGATGAAAACAAAATCAAACTTGAATGGTTCTGTTTTCATCAAAGTTCTATGTTTAATCAGTGAATTCTTATGTGTTTAATTTTCTTCCGGATGCCTGTTTGTGTTAATCTATTGCTGTGTTGATCAAAGTTCTATGGTTAAACGTTTGTGTTGATCAAACTTGAATGGTTATGTTCTTTTATCATCAAACCAACAGGACAGTCCAGGCGGCTAGAAATAATGAGCAAAACAATTCAAATTATTGATTAGGGGTATTTTGGTCTTTATTCAACTGCATTAATGGTCTTTAGTCACTAAAACCAAACAGGAATGGACTAAACTTTAGTCAGCTAAAAAAGAGAGGACTAAACTTTAGTTTAGTCCCTAAAGGAACCAAACAGGCCCTAATACTCCCTCCTTCTCATTATCTCCATCATCTAATAACTTGACATGATAACCAAGGCGAGAGATATGAAGCTTAAATTCTCTTCGTATGCTGTGTTTATTGTTTTGTTTTTCCGCACTCTCAACCTACATGTGCATGTGACAATGTGGAGTACTAGTAAAATAAGAAACAAAAGTGGAAGTCAAAGCCATGCATGTGGACTCTAAATCAATTCGCACATAATACGATGTGTTGTTTTAATGACTCAACTATTAGATGATGTAGATTGTGGGAAATCTGAAAAACGCTTAGATGATGGAGATAATGGGAAAGAGAGAGTAATAAATAACATGTTTTGAACTCAATAAAATACTTTCTTTTAGACTATTCATAGTGGTGGGTTTCATAACACTATTTTTTAAAAGTCTATATCATCTTTGTAACCGAATGAAATACCCTCTCTTAGTGAAGAGTTTTATTTCACTATTTCCTAGGCTAACCAATATAATTAAATGCAACTAGCTCTCATTAAATACCCTCTCTCTGATGAAACGATTTGACTCTCAGTGGGCGTTTTATTTTGTTTCATCCATCTTGGAAACGAATTAGCATCATGTCATGATGATGACACTACTTCCTTCTCTTCTCTCATTAATTAGATGTCATGTTAGCAAAAAATTTAATGTGATATGGTAATTAATACCATAAAACACCCCATGAAACTCCCATTGTGAATAGGCTGTTCACAGTGGTGAGTTTCAACACTATTTTCTAGAAATCTACATCAGTTTTGTAACTGAATGAAATACTCTCTCTCAGTGGAGAGTTTCATTTCACTATTTCCTAAGCTAACCAGTGTAATTAAATGCAACTAGCTCTCATAAAATACCCTCTCTTTGATGAAACAATTTAGCTCTCAATGGGTGTTTTATTTCGTTTCATCAGTCTTGAAAACTAGTTAACACCATGTCATGGTGATAACATTACTTTCTTCTCTTCCCTCATTAATTGAATGTCATGTTAGCAAAGAATCTGATGTGTCATGGTAATTAATACCATGAAAACCCCATTGTAAATAGCGGAGAGTTTCATTTCACTATTTCTTAGGCTAACCAGTGTAATTAAATACTTTGCAACTAAATTAAATATCATTTTTCCGATGAAACGATTTGGTTCACAGTGGGCGTTTCATTTCATCCGTCTTGGAAACGGGTTAACACCATGTCATGGAGATGACACTACTTCCTTCTCTTCCTCATTAATTTAATGTCACATCAACAAAAAATCTCTACCGTTAATAGCTTTATAGTTAGTCTCCTCATCTACATAGTCTATAGCGTGTAATTAGAAGTAAAATAAATAATTCAGATTTTAGATTTAAATTGTAAGAATAAATAATTGTAGAATCTAAAAATATACTAGAATCTCGAGCTAACAAACATCGATTTCTTTTAATTTTTACTAACTAAATACAAGTAGATACTCAGGTACTAACAAACTATCAGCTGGCTAAGAATATATCTAAAGTAGCATTGACCAGCACTCTTGAGTACGTCACTCTATCAACATCATTTTTTCTAGCTTCACCGTATAAGCTTGAGATAATCATATTGGAATGGCTATAAACTACGTATTATTCCTGGACAACCGAACCTATACAACAAGAAAAACATAGATTAACAGATAAAAAAACATAATCGGTAACTAACTCATGATTTTTTTTTCTAATTTCAGTCACTTTGTACGATCGCATAAGTGGTGAAATTCCGGATCCGTGCTCCAAGTTAATCATGTTCTTCCGATTTGTGCATTTAATCTCAGCATCTTGGTATGCTTAATCGGTCAAAGTTGACTAAGAGTTGATCGAAAGATATTGAACATCGAAGTTCTTCTCTCGGACTTTTTGGATTCTAACTAGAAGATTGCTTGAGAGACCCCTCGAGCCATGAAGCCTTTTAACCATGCTTCTCTGTACAGTCTTGGAGGCCCCTAAAGTCACTTCAGAGTAAGAACCAAAACCAAGAGCTTCAGTTTCCTCCAACAAGACATGTACTTTACAGTGTTAATATGATATTTTACTATATTACCCCTACATAATCCTTTATATGTCACTATTATAGTCAGTTGTAAGTAGAGAGTAGTTTGGTTACATCTTGTTTATATTGTGCCTATAAATACCCTCCTCTTTGCGAGGGTAAAAAAAGGAGGAATAGTTGTTATTCACATTTTCATATAATTCACTAGATGTAGCGCTATTATCCGACATTCGGAGGCTTGAACAAGTATTGCTTCCTTTTTACCCTTGCGAGGAGAAAGGTATTTATAGGCATAGTATAAATAGGATGCTACTAGACTACTCTCTACTTACAACCGACTATATCAGTGATATACATAAGGGTAACATGGTAAGTACCATATGAACACCATAATGTACACATTTTGTCGAATAGGACTAGAGCCCTTAGTTTTGACTCTTATTCCGAAGCGGCTTCAAGATCTTCAAGTTTATCTGACGGAGCGTGGTTCAAAGGCTTCACAGTTCGAGGAGGCTCCAAAGCAATCGTCTAGTCGAAGTCTCGAGGACCCTGGAGGGGCTTCAATGTTCAATATCTCTTGGTCAACTCTTAGTCAACCTTAAGGACAACGAGAGTTGTTTTCTCTAACAACAACTATTTCTGAAATCTGAATTCGAAACAAACAATTCAGATTCTGAACTTCAATTATGAGAATCAGGGTGTTTTGGTTGAGCGGTAGATTCCGAAAAAACTGCTATGAGTTGTGAGTTGTGAAAAAGTTGAGAAGTTGTTTGGTTAGAATAGCTGTGCATTTATGTTTTGGTAGCTCATGATATTTAGTTATATTTTTAATATGTAATTTTGCATGTAAATTACTATAATCATGTATTTGTGTAATGTTTATACTAAAATTATATATTTTTGAATTATACTAAAATGATATATTTTACTAAAATTTTCCCTTTTAAATTTTTACATGAACCAGAATGTTATAATATCATGGTGGGTAATTCTGTTCAAAGTTGAACTAAAAATATATGAAAGGCTGTCTCCCCAAATTTCAATTTATACTACAAAAAAGTTGGAGATTTTGACAAAATTGGTTGGTCTTTGGACCTGTCTTCTAGTTTCTTAACTGACAAGGGGGTTGAAAAAGCTGAACCAAATGTAGGTCAATAACCACATAATCTAGAAATAAGCTAAAATTCATAAGTTGAAAAACATCAATATTTTCATATTCTCACTAGCTATGTACTCAAACTGTCGTTTGGTTCTTTAATCTAAAAATTTAGTTCCATCACATCAAATGTTTTGATGCTATTTTAGAGTATTAAATGTAGACTATTTATAAAATCCATTCATAATCGATGAATTATTCGTGAGACGAATATAATGAGCCTAATTACGTCATGATTTGTCAATTTGATGCTACAATAAATGTTTGCTAATCATAGATTAATTAAGCTTAATAAATTCGACTCCTGAATAATCCTCCAATTCTGCAATTATTTTTATAAATAGTTCAAAAGTTTAATCCTTCAAATTGATGTCCAAACATCCGATAGCTAGAAAAATTAGCTACTGAAAACATCCAGCTAAAACAAACTTAAATTTTTAGGGTGAAAGAAGGGTCGAAAAATGTCGAGGCCGTTGCTTAAAGCCTTTAAGAGCATCTTCATTGTACTTATTATTTTTGACTTACTATTCATTGCAATAGCAGTTCTCCTTATTTAATTTGATTTTCTATTTGCTATTCACTCCAATGTACTTGTTAAATATGACTTCATATCAATTTATATATATGAAAAGATAATAAAAATAATTAAACAAGCTCAACGCTCAATGAAATAACAAGTCTCGTTTTCTTGCTAGATGTAGCAAGTGTGAAGAAAAAAATAGAAAATCTTCTAAAATAACAAGTCAAGTAGCAAGCACAATAAAAATATTTTTAGACCATACTTATTATTTTAAATAATAGTATGTGTGATAAATAGATACTATAATCGTACGATGACCCGCACGAAAGCCGCATTCCCGTTTGGGCCTAAGTGATAAGGCCTGCACGGAAGCCTCATTCCACTTCCGGTCCATGAAGGCCTGCAAAACTATTATCACCACGGTCCCACCTCGTCAGTGGAACACTGGTACCCGCGGCCGCGGGCCGCGACTCGCGAGTCTCGGCTCTGCTAGCGTGTCTCCCTCTAGGAAAAAAAACTCTCGGCTCGAACCCCCCATGGAGCCATCGCCGGAGCATCCACCGCCGCCAGCTGACTTCGCCGCCGGCGAAGAAGGCGATCCGTTCACTCCCACCGCCACCGCCACCGCCACCGCCACCACTACAACTACCACATCCTCCTCCTCTCTGTTCCCTCTCTTCCCCCTCTCCGCGCCCGGCGCGTCATCCGCCCCCGCGGCGGAGTCCCGTTGGCTCTCAAACCCTAGCTTCTCCTTCGACGCCTCCTCCTTGCACATCACCGACACCACCTCCTCGTCCATACCGCGGCCTTTAAGCCCCTCGTCGGATGAGGAGGAGGCGCCACGGCCCGCGCCTGCGAAGTACGACTTGTTGCCCTCCTCGCCGTCGCCTCCGGCCTCCGACGAGGAGAGGGGGGCTATACGGAAGGATAGAAAAAGGAGGAAACGGAGGCGGGAGAAGGAGCGGTATGATGGGGCGGAAGCTTCGCGGAAGCCGGGGGTTCGCAAGTGGGCTGGGGCGGAGACGAAATCGGCCAAGGATTATTACTTCGACGCGAAGGGTGACCAGGATAACTTGGCGTTTGGATCAATATACAGGTCAGGTATTCGCCCATGAAATGTATGATGAAGTTATGATGGATGTGTTTGCTTGTTAAGATGTTCCATAGCAAAGCTGAATCAGTATCTATTTATGCACTGACATTAATACTTCATAATGTGGTCGATGCAATTGGCTCGTGTCATTTTGCATTCGGTTCCAGCTGAAAACGATTGGAGTTTATGTTCGTTTTGCAATTTGATGAATGTGTGCAAAACTAGTTGTTGAAGGGGTGCGTTAGTATAGAGACCTGCTCTGTTTTAGTGCATTATCAGAATAGTCAGCATCAAGCATGTTTTCCTAGGTGCAAAAATTACTCATTGGAACTTATTTATTTGTAACATTAGAGGGCACTAATTAAATCCCGCTGGACTAGTCGAGTTGCAACTTGAGCACAGTTGTTAGGCAGATTTAGTGAACAGGCAGGTCATTTGCATGCCCAGTTCCCTCCAAAGTTAGGCAGGCTAGATTAATTTTGCTATAATTGAAGTCAGGTCTGGTTACTGGCACTTAAAGTATTTCAGCTACTTGCATAAATTTAAGTAGTATCCATCTTCTTACTGGCACTTATAGTCATTTACATAAAGGATTTGAAATTTTAGTTGCTATCTGTAAACGATACACCAGTATTGTACTCTTTTTTATGTGCTTTCATACTTTGATCAGAATGTCAATGCTTATTGTGATGCTGCGGCTTTCTATATTTTCCTTGGTTCAGGAGTTCATTTATCTGTTTGCTTCACTTTTGTTTAGTTGGATTGTTCAGGTAGCACATTTTTTATTCGGTTTACTTAATTTTGACACCATAACGAATTGATGAAATATGCAGAATGGATATTGCACGTTACAAGCCTCAAAGTATGCGAGAGGCACATGGTCTAAATCGGCTTTTGTTTTATAATTGGGGACTTGCTTCAGTACATATGGATCGAGATTCAGATTTAGATGGCTTGGATGACAAAGTAAGAGCTGGAGGTCGCTACTACTTATCGAAATATGCAGTTTTAGAAAGAAATAAGGGTTTCAAACACCTAAAGGTATTGAAAGAAGATATCTCTGCAATGCTCTCTGAAGATTTTATCCCCTTAGGGACACCATCTCTTCCTGAAAAATGCACAACTGGGGGGCAGGAGCTCGAAGAATCTTGGGAAGATGAAATACTTCGGAGAACAAAAGAATTCAATAAGATGTCTCGGGAATGCCCTCACGATGTAAAAATTTGGTTGGACTTTGCCCAATTTCAGGTATTATTATTTTGTATGATCTTATAAATACTATTTCTATTGTGAGCCAATCCATATGTGAACTGCATTGTTTGTAGTTCTTTTTACATGATATGTTTAGTAGTTACATATAGAATTCTATGATATCAGATTATTATTATAATTTTTCTTGATTCAACCTTTTCTTTTTACACTCTTAGTAAATCCACTGAAGAAATTTTCTGACACTGTTTGCAGGATAAAGTTGCCAGCACTCAGCCACAGAAAGCAGCCCGTTTGCAAACGGCCGAAAGAAAAATTAGTATATTGGAAAAGGCTGTGGAGCTTAATCCAGATAATGAGGAATTATTGCTTTACCTTCTGAAGTCATATGGTGAGAGAGATAGCACCCAGAGTCTCTTGGGTAAATGGGAGCAGATACTTACAAAACACCCAGACAGTTGTAAGTTGTGGAAACAGTATCTACATCTATGCCAAGGGGAATTCTCCAGATTCAAAGTACCTGATCTACGGAAGTCTTATGCTTATGCAGTACAGGCACTATCTGCAGCATGTACCAAGCTATGTAGGCAGGTTTAGCTTCAGTGTTTCTTTGTATATAGTTCAGCTTATCTGATTTCCCTTCCCCCTTTTTATCCCTCTCTGCGTGTATACACTGGTAAATGTCTAATGTTTTCTTTTTTTTTCACAGGATCCTCAATATGATAGTTCCAAGACTCATCATTCTTCATTAATTCATCTTGAACTTGGTCTAGTTGATATATTTGTGAATTTGTGTCGGTTTGAGTGGCATACAGGACATCGGGAATTAGCAACGGCACTATTTCAAGCTCAGGCAGAATTTAGCTTATTATTTCCTCCTCTTCATTTGACCTCAGGCAGTAAGCAAAGGCTCTTTGAGCATTTCTGGAATGGTGGTGGTGCCAGAATCGGAGAAGATGGGGCTCTTGGATGGTCTAGATGGTTGGCAAAAGATGAGGAGAGTAGACAAAACATGATAATACAAGAAAATCCCCAAGAGACTGAAATTGGGGGTTGGAGTGGTTGGTTTGATCCTTTAAGAAATAACAACGAAACAAATGAAGTATCTAACAAATCAATGGAACCATCAACACCTGATGGAAATGATGCAGAAGGCCCTGATGATGAGGGCCCATCTGCACAAGATGATGTTGAATATTTGCTGAAAAAGCTTGGGATTGATGCAGATGCTGATTACAATAGTGAAATTAAAGATACAAAAACATGGAATAGATGGGCTGTAATGGAGTTGTCAAGAGACAATGAACAATGGATGCCTATTCATGACAAATCTGGTACTTTTTTCTCCTCATGTTTGTAGATTGACAAATCAAATCTGTTTATTTGTTTAGTTAACTCAGTGACTACACTGGATGATATTTTCATGTATAGGATCACTTCATTCTGATGATGCTCCATCTGGAGAAGACAATGATCAGCTTTCTAGAGTAATTTTATTTGAAGATGTAACCGAGTTCCTGTTCTCTCTATCTTCTGAAGAGGCTCGCTTTTCTTTGATATGCCAATTCATTGATTTCTTTGGTGGCAAAATTTCTAGTTGGTAATTTCTCCCGCTTCTTTCCTAATAAACCATTCTCTTCATGCAAATTCTAACAGCACTCGTATAGCCATTTCCGTCCCATAAGGCCATAAAACAGCACATAGTATCGCTCGTAGGATAAGTTGTGAACCCATTCCTTAAAATTATCACCATATGGGCCTAAAAAACAACATACTAATGATAACTGTAATCGTATAGTGAAGAGTATGATCCAACATGGCAATTCCTGCAACTTTGCAATGTTAGCATATTCTATTATAGGTTGGGTTCGGCCAGGCCATTCCCTCCTGTTCGGCCAGGCCATTCCCTCCTGTTATATCCTTGGCAAGGGGTTATCTTCTAGACTAGTAATTCAGTTATAAAGTAGTTATCCCCTTGCCTCTATATATGTACCTAATCATGGCTCATCAATACACAATTCATTCCATTCTATTTCATTCTCCTTCATGGTATCAGGAGACCGGGTTCCCCCTTCCTCTCCACCTTCCGCTGCTCCCTGATCGAGGCAAGGAACCCTGTTCTTCCCTGCCTTCGGCACAGGGAACCCTTCCTCCCTCCCTTCGGCACAGGGAGATAGGGGGTTCGGTCAGGACCTCTTCCTCCCTCCCTTCGGCACAGGGAGATAGGGGGTTCGGTCAGGACCTCTTCCTCCCTCCCTTCGGCACAGGGAACCCCTCTTCCTCCCTCCCTTCGGCTGCCCTCCTTGCTCAGCATGGCCGGGTCTCCCCCCACCTCTGTCGTCGACCCTGCAGACCTCGTTCATCGCAACGACAACGACGAGCCAAGGCATCTCGCTGACACCCGCATGGCTGTCCGTGAGGCTGCCCTTGCAGAAGCACAGGCCGCTGAAGAAGAAGCTGCTGTTGCCTCTTCCGACCGCGACGCTGCCACCGAGCGCATCCGTGCTGCTCTAGCACGAGCAGCCAAAGCTCGGGCCGACGCTGTCGCTGCAGCTGACCCCATCGCGCCTCCTCCAGGGGACGGCCTGGACGTCTCCAACGCCATGGCCCTCCACGAAGCAGCCGCTATACTCAACCTCCACGCTCAGGCGGTCTCCGTTCAGAACGCCCGCAGCCTGGTTCCCATCACCCTTGACACAGCCGGCAACTACTCAAGATGGCGCGAACAATTCCTCCTCGCCGTCACAAAGTATTCGCTGCAAGATCATATCTTTAGCGACCACGCTACCTCGGCCCTGCCTGATTGGACGCGGATGAACGCCGTGGTGAAATCTTGGCTCTACAGCACAACTTCTTCTGATCTTGCTGAGGCCGTCATTGACCACCGCGCCACCGCCCGAGAAGCTTGGCTTGCCATCGAGGGTCACTTTCTTGGGAATTAGGAGACCCGCGCCCTACACCTTGACGCCAAGTTTCGTGCCTTCGCGCAAGGGGATCTTTCCATCACCGAGTACTGCAAGCGTTTCAAGAAGATGGACGACGATCTTGGCGATCTTGGCGAACACGTGACCGACCACACCTTGGTCCTCAATGTTATTCGCGGGCTCAACGAACGCTACAAGGACATCGGTGTTCACCTCCGGCGCGGGCGTCCCTTTCCCTCCTTTGCTTCTGTTCGAAATGAGCTTCTCCTTGAGGAGATTAATATGGTTCAGCACCCCGCTGCCCCCCCACTGCCTTCGTCGCTGTCCCCTCTACACCCCAGCAGTCCGCACCAATTGAAGGCAGCACACCTCGAACCGGCGCCCCAAAACAGAACAAGAAAAAGAAACAGAAGGGATGCAATTCTTCAGGTGGCCCTCCTGCCCCAGCCGGCAGCAGCCCCTCCCCCAATCCTGGATCCACAACCGGGCCCAACGGGACGTGGCCCTCCTTCTACAATCCGTGGACAGGGTCCATCCAGATGTGGCCCGGCCCACGGACTCCTCCCCTGGCCCAGCTTCCTCAAGGCCGGATGGGTCCCCAACAGCAGCAAGCAATGCTTGCATTCCAGGGGCCCCAACAGTTTTCACAGATGGCTCAACAAAATCATCATCAACCGCTATTTGTTCCTCCCTACGGGACCCCTGCAGGACCTCTGTTGCAGCCACAACAGCAAGCCTTGCCACCCTGGACCCCCCAAGCACCGCAACAACCCATGACAGGAGCTCCGGCTTGGGACCAGAGCTCCCTCGCCTCCACTTTCAGCACCATGACTCTCACCCCTCCGGTGAATAACGACTGGTATTTTGATACTGGTGCTTCCTCCCACATGACATCCCATGACGGTACCCTCTCTCACTATTCGGTTCCACGGTATCCCTCTCCCACTTCTATTGTTGTCGGTAATGGTTCACTCCTCCCAGTCGCCGCGACCGGGACGACATATCTTGGCCACCTTACTTTAAATAATGTTCTTGTCTCGCCACAGCTCATTAAGAATCTTATTTCTGTTCGCCAATTTACTATCGATAATAACTGTTCTATGGAATTTGACCCTTATGGTTGCTCTGTGAAGGATCTTCTCACGAGGACCGTGACCATCAGGTGCAATAGCTCCGGACCACTTTACCCTCTGCAGGTCCCAGTGGCGCATTCTCTTGTTGCAGGCTCCACACCAACTTCACTTTGGCACCGACGTCTTGGTCACCCTGGTCGCGAAGCTCTTTCCAAACTTGCTTCGGCCATTCCCGCTTGTAATAAAGACTTGGATTCTATATGTCATGCGTGTCAGCTAGGACGACATGTTCGTCTTCCTTTCGGTACTTCAGTCTCTAGGGCATCGAACAACTTTGCTCTTATTCATTATGACTTGTGGACATCTCCTGTTGTTAGTGTCTCTGGTTACAAATATTACTTAGTTGTTCTCGATGACTGCTCACATTACTTGTGGACGTTCCCCCTTCGGCTAAAGTCTGACACATTCATGACGTTATCTAACTTTTTTGCCTATGTCTCTACCCAGTTCGGTGCTCGCATTCAGGCCGTCCAAACAGACAACGGCCGGGAGTTTGACAACTCCACCGCTCGCACTTTCTTTACGACACATGGCATCCTCTTCCGCATGTCGTGCCCCTACACATCTCCACATAACGGTAAGGCCGAACGGATCATTCGTACTACTAACGACGTTATCCGCTCTCTTTTGTTTCAGGCGGGCATGCCTCCTTCATATTGGGCTGAAGCGTTGCACACTGCGACTCTACTCCTCAACATCTTACCTACCAAGACCCTTGACTTCTCAACCCCGCACTTTGCCCTCCATGGCAGTGCGCCGTCCTATGATCATCTTCGGGTCTTCGGTTGTAAGTGTTACCCCAATCTCTCGGCCACTGCTCCCCATAAACTTTCACCTTGCTCCGCTCTTTGTATCTTCCTGGGATACTCTGCTCACCACAAGGGATACCGCTGCCTTGATCCTACCACCAATAGAATCATTATTTCCTGTCATGTCATCTTCGACGAAACATCATTTCCCTTTGCCGAGCAACCCTCACCTCCCAATGCTACGGACTTTACCTTTTTAGATGAATCTCCTAACACGGCAGCCGCTCCAAAAGGGCTGCCAATTTTTTCTTCTACAGGTACCTCTCCCACCGTACCACTTTTGGCGCCACCAGTTCCACCAGGATATCACACCCTTCCTCGCGCGGGTGTTGTGCCACGCGCGGCCACGGGTCCCTCAACACCCACCGTACCACGCGCGGCTCCGACTTCATCTTCGACGCCTACCCCCGTGCCATGCGCAGATACCACGTCTCCTGCACTCCCACGTGTGGGACCGGCTCTGCGTGTCTACTCCAGGCGTCCCCGACCAGCCGAGCCTCCTCCTCCAGCGGCATCCACTACTTCCCCAGCACCGGCGCCGCTACCTCCTGGTGCTATTGCCGTCTACGTTGCCCAGATACGCGGATACGGATACGGATACGCGATACCGCGATACTTCGATACGTCATTTTTCAAAAAATACGGATACGGCGATACGCGTATATATATACACAAAAAAATGTAATAAAACTATTTATCAATCTATAAATTTTACATAGTAAATAAACAAAAAATAGGGTGAATAAAACAACATAGCAAACAACTTAAATTAAATCAAGACAACTTTTTTAGAAAAGTGAACAAAAGCCAACAACGCATCTGCCCATGAAGTGAACAAATAGGCAGCCAATAGCCAGTGCACGAAGTGAAGTCCAGATAGGACCGCACATACAGCAGAAAGCTCTGAGAGAAACAAAAGAAGAAGAGAAAGAGAGGACCTCTACTCGTGTGGTGGTGTGGATCTGTTGAGTGTTGAGGATGCAGCAGGCAGTGGTGGCCTCTTGCCTCTAGCGTGGCCTCTTGCCTCTAGCTCCCAGGCGGCGCGACAGGCGACGGGAGGCGGTAGCCCAGCCCTAGGCGTCGCGACGGGAGGCGGCAGCCCAGCTCCAGACGTCGCGACGGGAGATGGCAGCCCTAGCCCTAGGCGACACCACGGGAGGCGGCGCAACAGGAGGCGGCAGCCCAGCCCCAAGAGTCGCGACGGGAGGCGGCAGCCCTAGCCCCAAGCGGCGTGACGGGAGGCGACGGGGCCAGTCCCAGGCGACGCGATGGAGCGACGGGGCCAGTCCCATGCGACGCGACGGGAGGCGACGGGGCCAGCCCAAGCGGCGATACGGGAGTGCGAGATGGAGCTGTGCGACCGTATCAGAAAGAATCAGATACGTATCCATTTTTATTTATTTATTTGAAAATACGAAAATAGATGGATACGTATCGGATACGTATCGGCGCGTATCCGATACGTATTCGTATCAGATATCGTATCTGACACGGGTACGCCGATTTTCGGACGTATCCATGCTACCCAGATTGCCGTTACCCCAACGGTGAACCATCATCGCATGACGACACGGGCCAAGGATGGGTTCCGAGTTCCATCCCTGTTCCATGCCACACCACTATCTCCAGTACCGAAGACTTTTCGTGGTGCCCTTGCCGACCCCAATTGGCGGGCTGCCATGGAAGAAGAACATGCTGCCCTCATCACAAACCAGACTTGGGATCTGGTTCCTCGCCCGCAGCATGCCAACATTGTCACCGGTAAATGGATATTCAAGCACAAGTTCCTCGCCAACGGTTCCTTGGAGCGTTACAAAGCTCGTTGGGTCCTCCGCGGCTTTACTCAACGTCCAGGCATTGACTTTACAGAGACATTCAGCCCTGTTGTCAAGCCTGCCACAGTTCGCACAGTTCTCTCGTTGGCCATCTCCCGCAAGTGGCCTGTTCATCAGCTCGATGTCAAGAATGCCTTCCTCCACGGCACTCTGACAGAGACAGTGTTTGCAGCTCAGCCGTCTGGTTTTGAAGACCCCGTTCACCCAGACTTTGTTTGCCGCCTCAACAAGTCTCTTTATGGGCTGAAGCAAGCCCCTCGTGCTTGGTACAGTCGCTTTGCCACGCACCTGGTCTCTCTTGGTTTCGTAGAAGCCAAGTCAGATACTTCGCTGTTCATATATCGTCGTGGCACTGATACAGCTTACCTGCTTCTCTACGTGGATGACATCGTTCTCACCGCTTCCTCAGCACAGCTCCTACGGCAAATTATCTCAGCTCTTCAGCAAGAATTTGCCATGAAGGATCTGGGTGAGCTCCACCATTTCCTGGGGATGCAGGTTCAGCGCAGTGATGATGGTATGATTCTCTCTCAGCGACAGTACATGCTTGACATTCTGGACCGAGCAGGCATGACAGAGTGCAAACCTTGCAATACGCCAGTCGACACTAACCCCAAAGTTTCTGCCGACTCTGGGACTCCAATCGCCGATCCTTCAGATTACCGCAGCCTTGCTGGTGCCCTGTAGTATCTGACTTTTACGCGACCAGACATCTCCTATGCCGTACAGCAGGTCTGTCTCCACATGCATGATCCTCGAGAGGCTCACCTTGCTGCTCTCAAGCGCATTGTTCGGTACATTCGGGGTACTTTACATCTGGGGCTTCTTCTTCGGCCATCGACGCTGGATGACTTGGTGGTCTATACTGATGCTGACTGGGCCGGTTGTCCAGACACTCACAAATCCACTTCGGGCTACGCTGTGTTTCTTGGCGACAACCTGGTTTCTTGGTCGTCTAAACGGCAAAACACCGTCTCCCGCTCCAGTGCTGAAGCAGAGTATCACGCCGTGGCCAATGGCGTCGCTGAGGCTTCCTGGCTTCGCCAGCTTCTTCATGAGCTTCATACTCCGCTTCACCGCGCCACTCTTGTCTACTGCGACAACATTAGCGCGGTCTACATGTCTTCTAATCCAGTCCAGCATCAGCGAACGAAGCATATCGAGATCGATCTTCACTTCGTCCGTGAGAAGGTGGCCATGGGTGCCGTTCGGGTCCTTCATGTCCCCACGACATCTCAGTTCGCCGACGTCTTCACCAAAGGGCTGCCCTCTTCGGTTTTTACTGAATTTCGGTCCAGCCTGAATGTCCGTGGCTAAGCACCGACGTTCAGACTGCGGGGGTGTGTTAGCATATTCTGTTATAGGTTGGGTTCGGCCAGGCCATTCCCTCCTGTTATATCCTTGGCAAGGGGTTATCTTCTAGACTAGTAATTCAATTATAAAGTAGTTATCCCCTTGCCTCTATATATGTACCTAATCATGGCTCATCAATACACAATTCATTCCATTCTATTTCATTCTCCTTCATGCAACTACCCAGATGGCCAGATATAGATGCATTGGTTCATCATCATTTTGGCATTGTGCTCTTCATGTCCTATAGTTTTACTTGAATCCAGAAATTTAGGAAAACAGATGGCATAGTGTTACCATTTACTACCAGCAGTTTAAATTTCTTGCAAATATTTGGCCATGTAGAATGGGAGCAGATCTGGCAGCTGCGAGATGTGAAATGTATCCAAGTTATATCAACATATGCACACCGATTTGGGGGCCTTAAAAGCCTATAGTAATTAGCAGCAGTGCATTGAGTTGTACTATGCATAAGTTGTTATTTTTCCAATCTTGTTTCATGCCATTTTTCATTTTGGTATCATTTTTTATCATTGAATATTTGAGTTAACCACATTATATTCTTCAATTCCAGGACATCCACCAACAGTTCAAGTTGGATTGATAGAATTTTGAGCCTAGAGATGATTACAGATGACATTCTGGAAGATCTTAACATTGTATCTAACCTTTTATACAAGAATCAAAATTCAGTTAATAATAAATTGGTGTCATTGTTAGGAATTACACATGATTTTTCTCAAAGGCCTGGCATAGCGAAGTTTCTCAAAAGTGCAATACTGCTTTTCCTCGACGTGTTTCCTCGTAATCATATCCTGGAGGAAGCTGTTCTTGTTACCACCCAAATTCATATGGTTCAAGAAAAATCTGTGTCTACTCCAGCTAATGCATCCCGGGCTTTGGCTAAATATCTACTGAAGAAAGACAGACAGGTATGCTCAGTCCTTTTTTGTGTGTGCATAACTTAGCTGGGCAGCACAACAGGCTAAAAACAGGCTGGTAGTTGTGCAAAAGCCAGACACAGAAGACATGCAGTTTTTTCATGTATTTTTTAAGCTAGCTTATTGTGCATTGAATGTAATCTAAGTCACTTAGTAGACTAAATAATGCATTTTTTACCAAAATTAAACCATATCCTTCGGAGATTGAGGCATGACTCTTGAATTCAACAACATTTTTTTCAATTAACTAGTTCAAAGTATCTCATAATACATTTTATTTGAATCTTGTTTTTCAACAGTTTCCTAGGTGCATTTCATATATTTATATAGCTTTGCATTTTATTTAACAGTACTTACATGTATCATTAATCGTTCATAATTATATTGCTTGGAGCATGATGTTTTTTGTTTCCTGAAATAAGAAAAAAATCATGTCACCTTTTTTGGGTAGGATCTTTTGCTTTGTGGAATATATGGACGAATTGAGGCTATGAATGGGGACATTGTCAAAGCAAGGAATATATTTGACTTGGCACTACAATCTTCTCAGGGAGCTACAGAGGTAAAACCATAAATTAAATGAATCATTATGTTCAATGTGCTATAGACTATAGCTTTTTTATTCTAGCACATTTATGTACACTGGTTGCTGCTTTTGCTGGACAGGATCTCAGGAAGAATGTTCCTATTCTCTATTTTTGGTATGCTGAAATGGAGCTAGCAATATCTGCTTCAAGAGACAATTCTGACTCCATGGATCGTGCAATCCACATTCTGTCCTGCCTGGGGAGCAAGGCGAAATATACTAATTTTAGTGGCACTATATCACGACCTCAGGTGTTAAAGGCTCGTCAAGGATTTAAAGAGCAGATTAGAAGTTTGCGATCTGCATTTGCAAGTGGTGATATAAAAGAAGAATCTGTTGCACTGATCTGCTCAGCATCTTTGTTTGAGAGTGTGACATCTGGTTATGCTTATGGTCTTGAAGTTATAGAGGAGACCTTTTCTATGGCATTTTCAGGTATTTCATCCTTTTTTATTTTCATGAAAGCTTTAAATGATAATATTTCAATTCTTTATTTTTAGTTTATGTGCATGGTTATTTTTTATGGGTGAGGTGAGTCCATTATTGTTCAAAACTGCTGTCACTATTGTTCTCTTTTGTTACCTGCTATATATATAAATATAAATTTCAATCTGTTAGGCATGCTCTTATATCTAAAATGTGACTTGTTCAGAGAGAAACCATACCATTGAATATGAAGAATTGTGGATGCACTACATCAAACTGATTCAAAATAATCTGAATCAATTGAGTCTCTCAAGGGTTTGGTCAAGAATATCGCAAGGAGTACAAACATATCCATACAATCCAAAATCATATGCAGCCATGTTAAGTCTAGGCAGTCTTTACAGTGTTTCCAACAATCTGCGTCTCACACTTGACAAATTTAGTCAAAGGTAAGTTTTCTTCCCCCTCAATGCATTACTTTTTTCATTACTATGGTATCTTTTTTACTACAAAATGTGGAATATTTGGCCTAATATGGTATAAATATAATCAGTCCTGCTAATGATTGTCTTGTTCTATACTTCTCCTTTAGCAATATCTTCACAATGATACATTTTACAGTACACGATACTTTGAGATGGAGGTGTATTTGTAATTTGTGAACTTCCCAACAATATATAACAAGTCTTTTTTTCTCATTCAAGTAGCATGATTGGGTGCATACATGGCATTGCATGCTAACTGTTCTTTGTCTTTTGATTTCATCAGGGATCCTTCTATAATTGCCTTGCTCTTTGCTTTGTCCTTTGAATTTTGCAAAGCTGGATCTGACAATAGAATACACAGTCTATTTGAGAAAGCTTTGGCTGATGATAAGTTACAGAAATCTGTTCTGTTGTGGCGCTGTTATCTAGCTTATGAGGCAGAGATAGCTTGTAATTCTTCTGCAGCTCGGCGTGTGTTCTTCAGAGCTATACATGCCTGTCCATGGTACGGTGTTGAAATATTGTGTTACAATTTGATGTTACTCTGGTTATACTTACATGACTATTGATTCTCCCTTCCATCTGCCTGGCTATTATTATGCAACCAATTTGAAACAAATGATCAGTTATGTTTATATTACATCAATATATTTCTCCCTGTGGTCTTGCCCTTTCATATATATTGAATTACAGAACTACAAATTAGATCTCATCAATCATCATAGGTTAATGGGCACTTGAATTCCTTGTGGTCTTGCCCTTTCAGATAACTATGTGATGTGAGCAATAGAGTATAACGTTTAAATGGAGCACATTTTTTTAATAAGAAAGTGGTTTTACAGTTAATTAGTGTTAACACAAATTTGATTACTCTATAAACTTTTCACTTGGGGACTTGCAGCTTATGCCTTTCTTTACTTCTGTTTTTTATCATGGGTTTGAGAAACCCAGATTTCATTTCAAGTTTCTCATAAAATATTAGCAAACCCTTGTTTTCTAGTATTGAACTGTAACTTGAGTTGCCACCAAACTAATGACAATTGCAATTCGGGCACTCAAACAGACATGTGGTGGTTTATTTGGGGTTTCTATTAGCTAGTAGTTATTTACGACCATGCCTTATTCCATTTTGCAGGTCAAAAAGATTATGGCTTGATGGATTCCAAAAATTGAGCTCAATTTTGACCCTGAAAGAGTTGTCAGATCTCCTAGAAGTAATGCGTGACAAGGAATTGCACATCCGAACTGACATCTATGAGATACTCCTACAAGATGAAGCAGATACATGATGCAACTACACCTGGCTTGTGTCCTTTAACCTTAATTCCTGATCTACCCACATGGCAGTCTTTGTACCTGCTACGTCAAGGTTCCAACTTCCAGCTGTAGTTCCATCTTGCAGTCCTTTAACTATCAAATATTGGATTGTCGAGGCTGCTTGCTCATGAACCTTTTATCTGGCATCAAATGTGATCTGGGCGCAAATGTACATATGTGTACATCTTTGGACTGTTAATCGTGCCAATTATTACTGTGCTTTATATTATGTTCCCCCAAAGACAGGTTATGTTGGCTTGTATGTGGCCACGCCAATTCTTTTATGTGGTGCAGACTTGTTGGAAGTGCATGAGGGGCTTCTCTTGGCCCTTCAATCGCAGAAGAGGTCGATGTGAAGTTATGTTGAAGGAAAGCATAGGGCAGCTAGCTTAAAGTTGAAATCGCCTTTCCAAAATGAAACAGCAAAAGCTGGTGGAGACGCTCGTTGATAAATCTAAAATTACTGTGACTTAAGGCAAGTGATGGCATGCATTTTATATATTTTTCATTCATTTTTCTTCCTGCACGCTCATGGAATTCCTTGTGAAAGCAGGTTAGCGGATATTTGTCTAGTACTCCAGGGTCAAGCAAAAGCTTGGAGTATGTCTTCATTTAGCATCTTTCAGCAATTAAACGGCACTGGCCCTTCTTAATATGAAAAAGTTTGAGGCTTAGACGTGCACACAATATATTGTAATTGTGGTCTATGTACAATGCTTGAAGTGATGCAGAAAAATAGACTTCTAAAAACCACCGTCTAAATATAACTGGGTTACCTGGGTAAATACAGAATAGATGTGACTAGATGATGGGAGCATAGACGCATTGTACCTCATGGTAACTAGGTTTGCTTCTGCAAATGATGTTGGTAGCAGTCACTGTATACCATGTTCTCTCAGTATTTTCCTGTATAGCCTTGATTTGCCGAGCTGCTGTGGTGCCTCAGTCTGAGTCGTAATCCTAACCAGGGCTGGATTAAGTGTTGGGTACAGGAGATTTATGTCCACAGCGGTGCTGGTTGTTCTTGTCTGCTAGCTGGATTCAGTGCTGTTTGACGGTCTATTTACAGTTACTAGTATACGGGGACATGCGGCTGTTGGATTGCTGGATACGCTAATATACATCTTATTAGATTATGCTCTGCTAATGTACATCTTCGATTATGCTTGCCGCGATTGAGGGTTGGAGACAGTCCTGCGGCCCCGACAAGGTGACGATGGATGAACAGTACTCTCCCACATGATTATCCTGACCAAGATTTTGCCCATTAAGCTCATGGTAACTTACTTATTGCTCGTCACCCTCTTGTTCTGATGATGGTTATGGTGCCCCTTCCTGCCGTTCTGATTCTTGTAAGGCTAACAACTGCTTTGCCGGACAGGCCGAGGCCATGAGCGTACACAGCAGGGCTGCATGCGAACTGGCCGACGGGGTGCCGAACGGGCCTGGCCGGTCGCTTCAGGATCCTCTGGTTGACGTCGTCTAGCGTCGCCGCGCCGCCGCCTTCTAACCCCAGCGGCTTCACAGCTGCAAAGGGGTACAGGTACAGCACGCCCGTGTCCCTCTTCTCCTTCCCTGCGAGTGACCAGGAAATCTCTTAATAACTTTCTTAAACACAAGTTAATAACACAAGGGTCTGCTTGTTGTACTTAAAAATACTACCCTTTTCCCTAAAAAAACTACTTCTAGTATTCAACTTTATTAAAAAAACTTTATTTATACATTGTTAGCTATCCTCGGTTCCTAAATTATTTTTTATCAGTTCAATATCCCCTAATTAGCACTTTGTACTTTGTACTTTTGTCTTATCACTAATTTATTAATTTTATTTTAAAAAATAATTTTTTAGACTAATAGAGCTTCGTTTTCTAGTGCAAACAAACTGGGGGCAATTAATGGAAGCAGTCTGCCATGCATGCATGCCTATGAAACTGTTAAGCAAAACACGTTCAAAATCAAATCTTCAAGTACGGCCGCCCCGGCAGCACCAGCTCTCTGCCAGTGGTTCAGTTGCACACATGCGCGCCGCGAGTGATTAATGCGCACCGGTCACCCACCCACCTGTCAGCGAGGAGCGAGGCGAGGCGGAGGCGGCACGAGAGGAAGACGACGGCTGCAGCCGCTGCTGCTCGGCGACGACGTGCCCCGCCTCCTCCGCGCACGAGGAGGAGTTATTGCCGCGGCGCCCTGGTTGCGCTGCCGCGTGGGCCGCACCTGCACTGGTTGCCTTTTGCGGCTGCAGTGGCGGCGCAGCGGCTTGCCCGGTGGTAGCGGCGCGAGCGGAGGAGGCGGACGACGGGAGGGGGCCTGCCTCTCCTCCGCTCTGCTCCGCTGACACCTGCTGCACGGCTGCCGCTGCTGACGCCGCCGCGCTCTGCCCCCCCTGTCCCTGCTCCTGCTCCCGCTCCCGCTCCCACCCCGATGCGTTGTCCTCTCCTGCCCAAACAACTCAACGCATCAAGTTTTTTAAAATGCAAACACCTTCACGGTTTGTTTAGCTCTGAAGTTATATGAATTATAATAAAGTAGTTTATAATAATCTAGAGTAAATAAGTTATTATTAGTTGTTTGACAATCTATATTAAGCTGATTTATACCTAGCTTATTATGTTTGGATGGTAAAAGAATGCAATGACTTCAAAATAAAAGTGCATAGAGCTAATATTTGAATGAGATCGATGATAGCAAATAATTTTTATAAAAGTGCAATTTGTATTTTATTTTTTTAGAATAATAAACTGTAAAAGCTGAGTTGAGTTGTATCAGTTTATTAGATTACCATATTATAATATTATAATAAGTTATTTTAATAAGCTGAACTTTTTTGTTTATAATTTTGACCAATAAGTTAAATTATTTTTAACTACACGACGAAACGATCCGCTGAACTAGTACTACACTAGTTATTTGAATATTATGCGATGCTGACAGCTATTTATTTTGTCTCTAGCTGCTCTTGCTTGCTCTCGGAATGTGTTTTTTATGTGACGTAGAACTCTGAATTGTTCTCAAGAAAAACGAGGCATGCATGCTGCAGGCAATGTTAAATAAAATATTCTGAGCCTAATTTGGATTTAGTTGTATTGAAAAGGGCGTGCCAATTAATAAGTGGAATCACGTACCTGAAACAAAACTGCCACCACACTCCGGGATCATGATATTCAAATCATGGAAGAGATCGCCGCCGTCGCCGCCGGAATCCCAGAATCTCTGCATACATGCCGACGCGAGGGCAAGCAACAAACAACAGCAAACGCTACGAGTTTACTCCTACATTATATTTAATATAGACAAACATGAAAAGTACACACAAATTAATTGCTCCTTGGTATATGAAATCATGCCTAAAACAATTTATTTTTGTGTACCGGAGGGAGTACGTTCTTATAAGGCTATTCACAATGGGGGTTTCATGGGGTGTTTTATGGTATTAATTACCATGCCACATCAAATTTTTTGCTTACATGACATTCAATTAATGAAGAAAGAGAAAAGGTAGTGTCCTCACCATGACATAGTGCTAACCCGTTTCTAAGACGGATGAAATGAAACGAAACAACCATTGAGAGCTAAATCGTTTCATTAGAGAGAGAGTATTTCATGAGAGCTAGTTGCATTTAATTACACTAGTTAGCCTAGGAAATAGTGAAATGAAACTCTCTACTGAGAGGGTATTTCATTGAGTTGTAAAGTTGACGTGGCATTCTAAAAACAGTGCTATGAAATCCATCATTGTGAATAGCCTAAGTTAGCACTTTCGTTCTACTCGATGCTACTTCTACTTGGAAAAGACTCTTTAATAATTACTCCTTAAGTTTGCAAAAGAAAGTGAATTTTAAGATTGTATCTGAAGTTTTCAAAAAGATATCGTTTTGCATATTTTTGTGTATTCTAGACGTTTTTATCCTTAAAATAGTACTCGATCCTAGTAATCAATGTGACAGGGAGATTATTGAATTTTGTTGTCACATCCCCTATTTAATACGGGTAAATATACACATTAATTAAATTTTCCTTAGTTTCTTAAATCATATTTAAAACGATTTTCTTTTCGACGGAGTAGTTGAATAGCATTGCCCGAGATAGCACCAAAGAGTAGTTTCAGTAATCAGTACCCGGCTCTGAAAAAAATGCATATTAATCTAGTGCATATATATCGATCTAGTCATCGCCGATCGAGCAACCTCAAGATGCATGCATACAACGCTACACGCAAATGATGGCAGGCATGCCTACTGTGCAATTGCGACTTACCTGAAGAAGGCAGTGCAGGTCCTCGTTCGTCGCCTCGCCTGGCCGTCTTGGCGCCGCCTCCGCCTCCGGCACCCTTCTCGGCCGCTTGCAGCGGTCGCCCCAGCGCGCGACGGCGTCTTGCAGGTAGTAGCCACCACTAGACGCCTCCGATGACTCCTCCTCCTCCTCCTCCTCCTCCGGCGACGGCACACCTACTACAATATAATGCACATCAACCCAAGCTACCTCAGTCCTACTATCACAGTATAAATCACTATACAGACCACATGCCCTAGCTAGCTAGCCAAGTGGAGAGCTCAGAGCATGCATATTGCATATGCATGCATGCTGCTCCGATCCTACGTCCATACTAGCAGCTAGCTAGCTAGCAGGGCTAAGGTTGGTCTCTTACGCATGGCCGGAATGGCGCCCTCTTGAATGCCATCTTGGGCGACGACGTTTCCTCCAACAAGTGCGTGCAACTCTAGCTCCCAAAAATTCCAATCCATCTCAGGCGGCGGAGGAGGCAGCACGAAGTGACCGTCGTCGTAACAGGTGTACCAGTTGTCCAGTGCCATGTTCATGTTGCTTCGTGCAGAGACCAGAGAGAGAGAGAGAGAGAGAGAGAGAGAGCTAGTGATATGGCCGCTCATGGAGGGGTGGGAGCCCGGGCCTTAAATAGGAGAGGGGCCTGCCTTTCGTTTTTCGTGGCAATGCATGCAACAAAAGGTGCGTCGAATTGGGCAGATTAGAACGGATGAATTGAGGAGAGGCCGGTCAATGGGGAAAAGAACGAATAAACAAGAGGAAAGGAGAAAAGGGGAAAAAGCTGTTTGATTTCCTCTACCCTTTCTGTCATCGTCATCGGAGAATGCGGCTGATTCATTCTACTATTCTACAGTAATATTATAATTTAGATATTAACTCTCATTAGCGAGCATGTCTTCACTTCCAGAATTGCAGTATGAATATTATATTGTTAAGGTTTCATACATAAAAAATTACCACTTTAATATATATATATATAATTAGACGATTTTACTCTCGGTATATTCTATTACCATGCAACGTTGCTAGCTAGTTCTCTCTCTCTCTCCCTCCAGAGCATGTATTTTTAGTTTTTCAATTTATCATAAAAACTTTATTTTTAACCTCTTTATGTACTACCTGAAACTTATAGTCTTGCATCAATTACTCTTGGTATATACTAACATGCGTGATACCACATATAAGATGGTTTATTTTTGTTTAGGTGCTCATCAAACTTAGGATAAATATCTATACTATTTTAAAAATAGCTATTGGTGATGAATATACTCATGATCAATGCACCAGCACCGCGAACCACCAACACCAAGTATAGATTTTTAGAGTATTTTCTTGCCCCTATCATTCTACAATTAGATTTGATTATATATTTATGTGCATGCATTTTTGAAATATTATGATGGTGTATTAATTCATAGCAACACACGAGCATCCACTGGTAGAAAATAATTTGGGTGAGTGATGGGTGCACAACCCACATGGTGAGGACCCTTCTTGATCTCCTATCACATATCTTTAGAACTGATTTGATGGCTCTGAACAAGAACAATGAGATCAACAATGAGAACAATGTTGTGAAGCTCCCATCGGCCTTCCACCGTGTTGCTAGCCTCCTACCACTGAGCCAGCCTCGCGTCGTCCCACTGGCCTCCTCTTACCACCCCACTGCCTCGTGCCGCCCCATCGTCTCGCTAGCCTCGTGCCATTCCATCGGTCTCCCGCCACACCACTAACCTCGTGCCGCTTCTCCGGACTCCCGTTGCCTCTTCGGACTCCCATCGCCTCATGCCAACACACCACCTCACCAGCCTCGCGCCGCTGTGCTAACCTTGCATCACCCCACTGAACTCACGTCGCCTTGTGTCACCTTGCGCACCCTGTCGGCCTCCCACCGCTCCTCCGGCTTCGTGTCGCCCTGTGCCCCTCACCATCCCACGCCGCTAGTCTCTCGTCACTCCTGTTCGGAGCCGTCGAATCGCCTCTGATGACACGTGGCAGCAGATCGAGGAGGGTCCTCACCATGTAGGCCGTGCACCGCCGCCCACCCCAATTTATTTCTCCACTAGTATGTCTTAGGCATCACTTTACTACTACTACTTTATTATTAATAAGCAGTTTGATCTTTTATTCTTACCACTATTTTTCACTTTTATCTCAGAAGTAAAATCTCTGGAGGTAGTAGAGACTAGAGAGTACTTGCATAGTTGCATGTTGATGTTTAATTTGCTCGTATCATTGCTGCAGCAGACGGGGACAGCTTTAGCATTCTTTCATGGAAATCATTTGACTTGTTTGGACGAGGCCAAGAAAAATGTAAGTACATGTTTCCTATTTCCCCTCCTTTTTACAGTGCCAAACGATAAGCTTACATGCGCTCTATCTCTGCCATTTACTGCCGATGCAAGTGCCAATGCCTGGACAACTGCAACCTTATCATATCTCTCTCTAGCTAGCTGCATGTGTGCTCCTTGCCCAAGTGTGGGCTTCTCATAACACCAATAATGGCCAGAGGGTCCACACAACACCACCGCTGGTTGAGACGCCGCACTGAGCGTCGTGTTTTCACGAGCTAAAGTTTAGTCCGTATTGCATTGGATGTTTGAATATCAATTTGAGGGATTAAACGTGAATTAATTATAAAAATAATCGCAGAATCGGAAGATTATTTGCGAGACGAATTTATTAAGCCCGATTAATCCATGATTAGCAAATGTTTACTGTAGCATCGCATTGTCAAATCACGGCGTAATTAGGCTCATTAGATTATTCTCACGAATAATCCACCAGTTATGAATGAGTTTTATAAACAATATATATTTAATACTCTACAAACATCTAATGTAATGAGACTAAATTTTTGTACTAAAGAACCAAACGGCACCTGAATCATATATTGGATCAAATGAACACATTGTTTTCTTTTAGAATTCAATGATATCAAAGCTAAGCTTTGGTCGTCGGATTTGATAATTTGCAATAATCACGAAGAAATGTTTTTGTATTTTTCTATTTTGATCCGTGTGCCTTTGATTTAAATAGTCGCGTATGTCATTGCATCGGGGTGGAATCATAATTAAAAATAATAATCTTGAGAGCGATAAATTATGGATTTTTTTCTTATTTAAACCGAGCTGAGGCACTTTTCTAGACAACTTATAACGCGTATATATAGCTTAAAATGGCATAAGATGTTTAATTAGAAAGCATAATTTATTGTCATTTAAACTATAATACAATAATATATATAACAGTATTTTTACCATATCAGCTAAACAATAATATAATATTAGATTTCAGAAGTCATTTAAACACCGTACGTCTGATCAATAGACATGAGCTGAGTTCCCCAAAGGGGACGAACTGAAAGAGTACTAGAGTACTTAACGACACTGACATGAATCCATCGTAAGCTATATATAGCTGACTGCTGATACGACGTACTTTTCGTGTAAACCGGTGAGTTCACTTAGAGTGGTGCAAGTGACCTCTTTTGCTGCTGCTGCTGCTACTGAAATAGCTCTAAACCCTAATATAATAGGAGGCTAACAATTGCCTTTAACACAAGTCTTGCAGTGAAGCCGTATGGCGAAACCTGTAGGGAGAGCCTTAGAACATCATATCGAACAAGATTAATACGAAGCCCATAGGAGAAGTATTAAGCGAAGCTCTACTAACGAGGCTGCGCATATGAAATTAAACTACCCTTTAGTATCGATAAAGTTTTTGAGCCTCCGGAAACCACTTGAGGTTGGATCGGATCGGAGGGGTCTTCCAAACTATGAGATCCGAAAAGACACTCAAGTGGTATATAGGCTAGCCTCGAGCATGTTTACAAGAAGAGTTATCTATTTGCCCCTACAAAAATCAATGTATTTGTTGTTATAGTCAGTTTAATGTAGAGGGTAATTATGTGTTATCCTATGTATTTTCGCTTATAAATACTCCTCCAAGTATAATGTAATGGAGGTTGAATACCAGAAATACCAAAGAGTACAGATTATATTCGAAGGTTATTATTCCAGAGCGGAGACCTTGAATTTAGTCGCAGCCATAGTATACGCATCGAATCCTTCAAGGTTCCTTAACTTAAACATGTTGCGTGATTCTATATACACCTACGCATAACTTTATGTTGGAATATAAAGTAAGTAAATTGTCTATCTTTCCTTATCAACTTAAATTTTTGAGTTAAATTAGTTGGTGTATGTAACTTAATATAATATCAGAATCAAAGATCTCGATCTCAAGTTTGGAACACGTAATTAAATAAAAACCGTCGTCGCTCATTCACCAATGGTCGGTTAAGCCATTTTCCAACAGTCGGATCCACAGACCACTACATCTACTACTTAATTACCTGTCTGCATACTGCAGGAATCCGTGTAAAAGCTGTCCATCCATTCTGAGGAGAGAAACGTTGCGCTGCTGCTGTTTTTTTCTCTGTCTTCTTTTGCTGCTCTGAAATCTGAATGCGTATCTGACCATGCATGCATGGCCTTTACATACAAACATCCATGCTCTCTGTCTGCGTGGCTTCATGATCTATCTACTTCTGCTCCTTTGGTGTCGCATTTGCCGTGTCTGAGTAAATACTCTCTGATTTTTTTATTCATATAAGGAATAATCATATACAATAGTTGGATGGTTGCACTACAGAAAGATTACCGCTGAAAGTAGTTTACGTACGGGCCGTTCGGATGAACTAAAGCTAATTATTAGGTAGAACTAATTATTAGTTAGGTAATAATTAGTTGACTAATAATTAGCTCATCCATGTTTGGATACTTTGGACTAATACCTGAAAAAAGAGTAAAGGAACTCTATTAGCTCTCATTAGTTCATTTTTTGGACTAATGGATAACCATTAGTTGGCCCATGAACTAATAATTAGTTTAGTAATTAGTTGTACCGTTTGGATGAACTAACACTAAAAATTAGCTACTAACAATTAACTCAGGACAGGGCTGTAGCCGTCATCACCGGTCACAAAATACCGACTCAAAAGGATGTATCGGTTTAACTGAAATAACTAACAAAACACTGGTCTTCGGCGTCAGCTAGCGACCGTGAAGTTCCGCAAACATATGATCGATCGATCAGCAGGTTAGCGACAACCGAGCTTTCAGCGTTTGGAGCGTCCGGACTATCTGTTTTTGCTAATCGGCCGGCTTTATTTGGTCTATCAATTTACTAGCCACTTTAGAAAGTCTAGGGATTCTTTGGAACACATGATTTTAA
Source organism: Zizania palustris (assembly GCA_019279435.1). NCBI lineage: Eukaryota > Viridiplantae > Streptophyta > Magnoliopsida > Poales > Poaceae > Zizania > Zizania palustris. Next base: position 36,386,012 of record JAAALK010000287.1, on the reverse strand, counting down.
AAAATACAGGAATAGGAAAAACGTAGGATTGGAATACTCTATAACCATAAATACTACAAGAATTTAAAACATATGAATTTTGAAAATGATGTGTTTGGATGGATCATAGGAAATAATCATAGGATTTTGTAGTAAGAGAAGAAAGACAAAGAAAGAAAATGCATTGGACTTCTCAAAGGAAAAATAAAATGAGGTTTGAACTCATGTTCTAATTTCCTATGAAATGGTGTGGAGGAAAGCAATCCATAGGAATTTTTGAAGTTTCAATCCTATGTTCCAAACAACCTAGATAGGAAAAATTCCAAAGGATTTGAATACTTTAAAAATCCTACAAAATTCCTTCAATCCAAAGGAGCCCTTAAAGGTTAAGATCTGCTAAGCCATAATTACAAAAATACACACACGTCGACCGATCATCGACCGAATCGGACCACGTCAGCCCTGTTTCGACCGATCATCGATCGAACTAGGACACTAGGCCACGTCAACATGGTTCAGCCGATGAGACCAAACCATGCTGACTTGTTAGCCACTAGTTGACCACAATGGCTAGCTCGACCGAACCATATCACGTCAGCATAGTTCGGTTGAACCATAATAATGTGGTAGCCAGTCCACTGAACCAAAAGAGGTCAGCATGGTTCGACCGATCATCGATCAGTCGAACCATGTTGATGTGGCCTAGTTCGATTGATCTAACCGTTGCGGCTGACCAATGACTGTCACGTCAGCATAGTTCGGCCGATGATCAACTGATATATATTTGCTTTTGTAATTTTTTGAATCGATTATTCAAAATTGTAATTTTTTCCAAAAAAAAAAATTCTGCAGGCAAAAGCAATTTTACGATGTACCAGTAGTATAATGATTTTTTGCTTATTAACTTCTTTCATATAAATATTAAAAATGGTCTGCTGGCAGTACAAATTAAAACGGTGAAATCATAAAAAATATGTGATACGGAGACGACAACTCTTAAATGCAAGAGACATGTGTAAATTACTAACGACTATTAATCTTACACCTAAAATATAATAAATTAAATTACTAATTTGTACTCCAAAATATAATGCGAGCAACAACAGGCAAGAACTCGAAAGTTTTTAGCTCAAAAGCTCCCAGATCTATAGCAATGCGTGCAAAGAAGTTGGAGCTGCAGCCCAAGTGGCCGTACTCATAAATTTGTGAGCAAAAAAGATTTAAGAACTCTTGTCCGATCCGTCGATGAATTATTGCATTCCAACCAAGTGAACTGTCCTGAGGTTTGAACCTGCAGCAAGGATTTAAAATGTCACCTACCTACCAACCTAATTAAGGTGTTTAGTTCATTTGTTCTAAAATTTATTCCCGTTACATCGGATGTTCGAGTGCTAATTAGAAGTATTAAATATATGTTAATTATTAAACTAAGTACGTAAACAAGAGCTAATTCGTGAGATGGATCGATTAAACCTGATTTGATAATGTGATGCTATAGTAAACATATGCTAATGATGGATTAATTAGGTTTAATAGATTCGTTATGTACTTAGTTTTATAATTAACCTGCATTTAATACTTCTAATTAGCACCTAAACATCTGATCTCTCCTCAAGTGAACTAGCCTATCCTTCCTAGGCAGGGGACTTACGTGTTGATTGGATGCGGAGACACCTTTAGTCGTGGATTCTGATGTGGCAGATCCAACTCTCTATCTGCATGGCCAAATCAATAATTCAAGTCACACACTCCCATAATCTATCTTATTTTCTTTCGTAAAATTAACTTCAACTATCAAAATACTTCCGAGTCGAAGAGAAGCATCTGTTAGGATAAGATCTCGGGGGAGAGGGATCCGAATCCCTCTCCCCCCATGCGCACTCAGCCCCGTGCCTAACAGAACCCCTGTTCTCACTCGCGCCCTGATCGGGGGCGTCCCAACCAACTCATGGTTGAGGGGCCCCTGCCGCTAGCGCAATAAATAAGGGGGAGGGCTCAAGATGCAAGGCTTATCCTTGCACGCCCAAACTCCTCCCCTACATCCCTACAGACCCGATCTAACCTTTGCGCTAAGCGGTGGGAAGCCTCCCTCGCCGCCCCTACGCCATGGCGTCCTCCTCGTCGACTCCGGCCCCCTCCGGTGACGCTACGCTACACTACTCTCTGTTTTATCTATTAAGAACTCATGCCATGTTCACTTAGACTTAGCCAAACCCATTGATAGACTAGATTAGATCACTAGGCTAGGTCTAGCAGGGTTTGGCTAAGTCTAAGTAAACATGGCATGGGTTCTTAATAGATAAAATAGAGAGTAGTGTAGCGTACCGTCACCGGAGGGGGCCGGAGTCGACGAGGAGGACGCCATGGCGTAGGGGCGGCGAGGGAGGCTTCCCACCGCTTAGCGCAAAGGTTAGATCGGGTCTGTAGGGATGTAGGGGAGGAGTTTGGGCGTGCAAGGATAAGCCTTGCATCCTGAGCCCTCCCCCTTATTTATTGCGCTAGCGGCAGGGGCCCCTCAACCATGAGTTGGTTGGGACGCCCCCGATCAGGGCGCGAGTGAGAACAGGGGTTCTGTTAGGCACGGGGCTGAGTGCGCATGGGGAGAGAGGGATTCGGATCCCTCTCCCCCGAGATCTTATCCTAACATTCTCCCCCTAGATCTCGACTTAGTTCTCAACTTACTTAACGTTACCTCTATCTCAATATAGATCAATGCATAGAGCATGATGCATCACAATAGTCAGTTACGTACTACGTGACTCAACAGCTATAACACATTTCACTACATTAAAATAGTTTCTAAACTTATTTTGGGCCCTTATAAATCCAATGATCATAGGTTTTCCTTTAAACCCATACCGGTTAAGTATTCTCTGAACACATTGGGTGGTAAGCCTTTTGTGAGCGGATCCGCAAGCATGCGCTTGGTACTTATATGCTCTAGACTTATAGTGTGATCTTGGATTTTCTCCTTAACAACATAGTACTTAATATTGATGTGTTTGGCAGCACCACTCTTCTTGTTGTTATGGGAGTACAATACTGCTGGCTCATTGTCGCAGTATAACTTAAGTGGCTTTTCAATGCTGTCGACCACTCTTAAACCGGGAATAAACTTTTTAAACCATAGTGCCTGTCCGGTGGCCTCATAACATGCTACAAACTCGGCATACATCGTGGAAGATGCCATCACAGTTTGCTTGGAGCTTTTTCACGACACAGCTCCTTTTGCGAGTGTGAATATATAACCTGATGTGGACTTCTCAGTATCCACACATCCCGCAAAATCTGAGTCTGAATAACCTACTATTTCAAGGTTATTTGTTCTCTCATATATTAGCATGAGGCCTTTTGTGCCTTGCACATATCGCAAAGCTTTCTTAACTCCTTTCCGGTGATCTATACCTGGATTTTTCTGATATCTGCCAAGCATCCCGGTGGCAAAAGCTAAGTCAGGGCGTGTACATACTTGAGCATACATTAGGCTTCCGACAGCAGAAGCATATGGAACCGACTTAATTTGATCGATCTCATATTGGTTCCTGGGACACTGAAAGTTCCCAAACTTATCACACTTGACTATCGGAGCAGGCGAAGGCTTACAGTAGTGCATACTACATTTTCTCAGTATTTTCTCTAAGTATGCCTTCTGTGATAATCCTAATACCCCCTTAGTTCTATCTCGAAGAATCTCGATTCCTAATACATATGAAGCTTCTCCAAGATCCTTCATGTCAAAATGAGAGGATAAAAACTTCTTAGTTTCTAATAGTAGATTAACATCGCTGCTTGCTAGTAGGATGTCATCCACATACAGGACTAGGAAAATAAATTTCCCATTCTTGAACTTAGCATAAATGCAATTGTCCTCTTCATTCTCCTTAAAACCAAATTTTCTAATTGTCTCATCAAATTTGAGATACCACTGCCTAGAGGCCTGTTTAAGACCATAAATGGACTTAGTTAAATGGCATCCCAAATTTTCTTTCCCTTCTATGACAAAACCCTTGGGTTGTGCCATATATACATTCTCATTTAGATCCCCGTTGAGAAATGTCGTCTTTACATCCATCTGATGTAGCTCTAAGTCATAATGTGTCACTAAGGCCATAATGATTCTAAAAGAATCCTTAGATGAGACAGGAGAAAATGTCTCATTATAATCTATTCCTTCTCTTTGAGTGAAGCCTTTAGCAACAAGTCTAACTTTAAATCTTTCTATATTCCCTTGGGAGTCACGTTTGACCTTGTAGACCCATTTGCAGCCTACTGTTTTGGCTTCTTTAGGAATTTCTTCTAATTTCCAGACATTGTTGGTACTCATGGACTTCATCTCATCCTCCATGGCCTCAAGCCACTTAGAAGAGTGAGGGCCTCTCACAGCTTCTTCAAAAGAGGCGGGATCACCCTCCATTTGAATTTCTTCACTCATGTAAACCTCATAGTCATCAGGAATAGCTGATCTTCTTACTCTTTGTGATCTCCTAACGTTCTCTTGAACTGGGATATCATCATTTCTAATGTCTTCTTGAATTGGTACATCATTTCTGATGTCTTCTTGAATTGGTACATCATTTTCTATGATGTCCTCCTCAACTGGCACATTATTTTCTAATACAGGGGGGTGTTCTTCATGTTCTTCATTAGCAACAACTGGAAATACAGGCTCCTGAATAACAGGTTCCTCATGAACAACAGGTGTCGCTAATGAAGGTCCAACTTCAGGTGCTGGACTAATAGGTGCTATTACAGGTATATGGAGAATTGGCTCTTGAATCATAGGAGTAGGTGCACAGACCCGCTTCTCTTCAAGGCTAATTTCTCTTAATACCGCGCTCCCCCTGATCATAGCGTCTTCTAAAAAGACTGCGTGTCTCGTTTCTACAAACTTGGTATGTTTACCAGGACAATAGAAACGGAAACCCTTAGACTTATCTGGGTAGCCAATAAAATGACAACTAACTGTCTTAGGATCTAACTTACCAATATTTGGGTTAAATACTTTAGCTTCAGCTGGACATCCCCATACTCTAAAGTAATTTAGAGAGGGTTCTCGTCCAGTCCATAATTCATATGGTGTCTTGGGCACCGACTTACTCGGAACCCGATTAAGAATATGAATGACGGTTTTTAATGCCTCCATCCATAAACCAACCGGTAGAGTGGAATAACTTAACATGCTTCTTACCATGTCCATTAAGGTGCGATTGCGCCTTTCTGCCACTCCATTTTGCTGTGGTTCGCCCGGTGTAGAATACTGGGCGACTATACCATTTTCCTGTAGAAACCTTGCAAAAGGTCCAGGAACTTGGCCATACGGGGTATGACGACCGTAGTACTCCCCTCCACGGTCAGATCTCACTATCTTAATCTTTAGATCATGCTGATTTTCTACTTCAGCCTTAAATATATTAAATTTATCCAAGACTTCTGATCATTCTTTAATTGGATAAATATAACCATAGCGTGAATAATCATCTGTAAATGTTATGAATGAATCATAACCATCTACAGACGTCACAGGAAAAGGACCGCAAATGTCCGTATGAATAATTTCTAAAACTCCTGTGCTTCGCTTCACGCCTTTCTTAATTTGTTTGACGTATTTGCCTTTAATGCAATCTATGCATTGATCTAAGTCTGCGAATTCTAAAGGCGGAAGAATTGACTCCTTAACTAGACGTTCAATCCTCCCCCTCGAAATATGGCCTAGGCGACAATGCCATAATTTCGAAGACACGTCGCTAATTCTCTTACGCTTATTTGTTTTGCTAGACGATACTGTTTCACTAATAGTATTTACTGAATCACTTAAGGACAAAAGATAAAGTTTGTCATGCTCGAAGGCAAGACCCACAACTTTATTATCATAAATAATAGAACATTGTTTGTCGCCAAAATGACAATCATACCCATTATTAACTAAACAAGAAACAGAAATCAAGTTTCTGCGCATCGAAGGAACATAGAGTACATCGCGCAAAAGAATTACAAAGCCATTCTTAAATTCTAAAGGGAGATTTCCAATGGCTTCAACTTCTGCTTCGATGCCATTCGCCACTCTAATTGTTCTTTCGTTTCTTTCCAAAATTCTCGTCGTAGCGAATCCCTGTAAAGAGTTGGCAACATGAACAGTTGCACCTGAGTCAATCCACCAGGTGTTGGTAGAATAATCTAAATACAAGGATTCATCTATACAAGTAATTTCATCGTTACCGTGTTTATGCATCCACTTGAGGAAATCCACACAGTTCTTCATGTGGTGTCCCTCCTTCTTACAATGCCTGCAGACGTCTTGAGGGACATCATTGTCATTAGGTGCCTTTCCCTTTCTTTTAAAGGTCTTAGTATTTTTCTTAGGGGTAAATGTCTTTTTCCCCTTATCCTGAATCTGGTGAACTGAATCACCACCTCGAGCCTCCTTAATGCGTTCTTCCTCCTGAACGCAGTTGGACACTAATTTGTCAAAAATCCACACTTCTGTCAGAGAATTGTAATTGATGACAAAATGCTCGAAGTCCCTGCTCAGTGAGCTCATGATGACATGAACTATAAAATTATCTGTCATTGCGCACTCCATAGTCTTCAGCTTAGCAGCCCAGTTGCTCATTCTAAGGATGTGGTCTCTAACGCCTCCACCACGGTATTTCTCATTGATAAACTTCTTAATTGTGGAGGCGCAAGCAGCCTTTGAGGACCCAGCAAACTGAGCATCAACCCTCTTCAGGTACTGAGTGGCTGTCTCACAATCAGGGATTGAACTCCTGATTGGCTCCAAAATGGAGTTCTTAATGATCATCAAACATTTTCTGTTTGAGTGTTTCCACTTATTGTACGCAATGTCATACTTCATTCTTATAGGGGCAAAATCGTTCTGACGCGTAGCAAATGCGTCAGCTGTCTCACCAGTGAGCATTACTGGCTCAGTAGGCTCAACTGGGCATCCTTCCTGCAAGGAAAGATCCACATCTAGGATGGCAAGAGCGATCAACAGACCCTCTCGCCAAGATCCATAGTTGTCTCCTCTAAGTTTCTCAATATTGTTCATTTGAGCGAGTAAGTTGCCTGATAAAATTGATAGTCAAAGGGGTTAATTACAGGCATAAATGATACATGCTAATTTAACGTTGGTCAAATCAGCGTGTGAAAAACTCAATAAATAGGAATTAATTCTACATCACCGTTGGGCAGAAATAGAATCAATTCATCTCAAAAACACAGTGATTTTATCACCAACGTTGGTCAGGAGATAAAATTACTATGCAAAATAACTAAAATAAACCTTTTATTTCATCAATTAAATTATCCCATTGGTTCAAATTCAATCGACAAAAAAAATATAGACTTAATAAAGTGGATGAGCATAATATTTGATTAAACATGTGGTAGCACAGCGGAAGACTTAAAAAAATTATAGCACATGTTTAATCAGTATAAGGAAATCAGTAGAAAAATTATTCTGAATTTTTAATAACTTTAAAAAAATTTATTCTCTAATTTAAATAAGATGTTGGTCTTATAAAAATCAGAAAACATCAAAGAAATGCACTAAAAATTCTCATAAAATTCAGAATAACACTACTGAATGTGATGAAATTTACAAAATTATTCTTACATCAAACTTATTTTTATTTGATTTCTGGGCAATTTTCTCATTTTCCAGAGAATAATTAAAACAGGAAATTAATTATTTAATTCTGGAAAAATAGAAAAGCAAAATCAGCCCACACAGTGAATTGGCCCGGCCCAAACAGTGCGGAGAAATGCGCGTGGCGGCAGGCCGTGAAGTCCTGGGCCCAGGCCAGGAATTCCACGCGCGCGCGCGCGCAACCTAGGCCTGGGCCAGGAATGTGCCCCCCCGCCTGGGCTCAAACGCGGCCTCTTAATCCTGGCCGTCGGATCTGATCCGATGGCCAGACGTGGATATCGCCCGTATAAAAGGCATCCGCCCGCCCCCCGGAACCCTAACCCTCACTTTCCCCCTCCCCCGGTCCCGAGCGCGAGCGGCGCGAGAGCGAGGCGGCGGCGAGCAGCGCGGCGCGGCGCGGCGGAGCGGCGCACGGCGGCGGCCACCGGCGGTCGGCCGCCACCGGCTAGCTCGCCGAAGCACCGCGCTCACCCGAGGGTGAGCGAGGCTCCGTCGAGCTAGCCCGCGGTGGTCGGGCTTAGCAACCCGAGAGGGTTCGCCGGCCCTGGCGAGCGGCGGCGTGGTCCGGCCGCCGGCGAGCGGCGGCGCGGTCCCAGCCACGGCGAGCGGCGGCGCGGCGACCCGAGGTAAGACCCCGGCCTCCCCTAAAAAAAACTAGGGTTAGGGTTTCGAAACCCTAACCCTAACTTCTGTTTTTTTGTTGTTGTTCTTACTCCTGTGTTCTTACCCGAGGGGTCTTAGGGGAATTTTGGGGTCTTTTTTTTGCTTTCTTAGGGTTTAGCCGAAGCCAAACAGGGGGTTTCTTCACTGTTTTTTTTGTGTTCTTAGGGTTTAACAGAGGCCAACAGGGGGTTCCTTAGGGTTTTCCTTAGGTTTTCTTAGGGTTAGCCGAAGCTAACAGAGGTTCTTAGGGGGTACATACAGGGGCTTAGAAACGCAGCAATGGCGTCGGATCATGGGGTCCGACGCCTAAAAACCCTAGCTAACCTAAGTCTAGATAGGCTCTGATACCATTGATAGACTAGATTATATCACTAGGCTAGGTCTAGCAGGGTTTGGCTAAGTCTAAGTGAACATGGCATGTGTTCTTAATAGATAAAACAGAGAGTAATGTAGCGTACCGTCACCGGAGGGGGCCGGAGTCGACGAGGAGGACGCCATGGCGTAGGGGCGGCGAGGGAGGCTTCCCATCGCTTAGCGCAAAGGTTAGATCGGGTCTGTAGGGATGTAGGGGAGGAGTTTGGGCGTGCAAGGATAAGCCTTGCATCCTGAGCCCTCCCCTTATTTATTGCGCTAGCGGCAGAGGCCCCTCAACCATGAGTTGGTTGGGACGCCCCCGATCAGGACGCGAGTGAGAATAGGGGTTCTGTTAGGCACGGGGCTGAGTGCGCATGGGGGGAGAGGGATTCGGATCCCTCTCCCCCGAGATCTTATCCTAACAGCATCTAAATGACATGTCTTATTTTACAATAACCCAAGTTTATAGCAATGACATAAACTATCGTAAATGGGACTAAACTTTCGACTAAATAACCGAACATCCTCTAAAGCTGATGATTTTTTATTGTTCTTCACCGTTGACATCCTCACAACAATTGGCCCAGACTTATGTAGTAGTAGATTTAATACATGTAAACATGTGTTAATCATGGAATTAAATTTAAGCTAACCATTTTGTAAAACCATCATCTGCAATCTTTCTCTTTTCTTCTTTTTGTACTTTAGTGGTAAGGATGAGAGTGAGACATCGAGGAACAGGCTTTTACCCCAAATTCAAGAACTTGAGTGTGGAGAAGGAGATCGACGGGGACAAGAACCAATCCATTACACGAAGTATCCATTTAAGCCGATCAACTTTGGACCCCAGTTCGATCTCTGCTGCTGGCTGCTGCCGCCGTTCAAATCTGAGCTACTAGTGGCTTTTACCCCCACAGACAAGGAGGAGACATGGCGTGGCGACGGATGGACGAAAGTGCGTGTGATGAACCCTAGAAATTCTTGGCTTAAAGCGGAGAAAAGCGAGTGGCTTCATGAGGAAGGCTCCAGAGTCCAGCCCCGAAAGCCTCTTTTGGGATCCCGGAGACATCGCCGTGCTCGTCCGTGCTCGCTGCGTCGCGCGCGGTTTCCAGTCTTCCGTCGTGCATGGCGCGCGAACGGTTGCACGGTCGATCGTCGTCGCCCGTCGAGCTTAGGCGAAGCCGCCCCCGGTCTTGGGCCCTTGGGCGTGCGCCCGTGCCACTCGCGGCAAACGGCGTCGTGGTTCGCGTCGCGGGCGCGGCGCGCCGAGAGGAAACTGCCGCTGCGTACGCGAACGCCTGCGGCCCTGCGCTACACACGGCCCCACGGTCCGCGGGCGTGGCGTGGCGTGGCGCGGCGCGGCGCGGCGCGGTGCCGAATGGCCGGCGGTCTTCTTTCACGTGGGCTCGACGCGGTGTATCGTCGCCGCGGCCGCACGAAGCCGGGCCTGTCTCGCTTATCCCAATTATGCGCGGGCGCGGCCCAGAGTTTCTTTGTTTTTTAAATAATCAAATTTTATTCAAATTACATTCTTTTGACATTTCAAAAAAACAAAATTAATTTAAAAACTGAGATTCTTCTGTCAAGACCAGGTTGAAAAATATTATATTATATTCACACCAACGTAGCTAGAAACATGCTTGGCACTACTGTCGGAAAAAGATACTGGCAATACAAAAGAAAATATAAAAATCACCTATAATTTCTAAAAAAATATATTTCAGAAAAATGTGAGAAGCAACACTCGAGACATCAACAAACACCCAGCCCATATGGCCCCTCTTTATAGCAACCGGGTCATACAGACAATCAAGGGATAGTGTGGACGAACGGTTTTCAGAATATGTAGATTCTCGTAGTATAAGTTTGAAGGCTGGTATAACCCAGATTTCACAGATTCTCAGTTTAATTTTAAATAAATATTACCTACAATGCTATTAAAACGTATTAGTTCATGTAAAATTTGAAAAAAAAAATAAATTTTAGTAAAATATATAATTTTAGTGTTATTTAAAAACACATAATTTTAATATAACACATTACAAAATTTCATGATTAGAATGATTTACATGTAAAATTACACATTAATAATATAACTAAACATCACAAACTACCAAAATATAAATCCGCAATTATTCCAACCAAACAGCTTCTCAGCTTTTCTACAGCTCACAGCTAAATCTGCAATTAATCCAACCAAACATCACAATAACTTTTCCACAGCTAACAACAGCTTTTTCAGAATCTACAGACTCTGAAGCTGGGCTCATTTTCGCCTGTATAACTCTTTTTCTTAAAACACACACACACAATTGTATGACTCTGTTTCATGGAATGTTCAGTGAAAACGGCATGCTTCATGTAGCCGGTAGCCAGTGTGTATTGAGTGTTGCCTTGGCCCTCAAGAACGGATAATTTAACTATTTTCCACTCTTAACATGTGTCAATTAATGGACCACATATCAGTGACTCAGGTGACCTCACATGTCAGCGACTCAGAGTGGCATTTTTGTTGCCACTCACATGTTAAGAGTGGCAAATAATTAAATGCCCCCTCAAGAACCGTACCGATCAACGACTTTTGTGAGGTAGCTAGCACGGAGGGAATGAAGCGACTCAGCTACTCCATTATTAATTTCTAAAATACAATTAAATTTAGCATTCAAACTTGTTCTAAAATATAACTACTTCTCTATTTAGCTTATCATGCGTCCCAAGTCCCAGCCAATTATAACTATTTCTCATTTAATTACTGTTTACAAGAAAACAATGCAGCGATGTGCTACCTCGATTTATTGGCATACAGGTTTTTTAAACGGTTTCTAATATACAATAACAACCATTAGTTATTTTTAGCTATATATCATCAGTAATTATTAAGATAATAATATATGAAAGTATTTTCATTCTAACTGTATGGTATACATAATATTTTTTACTTTAGTTATTAGTTAAAATTTATAAATATTGATTCCCCCCCTAAAAATTAAAATGCTTGTAATAATATTTAACGGTTATTGTAGCGAATCGATCTTGTTCGTTCATCTTGAATCGAATTCAACCCTAAAATCAGAGGATCCATTTCTTCCGATGATCACCGACCAGATCATTAGTCATGATTAAACACACTTGAAATCGGGCTGAACTAAGCTAATTTCCAGTACTTGTCATAGAATTTTCACTGAAAGATACCTGCAAATTTCATTCTTGCCCAGGGATAATCTGTAAATCCTATAAGAAATAAAAAATATGATTTTGGTAAGAATGGTGTTTGGCTACTCCATAAAAAACCACATGAATTTTGAAAAAAAAAATTACTAGAAAATATAAATGGAGGAGAGATAAAGATGCATGCAAGATTGATGAAGATACATGTTTTAGAAAACAAGAGGTTTTAATCAAATATTTGGAATCCACATAAAATGGGGCCATGGAGAAGAGATTCCTATTGGAATTTTAAAGCTCAGAATTCACACGATGCAAATGGCTTTATATGAAATTTTTCCATTGCTAGATTGCAATCCTTTCAAATTCCAATCAAAATCGTTTACTCCAAACGAGCCAGCCACACTTGAATTTCCTTCACTGCAATGAAGCTAAACTCAACACGAACTAAAATACGGCAAATTTTTAGGCAGCCCGTTAGTAAAATAATATATTTTTATTCGGAAATCACGTTCTTCGCGATCTTTGTAAAAAATTAGAAAACAAACTCTGTAGCTAGTTAGTGAACAGTGCGGATTAGTTGTCCTTTGTCAACTATTGGTGTAGTGACATACCACCGCTCGTTCACTCCGTTACTAAACCGTAATATTACGAGGAAAATTTTGGGTGCACCCAACAACTGTGATCATTTATTCTCAAAGATCTAACGGTTCAGATTTAAATGAAAAAACTATTACCTCTCATATTTTTTTCTTTTTCATCTCCCTTTTATTTTCTCTCTCCATTTGCTAGGCCTAGTCGACTAGCTTCAACAGGCGAGGAGGACGGGTGGCAGGGCGATGGTGGTGGCCCCGACATGTGGCAGGGCATGACGACAGACGAGGTGTCTGCTACCGATGGCGGGGCGTAGCGACACGGACGGATGATGCAGCGACAGAGTGTGGAGGATGGAACGACAACGATAGACGCGGGTGGCCAGGCTTGATGATAGGGGCAGACAAGGCAGCAACGACAGAAGCAATGGGTGACAGGGTGTGGCGACGGACAAGGGCAGACAAGAGTGGACGAGATGGTCACGACGGATAGGGGTGAACAGACGGTGGGACGCGACGGACCGAGAAGAGAGAGGAGAGGAGAGAGGAGGTAAGGTAGTAAAAAAATATATATGGCGCACTATAAAGGCTCCTATTATGACTATAAGTTTAATGACAAAACGACGGAGATGTTATTATGACTATAAGTTTAATGATAAAGCGATGGAGGGGCGCCAATCGCCAAGAGCCAATGGTCAGCTGGCCCTATCGACCGCCAGTGGTTTGCCGATCATCAAACTAATGATCAATACAAAACTAATGGCCCTTTCAAACGGACGATCGAGTCATCGAGAGCGTTTCTTTATAGGGCCTTAGCTGCGAAGAAGAATAAAATCCGAGCATATGATCACAATCCCTGTTTCGCAACATGCTCCATGGTGATTGGTTCCTAACGCAGATGACTCCTTGCCGGACTATCTTTCCCCGAGCTTGGATGGAATTCTTCTTTTCTTCTTCTTCTTCTTTCCAGATGTGTGAAGACTGAAGAGCAGCAGCAGCAGCATCATAGCAGCCTATCTGGCAAATGGCCTATCGACCATGCAAAGGAGAAAGGCAGTGAGCTAAGGAATAAAGTGACCTTAGCCTACATTAATATAATTTCGCAATCAAAAAGGGGACATTTTTTTTTTGTTGCAGTTCAACGACCTTAAATACCACTCTCGTTTGGCGTTTCCTTCCAGCTCCAGCTCCAGCTCCACCACCACCTTCGTCTATGGCGGCGGAGAAGCGAACCATTGGCCTCGGCATGGACTACTCGCCGTCGAGCAAGGCCGCGGCGAGGTGGGCAGTGGATAACCTGGTGAAGGCCGGCGATAGGATCATCCTGATCCATGTCCTTCCCAAAGGGGCAGACGCCAGCCACAAGGAGCTCTGGAAGAGCACCGGCTCACGTACGCAGAGACATTGCATTTATTTTTATTTTTTTTGCAAGGTTTGGTAGCTGATCTTCCATTGCTTTTCTGACTTTTGTTTCTCTACTCTCAAGCTTTGGTTCCTATGCTGGAGTTCATGGAGATGAATGTGCAGGTGGGGTATGGGATCAACCCCGATAAGGAGGAACTGGAGATCCTGCAAGCTGAATCCAAGTCCAAGAAGGTAATGGCTCTACATCCTTGTCTGAATTGTTCCCAGAATTACCTGTGATGAGACTGAGTAAGTAGTAACCACAAGTTCTTCACTCTTTAGGCTCTCCAACCTGTAGATGTTCAGGGCAGATGTCTAGACTGGAAAGTGAAAATTAGACTACTTTTATCCTTAAATGCTATTATACATATATTACGTTGAATTTAAAAATGGAGAGTAGCAATCAGACAAGTACTACGTCTGTAATCCTCGTTTGAACTTTGAAGACAAGGTATTTTTCACACAAAAAACTGCAGCAGTGAATCATATAACAGATTATAAATCATCATTTTACTTCAAACTACTGGCTGCTTAATGAAGACATTAAGGGCTGTGTTTTAACTTTTAAGTCTACAAAGCATCAGCTAATCATCATTGTTAATTAGTCACTAACAAGGAAATTTATGGATTCAATCAGTTTTTGTACAGCTGATATCCAAACTGATAAAAATTGTCCAATATTAGTGCCTGATGTTTGGCACATGTTGCCTAAACCTCTATTAAAGAGAAATTGTTTTACAAGAAATATTTATTCTTATGACCTTCGTGCAAGCTGTACAAAGGGTTGGCAATCCTTGGATATAGAAGGGGCACCTAGTAATACTTATGAAGATATACATCTCATCAAACGACTGTAGATAGTACAGGAAAACATTATTTAAAGGGGATATGAAAAATTAAAAATACTGTCTGTATGTAGTGCAATCAGATTTGTATGCCTTCCAATTCTCTTGAGGTTATTATATAGATCAGCCCCTATACAAATCTGACAAACAATCAACACAACTATAAAGGGAAATGTCCAAGCTAAAGCATACCCAAAGTTCTTAGGTTACTTTTCAATATTGCCTGCTTGTACTGCTGTACATGGCTAGAAACTATCTACAAAAACAAAGGTTGATCGAAATATAGGTCTAAGTAAAACGGTGTTTCAATATTGGCTGGATCAGGTGGAAATACTGGCAAAAGTTTACTGGGGTGATGCAAGGGAGAAACTTTGTGAGGCAGTAGATGATCTCAAGGTGGATACCTTTGTGCTTGGTTGCAGGGGGTTAGGGCCCTTGAAAAGGTTGGCATCTAAACCTCCACTGACATAAATCACTTCTCTGTTAAACTACACATGAATAATCCTTGGTTAGTCAATGGCTTACTCATATCTCTACATCCCCTTTTATCTCAATGCAGGGCCCTACTTGGAAGCGTCAGCAACTATGTTGTCAACAATGCAACATGCCCAGTTACTGTGGTGCGTTCACCAACCAGGCCAAATGCCTGATTCTGGGCTCATTTGGGGGGCGATCTTTTGCTTCGGCGCTTAGCTTTTCCATGTTACTTGGATGTCCTTGAGTTGAACCTTTGGTGTATTTACTTCTGTTACTACCTATGCAGTCCATCAGTTGTTTCTTTGATGAAAGTATGTACTCCATTACTGCTGTTAGTGGTGCATGCCAAGGATTGTCAGTGGTGGACTTTTTTATGTTATGGCTGGACTGGCTCTAATAAAAAAATTGCTATTTTGACACTCCAAAAATGTGTACTTTGTTTATGATAACACTCCTAAAACTGATACGTAGTACCAACTGAATCAATGAAAGTGGATCTGGATGTCAAAAATACAAAAACCACTTCTTTAGAGTGTCAAAATAGCAAATCTCCCAGCTCTAAGCCCCTGAGTATAATTGTTTGCCTCAAGAGTTTCTGGAAAACACCCCAAAGTGGAGGTTTTTATTTTTCCTGTACAATATTGTTCTGCTTCTAGTAACTGAAACCCAATAGAAGATGGGCTTTATCAAATGAGTGGCAACAGACAATTACTGCTAGGCATGTCTTTGTAACAGAAATGGCATGTCCAAAGCTAATAATTTCTGTAAGTGGAAACAACTTACAGTAAAGAGAGCAGAAATTGTGCCAACACTCAATATATAAAGTTTCATCTCCAAATGACAGAAATATATGCTTTATTCTTTAAACGTAATAACCAGAATTTTGCATTAATCAACTGCTCTGAATGTTCTTTTCCAAATTGAGGTAAATACTCTTTAAGACAGTGAGATGTCTGAAAGCTCTAACACTAATGGGAGCGATTTTGGAGCATATCAATCAGAACATCTTACCAGTTCCATCTTTGCGTGGAACAGATTCTTCAAGATCCATTCTGCGCCAGCTCCCACTCAAAGATGATAACTCATCAACCTTATCATACAAACCAAGAAGACCACCAGTATGGACAAAAAGAATTTTGCGACCTTCCCACTTAGCTGGCTTGGAAGCCATGTCTTTCAGCATACCATATGCCGCTTTCCCACTACAGAAAAATGAAGCATATATCTGTCACCAGCAGGGATTTCCACGGAATTGATAGGAACTAATTTTCTTAACTGATATGAAAAGTGGGTAAATGGCCGAGGGCCTAGAGCTCATCGTCGCAGCGGCGCTGTTGCGGCGACGTGACAAGGAGGCAGGGGATATAGGAAGGCAAAGCCTGAACTGAATAGACGACTTAAACTCCTACTAGGGCCCTGTTTATATAGACACAAGACCAATCCTCTAATTGACCTAATCTACTAAATCTGAAACAGAATAATCTAAACAGAATTAATCTAACAAGACTCTTTTCTAGACTGACTCAATTCTAATCCGCTACAGTACTGGCAGTACTGTTCACGTAAACAGTACCGGTGGTACTGTTCATGGGCTGGGCCTCTGGCCCATTTCCTACCCATGACAATATCTTTAAGCAATCATTGGGCTAAATCTATCATGAACTTGTGCTTGTCTTTAATATTAGTTTGACAGAGCTAAACAGTTTACATTTTTTGACAACCAGCAATCATACTAGATGTAAAAATTAAAACTAGATGTTTTTACATGCAAAAGATATTTATTGGGTTCAGTGTTATGGCAAAAGGAATGAATAGTACCTGTAGACTGGATCAAGGACGATGCCTGTTGCTGCAGCTATATCTTTAACAAACTTAAGCTCCTCGGTGGTATTCATGGCATAACCTAAGCCCTTAGCCTGTCAAGTGGGAGTTGCAGTTGAGAAGTCAAATGTTCAGAAAATCTACCAATACAAATTAAATCATCGATTAGAATTCCATGTAAAAGTGGATCTATAAGATGAACAAACTAAGTTAAGAACAGTTATTTTACATACTGATATGTGCATAACAATGTAATAACAGTTGGAGGATGTAAGTCCACACTTCAAAACCATTTTACTATAAAATTTAGAAAATTAAAAACTGTACTCACATTTTCAATGCTGACTAAATCATGTGAGTCCAAACCAGAATGAAGTCCATCAATCAGGCCTTGAACATAGTGATAGAAGTATCCAGGATCATCACAAACAGAAAATGCATGGACCTATCCTCCAAGTGGACAGTTAGCTCAAAAACTTCAGCAGGATAAAAGAAGCCAAATAAAGTGCATACTTTTGCCTTTAAGCTACTCAAATTTGATCCTAAAGCAAGACCAGCAATGGTTCCACCACTGCATCAATATAAAAACCACCAAGTCACAAAGCAGAATTGCTACTTTCAGGATGTAGGCATAGCGCAATAACAAGTGAGTACATAAATACCAATAAAAGTATAGAATGGTGGGTAATGACAATATACCTGCCACATGCAACAACAATGTCATCAAACTGAACATCACCAGATATCTGAACTTGATGCTCAATCTCCCTTATTGCTTCTATATACCCCCTACACAGAAAGGAAGAATACAAATAATAAAAATAGGCAGCTTTCACAATTGGGTATTGGTAGGAGCAGGAGAGGAATTAATTAATTCCTTCTGTTTGATTTATTCCATGACCCTTATGGGGTATTTATAATCCTAATACAATCTAATTTTCTAATTATCAATCTAATCTACTATTTATTATTTAATCTAATCCACACATAACAGGTATCATCTTCAAATTCTTAAACCTATTTGAAGACCAAACCTTCTCTTTACAGCATGCTATCTTATAATCTATTCAGTGTTGCTGATGAAATGTGGATAGACTACACTACATTTTTCACTCAGCTATGCCCTACTGGTTAGCCACCATACAAGATATTATCAGACCTTGTGTTACATAAGATCCGCTAGGCTCGGTTTCTAAGGTCCATTAGAATTCCCAACTTTCCAGGTCCAAGGTGATATAGAGGCTCATAGAGCGCACACACAAAAAAGGAAACATGCAAATATGGTTCAACAGTAAGCATCAAACAAAAAACAATACCAAGTTCCTAGTGAGTTTGATCCACCAACAGGTATAACATATGGTTTTCGGCCTTCTTCCAAAAGCTTCCTTTTCAGCAAGTCAGCTAAAACCTGAACCAGATAAATCCATACTAGGATCAGATATTTTTAAACAATATGAAAAAAAGAAGTTCTATGAAGAAAGACCACCGATGAATTTTTAATAGGAAATAGCACAAAGCACTTTACCAGTTTATCTACAATTCTACATACATATCCATAGAATAGGGAGAAGACACATGATGTTCAGAATAGGGAAAAATGACCATGGTAATTGTATGGTGCAGACATATACCATCAGACACACTACTTGATTGCATCTTTCATACAATAATTACTCAGGGGTGGATAATAAGCAACAGTACGACAGCCATATAGAAAAATGTTTTGGCTATACATGACCTGACAGAATTATGATAAAACCCCAAAGCGAGAATATCACATCATGGAAAAGAGCATACCACACTGCCAATTTTTCCATACTCTTCTTTTGACACAAGATCAATGTGTGCTCCCACCAATCTCTCAACAAGGATATTGCCAACCAAACCAGGGTCCTTATCCACAAGAAGCTGAATGTGAAAATTCCCACCAAAACCAGGTCAACCAAAATGTTTTACCACATGCCATTCTGTTGATTTAATGATTCAATTCAAAAGCTCACATATCACCTTGGATGTACGTAGTATCAGATAACAATCTAGATTCAGGTATTTCGCAGCTACCGCCGTGGCACGGCAATGGTTGCTTTGAATACCGCCAACAGTTATAACACAGTCAGCACCCTGTGCCACGGCATCCGCCATCAAAAACTCGAGCTTCCTGACCTTGTTCCCGCTGAGCTGCATGCCCGACAGGTCGTCTCGCTACAATTTTTCCCAAAACTCCAGTGTCAGAAGCCAAACTCCACTAAAAAACTACTCTACCCCGAAGCATATCTATTAATTGATACAGTAAAGGAAACATCATAAAAAAGTAGCTTATTTTTCACCTTGATCCATACTTCCGTGCCACTCGGCAAATTGGGAAGATTCCACTTGTGGATCGGCGTCGGGAACTGTTTCCATCAGAAACTAAACCATGAGTCTCTCGACAGCGATCATTCACACGCACCACTTATTCTCCTAATCGATTCAGACTACTTTGAATCCACCGATTAGAACAAGCGGGCAGTAGGGATCAAGTGGTGAAGATAGGGAAACGGAAACCCACGTGGCCAAGGGAGAAGGTCTGTGAGGGGGCGGGGGAGAGGTGCGAGGCCCACGACGGCGGCGCGTACGGCTTCTTCGAGAGGAAGCTGCCGATCTTTGCGGCGGAGGCTCCGGCCATACCAGCTGGCAGCAGCGGCGACCGATCTCCGACGGCGGAGGGGAGCCGAACGGGAGGAGCACAAGCCAAATTCTTCCACCTGATGGCCCCCGAACACCAGACACTGAGCACTGGGCCCCACCACTTGGCATGTCAGTGAGGGATAATTTTTTTCTTTTTTTTTCGTGTGAAAAGGAGGCGTCTTTTTGACTCTTTTGCTCGTGTGCTGTCGCTTTCTATCTCCTTAGCGGCGAAGCTACAGGAGAATGAAATAAAAATTAAAAAAAGAAAAGAAAAGGGAAGCAATACTAGTACGCTCGCTCGCTCGCTCGCTCGCTCGTTTCACTGTCCGAATCGCACAACCTCAGGGCGATTGTGGCTGCTGTTGATCGGAGCAGTCTCCCGAACTCTGGAAGAACACGTCGGGTCAGTCCGGTTTCTCTCTTTTATCTTTTTCTTTCCGTGCTTTTTCCGTGAGTAGGAAACTGGGGTAGTTGGGGTTGATGCTTCCAGAGGAGTCGGAGAGGCGATTTTTTTGTTCTGTTTTTATGATTTTTTTTGGGAGGCAGTGCAGTGCGCCTCCTCGCGTTCGGCTAGGTCGCCGCCGTCCGCGCCAGGCGTAGCGCCGCCACCTTCTCGCCGCCGTGCCATCTTCGTTTTCGTCTGAGGTCGCCGGTTCCTTGCTCCAAGCCCTAGTGTGATTTGGAAGCCTAAGGGGTTCGTGGTTTTCCCGGAAGTAATTAAACTGGTTTTTAATCTGCGAGTCTGGCTGCCAGATTTGGTGAAGTGGAATGTTTGCTGGTGTTGAGCAATTTTAATGATAAAATAGATATCCCACTTGAGGATGAATGAGCCAACACTTTGCCCTTGATGGGCAACTCCACGCCTCCACCTCCAAGTCTCCAACCTCTTGTAGCTTGTCCGCTGCCGCCAGGTGCCGCCATGTCTCAAGCTGCTTGAGTGGAGCACTAATGGGTTTGGAGGCCACCAGCCCACGACACGCCAACAATTGCCTCCTTACGCCCCTTAACTTCAAAGGGAGATCGAAACTCTGTTAAAGGAGAACGGTAGAATGAGGAAGAACACACTTTTTCTGTGGTACTTAAGAGAGCCAATATTTTCCACTGGTATATGTCAAAATGTGTGAGTTTAGGTGATATATACCCTTTTTCATGGAACCATTTAGTTATTTTCTCTCTTCTTCATTCATCCCACGCCGTCATGCGTTAGACAGTAGACACAATTGGCCTTAAAGTTGTTGTAGCTGTATTTATTGTCTTGATTGGCCTACACTTCTATGTTCCAATTCATCGTTATTGAGCAGTGCTATAAATTTCCTTCTAAAACAAAAATACAAACCATTGTTTTGTACCTCTTTTCAGGTTCTTTGTTTTTCAGGGACTCCAGTAATGTGATATGTTTTGTTAGTTGGGGGATCTAATCAGGTGAACACTATAATCCTGATTTACTTGTCACCATTGAGATATACAGTAGGGTATTAATGCAACTGGGGTTGATTTTGTTTGGCCATTCTATACACATATTCTGCTGTACATAATTTATTTTCATGCTGTATCATTTTGGTGCCATTATAAGTTATCTTCTATATACTTCCATCTAAGGTGGTTGTTTCGCACCTTGGCACTATATACTTCCGTCTAATAACTCTGAATTTCTTTGTTACTGTCATACTGACATCGTGCAATTAATATAACTCTAACATGAATATTGGTTGGAATACTCACTCTCAAAAGACAGATAATGTGCTTTTATAGTTTCTTAGTTTTATATAAAACTATGCAATCTTTCATGCTTATTTTTTAGTTTTTTCATTGAACATGATTTTCTATTGTAATGGATGTTGACTCCAGGGTTTAGAAATGTCTGACCAGGAGAGAGATGACATTCCTATGCTGCTAAGAAATATTGAGCTACCAAGGTTTCCTCTTAGAAGTACATCAATGTGCATACCAGTTAGGGATGATGAATATGAAGAAGACACATTTGTACCCCATACTGGTCCTCTGTTTGTTCAACCACCAACACAGACTGCAGCAGCAGGTGTTCCATTTACAAGTAGAGACACATCAGATATGCCTCCTCGACCTTCACAAGGAAAACAAGTCAACAAGCCACATGCGGTAATGCCAGAAGAAATTGGAGGAACCAGGTGGTCTTACAGTGGAAACATTCCAAAGAATGAACATTTGATGATGTCTGGACCTTTGGGACAATGTGACAATCCTAATTGTGTCAACTGCCCGTCTGCTTGTAAAAACAAAAGGCATTTTCGCAGTGGTTCAAGTACATTAGACAGTAAGGTGGTTTTACTTTTACTTCCTTCTTTATGTATGGATGTGTAGAACTACATGATTTTTATTTGAACCTGATAGCTGTGGGTGGATGCCTGGATCGGTGCAATATTTTTCTAGTAAAACAACATAGTATGGATACACACTTCTAAATTCTCATAAGTGATCTGATTCAAGAAGTGTAATAGCTATGGATATTATTGAATATTTGAATGGATCTATAGATCTTATTTTGTTTTGTTTAGCTAGAGAGTTCCTCGATAAAATGTTTGGAACACTTCTTAAGAGTGCTTACAGTTTCTGACTGTGTTATTAAATAATGTGTTTTTTCTCTTTTGAAGTTCCATAGTATTCTTTATGGCCATAATGGTGGTTGGAAGAAGAAAATCGAGCATTTTCTTTCATGCATTCCAGTTATGAACCCACATGCAAAAGCTGTTCAGCAATGGAATCAGTTCTTTGTGATATCATGCCTGGTTGCCATCTTCATTGACCCCCTATTTTTCTTCCTATTATCAGTACAACAGGTAAATAGTTCACAATTTTGTACTTTTGTCATCTATCAAAAAGAACTAATTCATTAGGAAGGACCAGAAAGATGCTTCTTATATCCATTTGTCTTCAACTTACAATTTTCTTATAAAACTCAGTTATCGTTGCACCCTGTTTGTCATCTAATCTTGTGATTTTTCTTTACTAAAGGTCCTGTTGCAGCATACTGTTCTTTCTATGATTTCACTGTTCTAGATGTTGATATCTGCTCTAGTGATACATGTAGGAGAAATAACTAGCAATCACAAAATTATTTCTGAAGCAGTGAAGCACCTTCCTAGCTACCTCAGATGTTTAACTTAGAATATGTTATTACCATTATCATGGAGACAGTTGTATTGTCTTTTTAGAAATTGCAATTTCAGGATGTATTGCAGTTAGTTAAGCATTCTTGCTGTAATTTGATCAAACCTGACTACATTTATTTATGTTTTTTCACTGGATATGTTCCTTTTTGTTCATTGCAGGATAACAAATGCATCGTGTTGAACTGGCATTTTGCTACAGCACTTGCTGTTGTGAGAAGTGTGACTGATGCTATTTATTTTCTGCACATGCTTCTTCAGGTAAATGCATCATTGCTTTGTTGTTCTGTATAAGGTTTTACCATCCCCGTTTAAGAATGAATGGACATGGTTCCACATTTTTAAAAAAACTCATAAATAGTTACTAAAGCGTCAGATGGAAGGCACTTCAATGATATTTTGGTAATTTGGCATGCATTTAGATAAACATATTTGTTGAGTGATCACTGATCAGTACCTTTTCTGCCTGTAAGTATTGACATATTATTAAAAAACTGATAAACTAGAAACTGTTTAAGCTTAATATTCTTGTGTCATGGTGATCATATTTTAGTAACTAACAGTAATGCACTTTTTTGTATTTTTGATCTTTTGTGGATGATTAATCACATTCCTTTGACCAAATAGTTTTGTTATCACTTTTTGGCTTTTTAGTTGACAATAGTTTGTTATGCTTCTACTCTTACGTTTGATAAAGTTCTTGTTGCTATATAATGTATTTTGCATCTGTTTGTTCAGTGTAATGGCTAAATTGGATTTAGAAAAACCATGTTCCTATTTGTTCTGTTTTGCCACCAAAGAAACATCTTATGAACGGGAACCTTTGACCATCTTATTTGTTCTATATCTCTTTCAGTTCAGACTGGCTTATGTAGCTCCAGAATCACGAGTAGTGGGAGCTGGAGACTTAGTAGACGAGCCAAAGAAAATTGCTGTCCGTTATCTTCGTGGATATTTTTTACTTGACTTTTTTGTTGTGCTTCCACTCCCTCAGGTAACTTTTACTTTGTCCTTCTGAATTTATATGGCTAGATTTTAACATTAAGCTTCATTTTTCTTGTTTATCCATGATGGATGACTTATTATTTTGGCTGAAGTATTCCCTTTTCTTATGTGTGTGTATATATATATAATTATATATATATATTTGTATTGTATTTTTGCTTAAGTATTTTTATAGTTTGTAGTTGAAGGCAAACCTATTCTTAGGGAAAAAATTCATCATATACCCTCCCTTTAGATTGAAATTCAGGATTTACCCTCCTAGCCAACATGTCATTGACCTGAGTGGACCCCACATGTCATTGAGATGTGGAGGGTAAATCCTGAAAGTGCATCTAAAGTGAGGGTATATGATGAATTCCCAGAATAGGAGTTATGATAATTAGTTTTTTGATGCTAGGTCAATCAAATAAAAATATTTTCTGCTGGGTACTCACTAGACATTCTGGAGAGCATGTTGGAGATCCCTGCCATCCATCCAGGTGTTAGGAGGTTACTTTCCAATATGTTTAGGCCAACTAGATATTGACAAAACAAGTTGCTGTTTAGCTTTGAAAATATTATAGATCTTGGGCAGGATAATGACTGTTTATTATCCCTGTACTTGTGGCAGATTCAGGATTAGTCCCATAAAATTGACCGTATAGACTGAAACATCTTGGTAGGCTGCAATTGTTACTCTGTTCTGTTTGCCATGGATAATCTAATTTTGTTCATAAAGGATATTTGTTGAAAGTTGAAACAATTTTCACCTTTTGCTGTCTTATTGGCTAATACAGTTTTCCCTTTGTTCCTTGATCAAGGTGATGATATTGCTAGTCATCCCTAAATATGTCGGGTTATCAACTGCAAACTATGCTAAAAATTTATTGCGGATCACTGTTCTTCTTCAATATGTTCCACGCATCGTCAGATTTGTACCATTGCTTGGTGGTCAGTCTGCCTCATCTGCCAATGGATTCATATTTGAGTCAGCATGGGCTAACTTTGTGATTAACCTTCTGATGTTTGTTTTGGCGGGGCATGTTGTTGGTTCATGTTGGTACCTATTTGGGCTACAGGTCAGTTCATTTTTCATTCCAGTTTCTGTGTAAAACATTACATTTACTTGTATGCTGAATTTGTTGGTTGGAATGAGGAGAAATGGTGATATGTAGATTGTAGACAAGAGGGAGGCAAGCTTTTCTTTTTACATGGCTTCAAAATGTGAAACTGGAAAAAACAGAAATGAAATTAAGAATGGATGCAACACTTGGTTGAGTGGCATTTTATTAATTTCAATGGTTTGAATGGAATCCTATTGGGTGTTCTTTTGAGTGTCATATTATCAATTCTTCCATTAAATTTGGACAAACATGCCATTGACTTTGCATTAGTGTGCTTTGTTATTATTATTGAGTAAGCATACCTTCTGTCTTTGTTGTTTTTATTGAGATTGCATTTTATTGCACACACTGATTTTCTTGAGTTAAAAAATTAAAAGGTGCTATATTCACCTGCTCCTTAATTGTCCGTGGCTCCTTTGATAGAATACTTGTCCATATTAACATACTCAGAAAATATTAACTTCAGTAGAGGTCCATGATATCATTTTCTTTTGTTTTACATTTTCCAGAGGGTCAACCAATGCCTACGAGATGCTTGTTCTGCATCAAACATTCCATTTTGTGATGGTTTTATAGATTGTGGGCGTGGCATTAATATTGGGAAGCAGAATGAACTAAACAGGCAGCAGTGGTTTAATGATTCAGCCTCAACAGCTTGTTTTAACACGGGAGGCGACACTACTTTCCAATATGGGATTTATGAGCAGGCTGTTTTGCTAAGTACAGAGGGCAGTGCTGTTAAACGATATATATATTCGTTGTTTTGGGGTTTCCAGGTATTTGACTTACTGTTGCTCACATTTGATATACAGGTTTTTGTTTATATATATATATATATATATATATTGAAACATTCTAATACTGGAGTACAATTTTAACTATCCTTTACTGAAGTTCTTTTTGGGTTTTGATCTCAGCAAATAAGTACTCTGGCTGGCAATCTTGTCCCAAGTTACTTTTTATGGGAAGTCCTGTTTACTATGGCTATTATTGGTCTGGGGCTGTTGCTTTTTGCGTTACTTATTGGGAACATGCAAAATTTTCTCCAAGCTCTTGGAAGACGGTATGTCATTTGTACTTCTGGCTTGCTTAGTTATCTATTGTGCAGCATTGTCTACCTTACTATCAGGGGGTCACTTTATTGTCTGATATGAATGTCTATTTTGATGCATTAGTTTTTTTTTTTTGAGAAAAGAGCAGGCAGTAAGCCCACTCCCATTTCCATTAAAGAAATGAAAAACTACGGAGTTCATAAGTACCCACCGGTAGCACACATTGCAACCAACACAACTCAACGACACCCGCAACAGCAGCACTAGAAGCAAAGATCGCAACAGCCCACCGTACACTATTATTACAGTTCAAAAGCTCAGATCGAACCCACAACCATCTAACCGAAAACAGTTTTCAAGAGTCATGAAGCAAACAGTGACAAAGTCAATATCAAAGCCCTAACAGACCACCACCAAAAGACCATCCATGTCTTCTTGAGAACAGATCACTTGCTAGACGCTCGAGTAGCCGGACCCCAGCGCCAGCTCTCTTTCCTTTTGCTGCGACCTCTATAAAATTGACCAAGAAGACATCCAGTAACAGATCATATTAATGAACATTAAAGGGTCAACAATCTTTTTCTTTCCAAACACAATATCATTCCTTATCTTCCAGATACTCCAGAAAATTGCAGCCAAACCCACACCAGCCAAGTCCTTATGATCTTTCCTCAGTTTACCAAACCAGGAGCGCCACATATCCTCCACATTAGCAAAAGGCCCCACATTGAAGCAGATTTTAATCATCCTCCAAACAAATTTGGCAATCGAGCAAGTCAGGAAAAGGTGATGAACAGTTTCATCTTTATCACAAAACGTACATTTCCTCAAACCCCCCTTCCAACCTTTCTTAATCAAATTATCCCTTGTCAATATTTTATTGTTTCGCATCAGCCATAAAAAAATTTTAACCTTCAAAGGAATTTTAACTTTCCAAATAGCATTTTTGTCCTTAACCACATTCTGGTTTTTTAGGGCATCATAGAAGGACTTAACAGTAAAGAGGCCACTTTTCGTCAGTGTCCAAATAACAACATCTGCATCATTAGAAAGGGTAGTTCTTCTACAATCCCTTTGCAATCTCAACAAGGAAGTAAATCTACTCCCAAAGATGTCTCTTCTGAATTTGAGACACGATATACCACACCTGATAACCTCAGCCACTGTTACATTCCTATCCAAGGCTAGGCAGTAAAGATCAGGGTAAGTCTCAGCAAGGGGTCTCCCACCTATCCAATTATCAAGCCAAAAAGAGGTTTTTTTACCATTGCCAACTTTCCTAATACAGTATTTCATAAACATAGGCTTAACTTTCATCAGGAACCTCCAGAATTGGGAATCACCATTTCTGCCTTCCACTTGAGCTAGAGTTTTATTTTTCACATATTTGTTCATTAAAATATTCTGCCAAATCCCAACTTCACTCTCCAGCTTCCACAACCACTTTCCCATCAAAGAGATGTTCATAGTTTCTAAATCTAAAACACCCAATCCACCAAGATCTTTGGGCATGCAAATGACATCCCATTTCTCTAGATGATACTTCATAACCCCTTGATCCTCCTGCCAAAGCAGCCTTGATCTATAGAAATCAATTTTTTTCTTAACTCCTTTAGGTAATGCATAAAAAGAAAGCATGTATAAAGGAATGCTACTTAAGCAGGAGTTCATAAGCAGGAGCCTTCCACCCATGTCAATTAACTTCCCTTTCCAACAGCTCAGTCTATTCTCAATTTTATTTTCACAATTCTTCCAGTCTGAATTTGAGATCCTTTTTTTATTAATGGGCAAACCCAGGTATTTAATGGGCAAAGCACCCATTTTACAAGTTAACATCTGACTCATCATTTTGCTTCTATCATCATCAATGCCAACACAGAACACTTCACTCTTGTCAAAGTTTATTTTCAAGCCAGACATTTGTTCAAATAGGCATAAAATAAACTTCAGATTCTTCACACTATTCAAATCATTTTGCAAAAGGAAAATTGTGTCATCAGCATATTGCAGAATAGAAACACTTTCAGGCAACAAATCACCCCCAGACCAGCAACTAAGCCCCCTTGAACAGCTCTGGTCATCATACCAGACAAAGCATCAGCAGCAAGGTCAAACAACAAGGGTGACAAAGGGTCCCCTTGCCTCAACCCTCTATGTGTATTAGTTATGCATCATGAATTGATACCATTCAAATGATTTATAATAAACCTAAAAAGATAAGTTCAACCAGTTGACTAAATAAATATTGAATCCTGATATGTCTCTTTTCCTCTTTCCACAGGAGACTAGAAATGCAACTTAGGAGACGTGATGTTGAACAGTGGATGAGCCATAGACGTCTGCCAGAAGAGTTGAGAAGGTTCGTTTACAGAACTTGTAAACTAAATATTACTAAGACACTATTATTTTTTATAAAACATCATATATTTCTTGATTTTGTCACAAACCCCAATAACTTATTACTTCAGAGTATGTTTACAAGTCACCTAGTCAACCCTAGTCACCATGGGACCGACCAGGAAACTAATCACGATTAGTCGAACATAGTCGGTCCTAGGCATCCATATAATCGTCCTATATATTTCAGGACACACATATATATATATATATATATATTATAATAATAATAATAATAATATATGCCAATAAAGCAATAATCGAGAGTTCAAGACTACATTAATGGCTAGTTGCTGACTTGACATACCTGTTAGATTCATACAACAGTACAACACAAGCAAGTATGTTGGTATGCAGATTTTTATGCACCAGATAATTAGCCAATTAGCTAGAACAGTAGGTAGTTATTTCAGCTGTTGCAGACCCTAGGCAGTCTACAATCTACAATCTGCATAGTGGTTTTCATGTGGGGTTCGCCTATTGGTGCATCAGTGCATGACTTAAAATGCACTGTAGTTTCTAGCTGAACAGAATCAATCTACTGCATGGCAACGAGATGCACTATCATAGGTCACAACAGAAATCGCGTGCTCTGGTTGGAGTGCTAACTGCTAAGTACTAACCCGAATAGGCCACATTGGCAGCCCAATAGATTGCTTCTAAGCCCAGCTGAGCAGGCCCAACAAAAACCAGCAGCCAAACCTATTCGTCCCACACCCCTAGTCATCCGATTAATCGCTATTAATCGATGACTAATCAGAGACCAGATGTCTGATTGGCGTAGTCATCTCAGAGCCTCTGGTCGGGTCTAGAGGACTGATAAGGACGATTAATCAGACAACTTGTAAACACTAGACTGTTAATATTCTGTTTATTTGGTTGTTTTGTCTTTCTTTTTATCGTTTATGCGGCTCATAACCTCGTACATTTCAGAAAATCAAGTCAACCTTTACTAATATTCAATACTGATCAGGGCATCAGGCCATTTTTCTTGATACACCATCTTATAAGTGGAGTCTCATGCAGGGTTAATGAAACCGTTCTTGGACCGGTTACCGGTGAGGACCAGATGGCTGGTTTCTGTGGTTATCAGACCATTTTTTCACAAACTGTTCCATAGTGAGATGGTCGAAAACCATGGTAACTGGCCTGATTACCATGGTTTTGTGAAGTCTGGTCTCATGAAAAGCGGTAGCCGGCCTTGTTACCGTGGTTTTGTGAACCCTGGTCTCATGAAAAGTGATGATTTGTAGCATGGATCTCATTATATTTTTGAGCAAGCAAATTTAAGAAAGAAGACGTCAGTCATTTAATTCATTGAAGTTTGTCACATCTAAGCAGCTAAGCTTCCATATCCTGAATATGCGCCATATCATGGCAATTTCAATGAGATCTCAAATTGTCACATCTAAGTAGCTAATCTTCCATATAAGTCTTCCTGATTAACTAATTTATCTATGGGGAAATCAATTTTGGTACCCCCAAAGAATGCAATTTCATGTTTTGACACTCAAAGATTTAAATTGAGGATTTGGCACTCAAAACATGTAATGGAACTAACCAGCAAATGCCATTTTGTGTATTCTGTCAATTTTTTTCAGAAAAAAAGTGGATCTCAGTTTGTGAAATGTTTGAGATGCCTCCTTCCTCTCTCTTATCATTTCTTCTTAGTCTCCAGCTAATTACCCACAAGTTGTAGTGAATGTTGGGTATTTCCACGAATTGGGTGACATAATATGAACTTGCATCCATAGGAGTGCTATTAAATATTAATTGATTTCCCTTTATTTTTTGGACTTGAAGATTGCAACACTTTGTTTTTGTATGTCTAGGAGGGTTAGACGTGCAGAAAGGTTCACCTGGGCAGCTACCCAAGGGGTGAATGAAGAGGAGCTTTTAAGTAATTTACCAGAAGATATTCAAAGGGACATACGTCGACATTTCTTTAGATTTCTTAATAAGGTTTGTTTTTGTGATGACTACAGCTTTTCTGGGAGACCAATCACTGCAGCCATTTACCCTATTACTAATTTTTCCACACACATGCAATGCATTTTATTGTTGAGGGTTGCTCGTGATTTCCCCAATTTCCCCTATAAATTTCAGGGAAGTACTGAGTACTGACTATAGTTATTTTGCAGGTTCGGTTATTCACCTTGATGGATTGGCCTATCTTGGACGCTATATGTGACAAATTAAGACAGAACTTATATATTAGTGGAAGTGACATTCTTTATCAAGGCGGTCCAGTTGAAAAAATGATCTTCATAGTGAGAGGTAAGCTAGAAAGCATCAGTGCAGATGGAAGCAAAGCTCCGCTACATGAGGGAGATGTATGTGGAGAGGAGCTCCTCACATGGTACTTGGAACACTCTTCCGCAAACAGAGGTCCGCAGCTTCTGCCTGGCTTTGTTTGTTGTTCTGCTATCTATAGTTAAGTCACCAGATTTCTATTGTTTCAGATGGTGGGAAAATCAAATTTCATGGTATGCGTTTGGTTGCTATTCGTACTGTAAGATGCCTAACAAATGTTGAAGCTTTTGTACTTAGAGCAAGTGACCTTGAAGAAGTTACTTCACAGTTTTCACGGTTCTTGCGCAATCCACGAGTGCAGGGTGCCATCAGGTACCATTGTACCACCTCCTTCAATATATATAATATAGCACATGATCATATACTGGCTCATCACTCATCAGAATAAGAGTTCCCTGGAGGTTCAACTAGAATTTTTTGTAGAGTTGTGGGTTGTTTTCGTCTGTTGATTTTAAATTAATTTTCTCAATCATCACAGTGATTGTTATTAGCTGGAACCTATGTAGGCCATGAATTCTGTGGTGTCAGTTATCTGAACCTAGTTTTTACAATTACCTAGGAACATCTGTGTATATTTGTATATATTTAGTCAATGGACAATGTTCACTAATGCTGGTGCCTGCTGTTGCAACTGCGTCCTACAGGTATGAGTCGCCCTACTGGAGACTCATCGCGGCAACACGCATTCAAGTCGCATGGAGGTATCGACAGAGGCGGCTGAAGCGAAGCGAGCAGTCGATCAATCCTACCCGTCCTACCCCTCCCTATTCCAACGAGGCATATGATGCTCTTCTTCAGCATGGACACAGGGGATGGTTTCTACATGACAAAGCTGCAAACGTTTAGTCACATTTCTACATGTGATAGAGCCGTACGTAAACACCCATGCGTCTATCTACTTGTCGGAATGCATTTTATGTGAGCTAAACATAATCGTTTTTGACCTACTCGTAGATCTCGTAGCTACAGAGGGCAAAACTGAAAGAGCTAAAGTCTCATGTATATAATGAGGTCTAGTTTTTCATGCATATTTGCTTCGTTCTTGCCACGAAGCATTGCCTGCGTCTCTGCCAAGCAAGTATGCTAGCGTATGACTGCATGCTTAAGCATGTGGGTTGTGACCCTGCATCTGGAATTCTGGATCAGGGATCGGTAAGCTGCTGGGTCTGTTGCTACATCCTAGAGAGAGATTTAATAATTTGTTATCGCGTTTTTGTACTCCTGATTTAAATTTCTTACCTCTTTTTGTTATCCTGATTTATATGTTATTGGCTTAAATAGTTTTAGTGGCTACATCCTGATTTATGTACGTTGCCCTGCAGGCTAGTCGCTAGCAGGCTACCTATATACATCAGTGAACCGTACGTTGCCCTGCAGCTACTCTGCGTGCGTACGTTCGCCGGCCATCGCATGGGAGCTGAGAAGGGAGATGCATGCAACGCATGAGAGTATAGTGTTAGCTACTAGCGGTGAATTGAATGTGATGGGTGGCCAGTACACCGCTGCAGTACTATACGTATGCTTAAGGGGGTGTTTGGACCTGTCACATCTAATGTTTAAATATTATTTTGGAGTATTAAATGTATATTATTTACAAAACTCATTTATAATCGGAGGATTATTCACGAGACGAATCTAACGAGTTTAATTACATCATGATTTGACAATGTGATGCTACAGTAAATATTTGCTAATTATAAATTAATTAGGTTTAAAAAATTTGTCTTGCGGTTTAGTCTTCGATTCTGCAATCATTTGTATAATTAATTAATGTTTAGTCCTTCAAATTAACGTTGAAACATCACATGGGCTAAAATTTAGCTCCTTATCCAAACACCCACGCGAGCGGCAGCTTTTCTTTTCCATGGCCAGTACACAAAGATTGGTTTTCTTTCTTTTCGTATACGGTATACCCCTTGAGAGATTCGTGTCCGGCAGCCGGCAGATCCCATCGACTGCATCAGGCCTGCCCGTGAGTGGCTTTTGAACTGCCGACTGAGTCCGGAACCAGCAGTTGCAGGCCGGCCGCAAAATGCCAGGCAAGAGTAGGCCTATGGTTGACCGTGATATGGCACGAGTCGGGCGATCAAGAGCCGACTCGACTCTAAATCGGCTCCTGGTCGGCCAACCGTCATCTAGTTTTGTAATTTTTTAAAACTACGATACAGATTTGATTTTTTTTAAAAAAAATTATTTTAAAAAAATTCCGTGAAAAAGGCCTTTGTGGGTCAATACAGTATTGGCCATTTGCTAAGCCTTGCCTAACAGGCCACATCATTTCGTGTCTAGATTAGGCCATATCGTGTGGCCCATTTTGACGACGATTTTTTTTTAATATTTTTTTTTTAAAAAAAAAGAGATTCAAACATGTATTGCACGCAGTTTTGAAATTTTATAAAAATAGATAGTTATCGACACTCGATGGACTGAACTGGGCCACGTGGCCTCGAGTTGACCGATGGTCAGCCGAAACTTGCCACATCAACGCCAGTCGGTTGACCATCGACCGATTTGGGTCTACATGGCCTACAGACACTACACTTTAGCACGGCAACAACTCTTTCGACTTACTCATGTCACGTCAATACGAGTCGACCAATCAATACTTGTGCATGATCATGCGGGCGTGACGTTGTCTTGAGCCATGCATGTGGCTACGAGATTAAGAAATCAACCACATGCATGGGGAGCGAATCAACGTGACAAGTCTCGGATAACCATCGGTCGATTCGGGGTCATCCGACCCGGTTCGGTCCATTAAGTGCCAACAACTACTTGTTTTTATAATTTTTTGAAATTATTATACACATTTGAATTTTTTTTAAAAATATTATTTAAAAAAATCTTTGGACAACCCTATTTGGAGATAGCACTGTGATATATATTTTTCCTTCGCCGTGGCCAATCCAGAAATATGCGTCTCTGTCATAAGACTATCTCAGTGCAGGCATCCGCTGGTCACTGAGCGAAGCCAAAATTTTACCGATTATCAGATTAAGATTTCACAGCTTAATTCTCACGTCTTCAGGTACATCCGCTGCGACAGTGGTTTGTCGATTCGGCAAAGCCCTGTTTGCTCTCGACGAAGGCTTTGTGAGTGCCACACTCGGCAAACTACACTCGGCACAGACATTTTCGATGAAGAGGGGGTTCGTCGAGTGTTTTTTATCGGACACTCGGCGAAGCCTTTGTTGAATGTCACGTCGGTTTTGCCAAGTACTACGTGGAACACTCGGCAAACATAGTC
Source organism: Zizania palustris (assembly GCA_019279435.1). NCBI lineage: Eukaryota > Viridiplantae > Streptophyta > Magnoliopsida > Poales > Poaceae > Zizania > Zizania palustris. Next base: position 36,352,133 of record JAAALK010000287.1, on the reverse strand, counting down.
ATCTGACAGCCAGGAGTACACTAACGGTCATTCGCCGAGTGCCCACTCGGCGAAGTGAGCCCTCCCAGCAGACCAGTGATGATTCAGTGAAGGGTTTAATTACCAGACCCAGTTATACTTATGCCCCAGGCCAGTTCAATTCCACACTCCTGCAGCTTCATTCTGACAGTTTTTTTTCGTCCACGCCAACGATCTCATGCATTCTCAGCAAGCATGCCTAGCTAGTTGTTCCTTTGCTGCCTCCAGCTAGAAGCCATGCAACTGAAGCAACAAGACGCAATTGCCAATTGGGAGATCGAGCGAGCTATACTACAGTAGTTGCTAGCTAGCTCCCCCCACATGCAATGCATGCAGCTTTGAGATCTGCTGCTAGCTCATCCGGATCTCCTCTACGTGCTACCATCCAAAAGGCATCCAACAGACGCACCATGCATTTTATTTCGCCCTAGCTAGTTATTTCCTTTTCTCTCTCGATCGTCTTGCCTTTGTGCCTCTCGTGATCGCAACTCGCAAGGTGATGACCTACATTGTGCTTGCGTTAATGCGATGGTTTATACGAATCCTACTGAACTAGCTGAGATGCAGTTAAGAAGGCTTATCAGTGTGGTAGTGTTTGCACTTAACTGGTTAAGTACTGCTGCATTGACGGTGACACCGGCCTTCCTCCCCTGTCCGTGTCCCGGCCGGGAAGACAGGCGAGCAGCCTTGCGTCGCGTCAGGCTTTATCCGGAATGCGGCTTCAGCTTTTCAGGCGATAATTTTGACGCAAGTAATTGCTCCGATCGGTGTGTGGGTATGATGATGCATGAACACTAGTAGCAACTTATATTAAACGCCCTGACTTGATCACATTCTATTTCTTTTTTACGTGTGCTGAAGCTGAAGTCTGCTGGAGTGTGACCTGTAATGCGAATAGTGAGATGCAGTTGCAGTGTTGCACCACCAGACTGATGAATTGAAGCAGCAGCAACCGTCAAGAGTTCTTGGAACTGCGGTTGCATGGTCGTTTTGTTTGGATTCTGGAGCGCGAGGGGGTCATCAATGGAATCTATCACGGAAATTCTGGCCATTTTTTGCAATCACAGAAACGAATTAAACATGGAATTCGCCACTTGGTATGCATGCACCGTCACCATAAAACCAAAGAATCTTGCAGCTGAAACGAACGATCGATCGATCGATCGGTCGATCTAGCATGGCCGCACGACCGGCGGCTCGGCAGCCTTGGGCCTCGAGGTAACCCCGGCGGCCACGGCGGCGGCGTTCTTCCTGGGCTCGGTGCGGCCGAGCTGGCCGGCGCCGCCGCGGCCGCCGCCGGTCAGGCTCCGCATTCGGCCCTTGCCGAGGTGGTGCTCGCAGAGGGAGTAGCCCACCAGCGTCGGCTGGCTGCAGCGCCACCCGCGCCCGTTCACGCGACTGCAGCGTGACCCCTCCATCAGCACCGCCGGCCCGCGCCGCTTCTTCCCGCCGCCGCCGCCGTCATTCTTGGCCTCCTCGTTCGCGTTCACGGTCACTCTCGGCACCGGCGGCCGCCGTATTGCCCCGACGACGCCGTTAACAAGACGTTCTCCGGTCCCGATCGCCATCGGCTCAGTCTGCTTGCTACAATGGCCATTACTCTCTACGCCGCTGCAAAGTGCAAAACATCTAGCCGCCATTGTCAAGCATTCAACAAAACAAACTACAAACTTCATCACAACACTTGAGAAACGAAATGCAGATCAAAACAATGCATGTCACACACTGTCATCACACCGAAACAAAATCTCGCGATGCAAATTACGCCTAATATAATACCAAGTGCATACATGCAAATATCAAAGGGGAATAGGATATATATAGTTCGTGATGCGTGCACACACACACGACACATGGTCCATGTCGGCGGAAACATGGCTAGTTAGCTTGCACCCATACAGATCACAGCAATGTGATCATCATCATGGAAGAGGACAAGCACACAGACTGTATAGTAAGAGCGATCAACCTAGCTAACACGGTCAGGTCAACCAAAGAACCCCACGAACGAGCAATCAATCAGCCGTGAAAGTGGCTGATCGAAGGGAGCTAGGGAGGGTGCACTGAATGGATCAGCAGCAGGAAGAGCAGTGGTACTACATGCCTACATGAGCAGGCTTTGCATTAAATTGGTTGGATTGATGTGTGTCATGTGTCAAGCTGGCATTGCCCACTATAAAACAGTAAAAACCAAGCAGGTAGAAAAGGGCCTTGGATGCTTTCCCTTCCTATTTATTATTATTACCACCACCACCACTGCTACTACTGTCAGTCACACCCACACAATGACACAAATGGCACAAGCAGGCATCACTTTCTTGTTCTGTTCCTCAGTTCCTGTTCCAGTTTCAGTTGTTTCTTCACATACCTCCTGTGACCATCTGGAGCTCCCTGGTGTGCGCCACCCGGCTGCCTCCTGCTGCGTTCCACGGCAGTTGCATTGTCCTAGCAAAGTAGCAATCCAAGAACATGCGGTTAATTACCAGTTTGCTAGATCTGGGCATCATCCAGGTGGTGCAACGGAAAAAAAAATCTCTGATAAGACTCAAGCGCATAAAAATGGCAGTTTTGTTTCTGTTCTTGGAGTAGATTGAGACCAGGGGATGAGGAGGAAGGGCGAAGGGGCACCATGATCTACCTGCGGGAACAACGGCAACAACGCTGCGGCCGCGCGCCTCGCCACCGACGGCTCTTCGTCGTCGTCGTCCTCCCCGAGATCCGCAGTTCGGTGCAAGTGCAACTCCTCCTCTTTCCCGTCGCCAGAGAGCCTCAGCCAGCGACGACGTTCTTGGCTTCTTGACGCGTTTGGAGGAGGCTGGGGTGCAGTGGATGGATCTGAGGGGCGCAGGGAGGAGAGAACCTGTGCCTGAGGCCGCCTCCTGATCCTCATGGCGAGGGAGAGCAATGGAGATTTGGGGAGGGTGCAAATTGAGGGAGGGGGGCTTTGGATTTGGTTGGCCTTTTATGAATGCATTTGTTTATGGGAACCAGTAAGATGAATAGGAACGGTACATCGGTGCAGTTTTTTTTTCACGTTGGCTGGATATGCGTGCTCAAATTACAACTCCAGCTCTAATATCTAAATTAATGGATCTAGAATATATATATATATAGATTTATCGACGGATTAATCTAGAAAATACCAGAATTACATTCGGAAACGGAGGAAATAAAAAGTAAAGTGGTTCAAGTTTTTATTTTTAGTGTGCATTAAAAATCATATTGTTTAACTCTAGAGTTGTGAGAAGGGGTCATAAATATTGAAGAAATTCTAACATACTCGTGACTATTTATAGAAACGGTAGTTATACACGACTCTTGTTTTATATTATAAAACTTGGAAGGCTTTTGGTTTGGTGTATTTTAAGTGTTATTTGTTTATAATGTAAATTGATTATATTAGATTTTGTTTGGTTTGAATAGATTGATATTAGATACAACGTAATCAGATTACAACCCAATAGTCAGCCCATTATTACACTTCAATCAGGCTGCTATCAGATCACATTACCATAATATATTACACTTGTCAACAAATCACTATAATATAAATAGAATACATTACACTTATCAACCAAACAAATAAATCTAGTAACCTGATATATCGTTATTACTTATTATTGTAATTAATTCCACTGATTATTTACGTTACCTTAAACCAACATTAATAGATACATGATCTTAAAATATATTAGTAAAAACTAAATATTCACATGTTGTTTTCTAAATATTTAAGATGGGAAGTAGAGTGCATGCATTGCCTTGTTGCTTGTGTTTTGGTTTTGGGTTAGTTTGGCCTCCCTCTCCGTGGTCGCTCGCATATGGCTGCACACATCTAGAGAGGGGTTGGGTGGACGGCGTGATCGGTGGGATCGTTTGTTTTTGCATGCAATACGCCATGTGCATTACACACTCTTGTATAGGAGATTATTTTGTCCGCTCCGCTGGAAAAGTATTGCTATGCGTACAGATGAACAATGCATGCAGCTATAGATGCCGGGTTATATGGGCTAGCACGAGGCACGGAGATTTTAGCTCGGTATGACCCGATAATGACAATTCGGTCCGCATACCCCTAAAAGAACTCTTAAATTTTATTCCCTAAATCTCATATAGGGATCATCATAAACTCTATTTCTCCCTGAAAAATAATCAATCTACATCAGTTTCCCTATAATCATGATTCCTATTTTTTAAATACTGCAAATATGGCCTATAATCTATAATAATTTTATGTAAAACTATAGTACTTTTAAATATGTGTGTCATCCAGTATATAACAATGTGCGAAAAATAAAATAATACACTCGTAAAAAGAAAAAATATGCATGAATGAGAATAGGAAATGACTAAAGTAATCTTATATTTGAGAGAGATAAGAGATGATTTAGGGAATGGAATAGGTAAGGAATTCATTTAGGGAGACTCTTGGAGTTTTTTTACTAAAATACCTAAATTCAAATTTAGGTAACTATATAAGTAATCTCTTGGAGATGCTCTAACATAATGCTCAATCGTAAGGTGCAAATATTTACTCATTTTTGTACGGATAACCATAATTAGTTTGGATTGGCCCGGCCCAATTTTAGGAGCATTCGGGCCGTACCTGGGCTAAGGACCTAGCCCATGGGCGGACATGCCACAACCTGATTGCACAGTTGGGTCGTGTCGGTCCGGGCACGAATCTAATCGGGGCTTCTCATGCTCGGATTGGCCCAGGTCGGGCGGCCCATTTGGCCATTTATAAATGCAACCTGTGGATAAAATGTAAGGCTCTATTTGGGAACACGGTTTTTGGAAACTAAAGTATTTCAAAAACTACACTATGTTGCATTCATGATAATACCACAGTATATAATACACACAATTTTGGAAAAAGTGCTTCATACCAAAGTTTTCAATACTATAGATTGAGTACAATATTTCTAATACTACAGTTTACTTTTCATATATCTCAGATAGAATTATTAAACACCTTTCAATATATAATATTATAGTATTGTTCAATATTATAGTATTGTTTCTAAAACTACAAAAAAACTTTGTTCCAAACAGGGCCTAAAGTTAAGTTGTTTCTTTTCTTGGATGTCAGTTCTTGGATCTACACGTTCATAACAAAGGTATCGTGTAATTAACTATAAAGAAACCATTTTCGATTATAGGTGCTGAGGTAATTGGATTGAACAAAAATGTCTTAAACCAAGAAGGAATGTTCGTTTGATCGGATGTGTATGTCCAACATTTTACAAATGCAATAACATCATGACCGACTCATTTCACAAAATTAAAGGATAAAATAGCACAGAAATTTATGTGTAAATGTGATAAGTCAAAGAATAAGTATATTTAACCCTTTAACCCTTTTTATTGTTGATTGATTACTTAACCCTTTGATCTAATAAACTATATGTTTAACTCCTAATCTTTTAAATATTGTTTACTTAACTCTAGGTGGTTTTGCAAAATGGTTTTATCCTATTAGTGTGTTACATTGGACAATATTTTTTTTTCTTGTCCCATAAATAGTGTCTGGAATAATTTCCAGCCTCATTTTGTTATTACTTGTTTTTAGACAACTTTTAGTGCTACAGTTTTTGCTTTTTTGTTCTTTAACAATATGGCTATAAAAAACCACAACTATAAGGTGTGGAAATTCATCTTCAGTTCATGTTACAATCGGATGGTTTACTCTCTATCATCAGCTCATCGTTAACCTAGATGAAGAGGGAGGGAGGGAGAAGAATATGCTGAAGTGAACGCGAGCATTGATAGAGTGAATAAGAAGTCGCCCGACCATCGGCGACTCATCGTTGACCTGATGCCAGTGACTCGCTACCGCCCTAGAGCCCCACAGCCCCACCACCCCTCTAGATCGTCGTGTCACCTTACCTGTGCTGCCCTACCATCTCCCATGTCTCATAGATTTCATCGTGTTGTCGCCCTTGCAGCTCCCCAAGCCACTCCACTACCCTTTTGTTCATCCTCACCAGCAGCCGTCGCCCCTATTCACTAATGTATTGTTGTGAAATAACGAGAATATTTTTCCACCTTACATCAATACTAGAGGTACCATTCTCTGTGCACGCAGGTAACAAGGATACTGCTATAATATCAGTAGCTGGATAAGTTTGATCAATGGATCAGATTTGATGCATCCCTCGCCTCAAATCTGATAAATTTACTCCCATAAAACTACAGGCGGCCTCGCCCTGAATAACGAACGCTATTTGTGATAGGAGGAAGTAAACAGATATAGTCCACACACGTGATGCATCAACGAAGCAAACACACAGGCGAATGCCTGGAGACGTACGTACGTAGATCGAGGCAGGTCTCCATGACCTTCACACATGGACGGACCATCATATCATATCAGTTGGTTCGGCTCTGTGAATCGATCTACTTTACATACATCTGGACAGAATGTGCACATGTAGATCCTGGGCAACGCATCACCTCCTCGATCTACTCCTCTCATCTGTCCGTATTGTACGTGCCACTATGCTACTACAGGCAGCTAGCTAGCACACATGATGCTCCAAGCCCAGCTCCCTAAATGGACTAGTCACCAACAGCAGCTGCTAATTAATCAGACTTGTATTGATCGTTTTTTTGCATGCGCACAGAAATTAATTAGAATATTGTTTGCTTCTTATTTATTCTGTTTTAGAAAATATGGATTGCTTATTTGTAAAAGGGTATCACTTACTTAATATAGGCAAATTAACATAAAAACGACAAAGAAACTCTAAAATAACTTATATTTGAGAATAAAGTGAGAGCAGTACTAAAATGACATATATAATTCTTTTTTCAGGTAGTAGCTACCAAACAAAAGCTTCAGCAAATTAATCATCGACATTCTGTGTCCCATCAGAGAACCCAGTACCAGAAAAGGGCGTGCTATGATCGTCCTCTGGATCCATGCATGTATAAACCCAAACCCAAAGAGAAGGCGTCCCATGTACGATCTATTTAAAAGAGTCGAGAAATTTAGCGATTCCATTCCATACGACAAGGGAAAGGACCAGCAAGATGCATGCATGGTCCCATGCAAATCGATTCGAGGGTACATCAACAGCACTAGCAGACAGCAGCCTGCTTTCTGATAAATGTCCCCAACAAACACTGCTATAACGATGTAGGCACACATCAACCGCAGCCATTTCCTCCAGCAATGGGGGAAATCTGACAGCAAATGGTATTTACGGTACATTATTTGAGCCAGTTTCATGTGTAGATACAACCGGTACAAGCTAAAAAGGTCAAAAGTAGCTGTCAGGGGGAACAAAAGGGCAATGATTCTTTGAAGGAGGATTATATGCTATATTGCTGTTCTTCGTTTCTGATTACATCTAGTTAGACATGAACTTTACATCATAAAATCCTATGAGGCTACAGAATTCGTGTCGGGATTGACTACTCCACTCTATATGCAGGGATTCCAAAACCCTTGACCTTACTTGTACAAACAACAGTTTTTGTCTAGTTCATGTACATGAGGAACAAGTAGTAAGTAACTCAAGACTTGCCTTTTATTGGTGCAGGATTTGGTGCTGCTGCTTGACAAGAATCTGTGCGTAGAGAAGCTCGTTCCAAGAGTCAGGTACCCCGGGAAGGCACCAGTGACTGCAGTCTTGGTATATCTCAGGAGACTTACGCTCCTCCTCGGTCAACTTGTGCTTGCGATAGACCGAAGGGTGTGCCTCCTTCCTGTAGTCGGTCATCCTTGTTATATTCAAGTAAACAACAGGTGTTTTCATCCCACGGAGCACCTCCTCCAGAATGCTCATCTTCTGGGGGTATGGTGTGAGGTACTTGTCGTTTGTTATGGGCTCAGTTTCCCTGTCGCAACTGCCTCCTGAATTCCACTGACCCCCGCTGCATGATCAAACACACACCAAGCACCAGGTCGTCAGTTACTCTGATGACCATGATATGCCACATGATCAGACTGAACTTGCCAGAATTCAGAAAAAAAAGGCTCTACCAACCAACCTGAAGTGGGATGCTGAGTAGCCTCTGAAAAACACAGTTGTTCTCTTGGGATCTACACTGGAATCAACCCACTTGGCCCAGGTGTTAAGCGCTCTCTGGAAGGCATCATCGACCTTCAGCTCACTGTATACTCGGTTACCTTCTTGGTAGTAATCTTTGCTGTTACACGTTTAACAGACCGACAAGGCGACAATGGTAAGCAACACTTGAAATGCACAACACGTAGCATGCAGATGTTCAGTGAATCAGAAAAGGCAGGCACCAAATGCAAATTACCCTAGAGAAGTTTTTTCATGCGTCCACCAGTGCCCAGTGTTGAAGATGATGAAATCCGCATCCTTGTACCTCGGGAACGAGCGACTGATCATGTCGAGCCTAAGAGTTTCCTTTGGCATTCCCTTTGTGACAGGAACCTCCCATTCCTGAACAAGAAACGGGGAGCGGAAGAACTCCACGCTGCAATTGTAGTCCTAGAAACGAGGAAACATTTGCAGATAAGCATTCGCCCTGTATGCTGAAACGAGCACAAATGACCATTGACCAGAGGTGAAATATGAACAGCAAAGCATACCTGAAACAAGAAAGAGTAAGAGCCTTCCGCCCTGAATTGTTGCCTGCCTGATACCTCAAAGACCCTCCTCTTGTCTTTGACAGAGTTCCTCAAGATACAAACCAGTGACTCCCACATGTTCCTATTGAGTGAATCGCCGACAAACACCAGTCTCTTACCCCTCAGCCTCTCCAACATGTCAGTTGGGTTCAATCTAGCATGAAAAGCATGTAGCTAAATTTTCAGTTGTCACGCATGAAACACCAAGAACACAATGGCATAGGAATGCTAGTTCAAGTAGTCTTTACTCACCTTGGGATGCTGCATCCACTGGGCTGCCACCGGAGTCTCTGGTAAGCATTATCAGGGCGTCCATTGAGGGGGCAGTTGAAGGATTCATCTATGTGAGGGCATGATCCCTCAGGGTAGAGAGGGTACGAGTCATCTCGAACCCAATTTCCATAGAACATATTGCAGCTCGACATCGCTTCAATCCAATGGACTTTCTTCTTACCACCGTCGTCAGCAATCTCTTTGGCCGTCTGTCCATTCACCGTTACCGGCACCGCACTGGTGTTAGTAGCACTTCCCTGAGGAGTAGCATCCATTGTACTATTGCTTCCACCTGAAGCTGCTCTGCTTCCACTCTGATTCTGATTGTTTGCAGCCGGGACAGTCTGGTTCTTGCCTGGGCCTCCTCCTCTCTGAGACGTGGTTCCATTGCCGTCCCTGACCTCTGCAACTGCACTCCCAGTCTGATTCACGAGTGGAACAGCAGTTCCATTGCTTGAAGCTGCAATTGCACCACCTAACTGGTGAGTAGACCCTGCCGCGTACCTTGCTTTTGCTTTCACTGCGTTGGCATCTCTGGCTTGTGATGAACTCGCAATCATGCCGGTGCCATTGATCCGAAGAGGCACGCCATCTTTTGCCGTGCCGTTCTGGGCTGAACCGCCGCTCTGGAATGCAACCCCACCGACGGCACCCCTGGTGGAATTATAGGCTGCGGCGCTGCCTCCCGCTTGATCCTTGGGTGGTGCGCTGCTCTGCATCGCCGTGGTAGCATTGCCAGGCGGGGAATTGCCGCTCGGAGCTCCTCCCGCATTGCTGCTTGATACTCCTACTCCAGTCCCCGATGGCTCGCCGGCTCCAACTGTACTTAAGCCATTGCTTTCCGCTTGCCCGCCCATCGCGGCGCGCCCACCTCCGCTCGGCCCTCGCAGCTTCGTCTCGACTCCTCGAGGAGGCTCCGGGGAGGAGGAGTTGGTAGGGAACAGGGAGGAAAAGAAGCTCGAAACCTGCGCGCGGTAGGGAGAAGCCGAGGCAAGGAATCCGTCGAACCACGCGGCGGTCGGTGACGATGGCGACGGCGCGGGGAGCGAAGGCGCGAAGGCGAGGAACGCAGCGAACGCGGCGAAGGCGATCGCGAGGCCGTAGAGGCAGAGCCTCGCCCGTCGCGCGTGCCCGACCAGAGCTCCACCACCCCCACCTCCGACGCCAAGGTGGCCTACGTGATCGGCCATGATCGCCACGCCGCTCAGCTTCCACGCGCCCTTCATCTACTCTGATAGCGCTCGCACGGCCGCTGCGAGAATTCCCGAGGGTGCCGAGGCGCGCAGGGACAGGACGCGCCGCGAGTGGCGAGTGATCTGCGGCGGAGGCTTTTGTAGAGAGGAGGCGGTGGCGGTGGCGGTGGGCCGGTGGCGATGGTGATGGCGAGCGCGTGGTGGGGTGGTGCGAGTTGGGAGCGAAACTAACTTGGTGGTCTTTTGGGGGCTTTTAAAAATCAAAATCCATGGCGTTTTGGGTACGGGTGGACTGGACATGCGCTTGAGAATCGCTCCGGAATTGAGATTTGTTTAGACTGTCAACGGACGGCAAATCTACAGAATTGAGATAGTTTGCTGTTCGCCGGAGTGCAGTCGCCCGTCAGATTTCGATCTAATAGATATCAAAGGGACATCGCAGTAGGATCCATATGGAGCGGCGCTCACCTTTGAAGTGCCAGAGGTCCTCCGCACCGTCGGACACGCGCTGAACAGCGTCGATCACGACTGTAGAGGGTAGTTGGAGCTCCCGACGTAAGATGAGTTGTTCCCAAATCTACATGCTATACTTGCGATAGTTTTGCAAATTATCACTGTTCTACTTGGCGATCACGTGTAAATAAATTGTAGCTTACTTTTTAGGCCGTGAAAATTCTAGCATTGTTTTATCATAGCTTTAATCGTTATCAGACAGATGATTTGTGTAAAATGTTGGTCGACTAGATTATTAAAAACCGTAATAATACGGCTGGAATCTATACTACTATATAATAGACGAGTTGTTTTTACTCATCTGGACGATCTGATCCGTTGATTGTTTACTCATACTCATTGGAGCGATCTGCACCGTTCATCGCCTTCTCACCTACGCCCCCACCTTTCCTTCCACCCCTGCGCCTTCCCTCCAATCTCCCCCAAGATCACGCTGCATATTGAAAACCCCAACAAATCCTCCTAAATTTCAGGCAATTAAACCGAACCGAAATCCCACATCTCGCGAAACCCTAACCCCCCACCCCCTCCCCCTAGGCGCCGCCGTCCCTCTCCTGCACGCCGCCTCCCTCCCAGCTCCATCACCGATCTCCTCGTCCGTCCACCTTCCCCTAGCCTCCCTCCGGTGCGAGACCAAAGCTTCAACCCCACCCCCTCGGCTGACGCTGCTCTTCCTTGGATGAGAGGGATGGTGATCGGGCCGAGCTAGAACCTGGCCGGGCCGTTGAACGGGCAGAACACCCACATGGTGACGTCGGTGCAGGTCCCGCCCATCGCCTGCTTCACGTGCGCGTAAAGCTCCACGCTGCCAATGTCACCGTAGATGATGTCATGCCCGCTCTTACCGTCGGGCACGCCTATCCAGTGCTCCCCGTCGTTGCAGCCGCCTCCCGGGAGATTGGACCCCTCGCTGTCGACCTCCTCGCTGGCGTCCTCCCCTTTCTTGCACAGTGCGGCGCCGTTCTTGAAGTACCAGGAGACGGACGACGACAGATATACCTCCTTCGGGTGGAAGAACACAGTGGGGCCGTAATGGCGGATCAACTCGTGCGCCTGCTCCAGGGTCGGCATCGCCCACAGATCGAACTCCACGTTCTTGAGGCACGCAAGGCCCTGCTCGCTCGGTGGGCACCCATCCACCGAGCAGCAGAAGGTCCCGGCACCGATGCCCCGCCCCCGCATCCCACGGTCCAGCGGCCTCACGCCCCGCACGACGAAGGTCGCGCCGGCGACGTCGACGACCAGCACGCGGAAGGCCCGATGAGCTCCAAGCGAAGCAGCGAGCCGTGCGGCTCGCATTCGTCGGTGAGGTCCGCGCGGGCGCACGCAACCTCTTTCAGCGACGGCTTGTCAGCGTCAGTCGTGACGGTGAACCCGAGCGTCCGGTTCCCCTCCGATGGCACGGGCAGCCAGAAGTAGGCGTCGCTCCGGCCGTAGCCACGGCATGACGTCCCGTCGCCGCCAATGCCATTAGCACGGAACGCACAGACGAGCTCATAGTCCAGCGGCGTGCGGAGAGGAGTCGAAGCCTCTGGCGAGAGGGCCAGCGGCCGGCTGCGCGGCCTTGGCGACGAGGAGGTGGCCGTGGAGCGTGCGGCGGTTGGACTGGCAATAATTGCCCAAGAAGGAGAAGCCGTCAGGCACGCCAGCCGGTCTATAAAACGTGACGCCGCCGCACTTCCGACGCCGGCGACAAGGTACAGATCTTCTCGAAGGCGGTGACCACGGCGAGCTCCAGCTCCCCTCCCCCGCCGACGCAGATCCTTCCCCGCACAAACCCACCACCTGCCATGCACAAGGGCAACCACATCGATCCGAAGACTAACCACAAGTACAGTGAGCCAGTGAGGCAGCAAGCATCCAAATCGAAGCGCGAGGAGGGAAAAATATTCAGGTTTTCTATTTGTAACTCAAACCAAAATAAATGAGAATCTTAGCTTTTTGAAATAGAATATTTTTGAAGTTTATTTAATTGACTGATTTTTTTCAAGTCCAACACACATTTATTGTTTTTTTGATTTTCACCGTTGTGTAGCACGGGCTCACTACTAGTTACCTCTAATTGTCTTTTATAAGATACTAGCTGACAAAATAGTTAAAAACGATTATAACCGATGCGGTTATCTTAATTAACATTTTAACTAATTAGTGGAAATTTATAGTTTTGAAAGATCAAACATAATTCAATTTTTTTTGAACTTCTAGCTACCAAATAGTCATGCTTGAACTTGGGAAATTTAAACTTAATGTTGAAACTTACCTCAAAAGCCTGAACCTATAATTTTAATTTAAAATCTTCCTACCTGAAGACTTAAATTCCAAAACCAGAAATTCACGCTTTCAATTCTAAACTCAAATGTGCTTAAAATGTTTTATTACTATAGGACTTTTACTATCATTAGGGGTCTGAACCGTTGATCAAACTTATCCAGTAAGTAACTGAGATTATAGCGATACTTTCAGATACCTAAGTGTAGAATACGGTACCTCTACTACTTGTGCAAGGTGAAAGAACAGTTTTGTACTTGGACGAGGCACAAGGGCCTTTCGTAGTGCACCAGGTGACAACTAACTCAACGGGCACTCTAGTGTGGGCATAAAGACGACGCGTGGCATGGCCTGGGGTGGTGAGACTGAGCGGTGGGAGCTCACCGGTGTTAAAATGCCCGTTATTTCAATTATGTCTAATCTAAATCAATGTTTAGATTTAATTTGGTATTTTTTATATCAAACTCCTCTAACTTTATTACTAATCATAGAACGCGGATCTGTTATAGATGCGCCGCTGCGGCCTGCAGCCTAGTGAAGAACGGCAGCACAATGTTTCATTCATCGTTGACTTCCCCAAAAAGGGTGAAAATAATCAGATCGGCCGCAGACACGAGGATCATTTTTGAACACAGCATTATCGTGTGGATGTGCCATTCAATTCATACGTACAGCTAGAACTGAAGTGCTCTTTGACTGTATGTTCGGCACGGCCACGTCATCTGCCGTAGCCGTATAGTGCGACCCTGTCCGTACCGACGGGTACATCGCCGTCGTCTTCGCCGACTCAACCGGCTGCCTTTCGATCAGGACCGTCCATGTCAAATCCGGCGCATGCATGCACGCCATCTACATGAGTTCAAACCCAAGAATGTTTGACCCGTGGAGAACTTAACAGGTTGAGCTTATAGAAAACAATGATAATTTAATTTATACTTTAACACTTTGTTCATGCGAGCTTCCATCACCAAAGTTCTGAATGTATCGAACATGTTGCCAGCTTCGATAAGACGGCAGGTCTGCTTTACTGCCTAACTTCCACATAAGATTTAATAAAATTTTCAGGGCGTTGAAAACCTGCAGCTGCAAGGTGATGTTGTTCCATTTTCAGGTGAGTGCTTAAACTACCCAGTGAAACTGGGGAACAGCCTAAGCTGCTTGACTGGTAATCAGATGCCAACTCCATGATCAGAGATTGATTGATTAATTATCTTATGCTACACTGCAAACGGAAGGACGAAAGAAAGATCCCGGCAAAAAAGTAGACACGGCCTGCGAATAGTGAAGGGGAGCCTAACACCACAAGACAAGCAAATAACTGCAAGAAGTGCATGCAGATTGGCTCGAAAACGAGGTGAGATGAACTCTCCGAAAAGATCCACCAGCACCAGCAGCAGGGAGATATTAAAGAGAGGTTAGGTATCGGTTCACTTGTTGCGAAAAAAAGGTACACTACAGAGGAGACTGGTCGGCACTCACCTTGGCCTGTTTCTGTCTCAAGATCCATATGGATGAAACGAAACTCTGAAAGCAATGGTCACGTAAGAATTTGGCATGGCTCCTTTCCAATCAGAGCGTCTCCGAAGGCGAATTCCAGCTTTTCGTCGTGCGCCTCATCATCCATGTACGCATAGATGATCGATCTCTTTCTGAAACCGAATAGTACTCCTATGTTGCAAGTGGATTGTGGATATATGTGGATCTCGACATGTCGTCGAGAAAGTTGGATACGGCCAATGCTTGCCAGGATCCGGGGATCACATGGCAGAAAAAGAGATCAGGCGAAAGAACAGGGAAGCATTGGAAAAGGGGAGATCCATGGAGTACGTGTTAAGCAAAGCCACGCATGCTGAGGCCTGCAAGTGTTCGTACACACTACACAGAGCGAGCAGCGATGGTTTCAGAGTGTTCCGATCTCCAACGTGTAAAGGAGTAAAGAATCTGGCTTGGCTTCGTACGTACATGTACTGACTCGCTACTGACTACTGATTACTCATGGAAAGAGTACGTCGCGAGGGGTGCACTGGTCGAGCTGTCGATCGTCGACCGGTCGATGAGCTGAGTTTGACATCGTGTCCTCTATGTCAACCTGCGGGGAATGCAAAAGTGAATGAATGCTACGGTGCTAGGATCTGTTTGGTTGTCAACTATAATTTATCATGTTACAAGTGTAACAACCACAAATAGCAATGAAAAACAACAACACACTTTGCCACATTTTTTCAGCAGGAAAAGTGTGGCAAAATGTGTTGTTGTTTTTCCTCGCCACAAGTGTGACTGCCACATAAGCATACCATTAGATAGTAGATACCCTTATCCATTATCCAAACTCATACCCACAAGGAACAGGGAGGTATGGGTAGAAATTATTTTATCCATTTGGAGTGGACAGGGTATGAATATTATTCGATTATAATTGGGGAGGGGAGGGTAATGGATAATAGTGTGTTTATTTACAATATGTTGTACCCAACAGGGCCGGCCCTGGGGTGGGGCCACCGGTGCCACCGCCCCAGGCCCCCACCACCTAGAGGGCCCCATATATATACATGTATGTATATAATGTATGTATGTATATATATGTATGTATGTGTGTATGTATATATATATATATATATATATATGTAATATGTATGTATACGTATGGGCTAATCATGTTGGACATACAAAAAAGTCGCAAAGCAAGTTGCAAACTTGCAATTTGCATGTTAATTTGTCCTGCTCTTCTCCTCGACCGCCAATCCTAGCCCTAGCCTCCCTTATGATTGATATGACAATCAATTCATTGAAAAAGAGATTTGAAGAACTATAATCATTTGAAGAAATATTTAGGTTTTTAGCGAGTTCAACAACTTTGAAGTCATTTGATGGTCTCGAACTAAATATGTGTTGCATAATGTTGGCATTAATCTTCTCTCTACATGGTTCATATGATCTGAATTTAAATAATCTAGTTTTATGAGTTAAGTGTTTTATAATTCATTTTGCGATAAACAAATGTCAATTATAGAGATTTTTGATTCTTTTAGATCTATAATATCTCAAGAGATGTTAAATGGTTTCTCAACTTTATACATTGAGAAACACTTATAGGATGAAATTGATATTGATAGCATCATCAATAAAATTTGTTTTATTATTAAGAAACATCAGTAGAAATTTTTAAAGTAATTTAAAATATTTACATTATTTTAGATTAATATTATTTTACATATATTTTAATTATATTTCGGTAAAGGCCCCTAAAATTAAGTTCGCCCCGGGCCCCTACGATCTCAGGACCGGCCCTGGTACCCAATTAACCAATGTGTATGAGGAATTTTGGGTAATGGAGAATTGGGGAAAGTAAGACTGAGTAAGAATTGTTATGGATATGAATATGAGGAAGCATAGATATACTCGTACCCTTCCCAATGGCAGGCCTACTGTCACACTTGTTAGCCATAAATTATAACCAAACAGACTTTAGTCTCACAGTCGTAGCATTGTTAGCATGATAGCATCATAAGATTAAATTAGCTTATAAACCCAGAAGTCTCTCACATTATAAAAACCGATTCCATTTCGAGGCCATCTCGAACTGAAATTGGAGACTCGAGGCCCATATGAAAGCGCGGGAGGACAAAAGCAACGTGATGCTCATCGATAAGCCCACGGAGATAAAAAAAATTTGATATGTTTTCTAATTATACTATCATTATGTAATAATAGTATATAAAATCATTTAAAAATTAGAACAGTAAAACGGAAATGTTTCATCTATGGAATATAATTCTAGTAAGTGCAAAAAATGTTTTAAATAATATTTTTTTTAAAAAATAGCTTAGATTTTAATGTGTTTTACTTTAACATTTTTTATTAAGTAAGAAATATTTTTCACCTGAAATACTGTCCATTTTTTTGCGTTTTGTAAGACATGTCCGAACCGTGGTCTCATCCGTAATAAAAAATCAAAATTATTAATTGGTAGGAGCAAATTATAATCATACGAAGATGCACGGCTCCATTTGACCAAGTCGTAGCCGCACGCGAAAAACCGAAATATTAAGGGTGCGTTTGATTCTGCTGTGAGCTGTGAAAAAGCTATTGTGAGCTGCCTGCTGTGAAAAAACTGCTGTGAGCTGCCTGCTGTGAAAAAGCTAAAAGTCGTTTGGTTGAAACTATTGTGAGCTGACTATTTTTATAACTTACGTAATTTTCATTATTATAATATTCTATACATATATATAAATAGGAAACACTCAACATTAATGCAACTAAATAACTAAAAATATATTAGATAAATAAAAAAGTGCATAGTTTATCTTATAAAGTAACTGACAACCACATATTATCTCATGAAATTGTGCAATGCAATACAAACCATAATAATGTTAAATCAATTAAGACACCTTGAATTCATACTATTTAATCTGAACTAAAAATCAGAAAAGCAGAAAAGCAAAAGCAGAAAAGCAGGGTCCAAGTTGCTTCTAAATTTGTACTAGAAAAAAACTGCTTTTTCACAGTAGAAGCAGTTTTGATAAACCCGTTTGGTTCAGCTTCTGCTTTTTCACAGCAGAAACAGATTTTAAAAGCAGAACCAAACGCACCCTAAAATGTATACCTCGATTAAATTATTCACGTGTTAGTTTGTTAACGGAGAATGTATGTGTATGATTTCATATTGTTCATACCCATCATGAGATACTTGTCATCTAATGAATCGTTTATTTGTACCACAATCCAATAGTCTAATCCATTAAAAAACCTAAGTTTAGTTAGTCTTTCCTAAATTCCCGTTCCCCGATCACTGCTTCTCTCCGAGCGCTCAGCCCTAAATTCTATGGTGGCCGACGGTGTCTCTACTCCTCCTTACTCTTTTGGAAAAGCTTCACAAAGTTAAAAGTTGGGTTTTTCCCATCTACAGCTGTTGGGTGTTCATTCTTTTGGAAAAGTCTTCATAAATTAAAAGTTGGGTCCATAGAAGTTGTGGATATAGTGTTGGCAATGGTATCCGAGTATTTTTTTTTTGATGTTTGGTTAAAGGAGGTTCCCCTCAAAATCAGTTTTATAATCTGTATGACATCTGTCTGGAGCCCCTAGCTACAGTTTTAGATCTATTTGTGGAGTGGAAGATACAGTTCAGGATTGATTGATGATGAAATTGCTCAATGGAACAGTCTTCAGTCTCTTCTGGACGGTTTCAGCCCGTCCCAGGTTGAGGATGCATGGTGCCACCTGGTGTTTACACGAGAGCTATTAACTTCAATGGAGTTCGTGATTTGAGACATGGACATTTGGAAGAGGTTCATTCCCTTAAAGGTAAAGATTTTCATTTGGCTAATGTTTGAATCTGTTTATATGTTAGTGCTGGCTCTTTGTCTTTCTTTTGATTGTTAAAACTGGAAGTGTTTCTCCTAATCATCTTTTGTGGTTCCAGATCCTGCGTGGTCTGGTTGAACTTGTTGTGTGGCTGAAGTGGTGAAGTGTGGTGGTGTCCCCTGCTAATTACATCAGCTGTATGTTGAAAATTGTAAATCTGGCATCCCCAGATCCTTCTCTTTGATAGCTTTCTATAAAATCTGGGCAATGAATTTGCCTTTTATCCAAATATATATATATATATATATATATATAACTTTCGAACAAAAGATCGACATATGTACAAGAAGATCCAGCAAATCTGCTTTCTTTTCGAGCTCAAATCCCATTTCCATGGCACTTGAGATTTCTTCAGAATAATAACGAAGCAACCAAGGTAGCTGGTGGCCAGAGCCCAGAAGCTTGCAATAATATCTGCTTCAAGCCGGCCCTTCAATCCTCGCGGCGCCGGTTGGCCCAGCGTCGCGACGAGGACGGCGAAGGCGAAGGGGAGGGCTCGTCGGCGCCGACACCGACGGGGACGTCGGAGAGCGGCGCCAGCACGCGCCTCACGCTCATGGACCGCATCGGCCGGAAGCTCATGGACCTGATCAGCTTGCTGTCCTTGGAGAAGACGCTCGACGAGGTGCGGAGGATCAGGTAGACCAGCCCCTGCACGAGCACGAACACGGCCACCTTAGCGAGCGCGCCGCGGAGCTCCGGCGAGATGAAGGCCGCTGCCGCCGCCGTCGTCGTCGTCGTAGTAGCTTCCATCGCCACCGGCGTCGTCGTCGAGAGGGGAGGAAAACGCTGCCGATCGAATCAGAGGAGGTGGATGTGTGCACGCGAGGTACGAGTCGTCGTACGTGACAGATCAAAGCAAAGCTCAGCTTGTGCGTATGTATCGGACGTGCAGTGGTCTCAGATCGCTCGCTTTATATAGAGTCATTAGTGGCGCGAACTGCATGCGCGCGCGCGGCTGCCGTTTTTCTTGCTCGTGTACACGCAAGCGGTGAAGTGTGTGTGGGTTTCGTGGATATCTTCGCCTTTTGGTTGGTCGGTTTGCTTTGCAAGGAAGGAGGTGGCATGGCGATCGAGCTGCAACGAACTGTGCAAATAGCTTAGGGGTGTCTTTGGTTGAGTTGTGGCTGTGGAAAAAAACTGATGTGGCCTGTGGGTTATGGAAAAGTTGCTGTGGAAAGTCAGCTGTGAAAAAACTGAAAGTTGTTTGGCTGAAACAGCTGTGAAGAAGCTTCTTTGAGTTATGAGCTGTGTAAAAAATTCAATTTATGAAATTTTGTATGGTTGTATGAAATTTGAAATGTCAATTTATGAAATTTTGTACGGTTGTATGAAATTTGAAATGTCAATTTATGAAATTTTGTATAGTTTTATGAAATTTGAAATGTCAATTTATAGATTTTTGTATGGCCGTATGAAATTTGAAATGTTAATTTATGAAATTTTGTATGGTTGCGAAGCCAAAAGCCAAAAGCCGCAGAAAGCAGGTCTGAGCTTTCACATTTACACTACACCAAAAACTGTTTTTACTAAAAGCTGCTGGTTAAAAATATGCTCTTTGGTTTGGCTTTTGGCTTTTAGAAAGAAAAAGCCGCTTCCGGAAGCCAAACCAAAGTACCCTTAGTAATCTTGTCATGTTTTGTTTGATTGAAACGGCGTCGTCGTTTATGCTCTAGAGGTTTGATTAATGGGCTGATGGCATCTGCCGTCTCTGAAATCCTTTCTTCTAGGCTGCTAATCTGAATATATATACTGATAATGACACATCGCATCTACCCATTTGATAGTAGAGAATTTTACAGCGAACTCTTCTCATAGTCTCATCCAAGATTAAAAACGATTTATATTGTTATCTTAATTCATGGTACTAAAATTAAAAGAGTAAAATTGTCAAAAAAAAAGTGATGAGGAGAAATAAAATTATAAAATTATAAAATAGATGTGCTGAAAAAAAATTGACGTGTTCGGAGGTATAGAGGGAAGGCATCAAAAGGCACACATATATGTGTGTGTAAATTAGTTAATATTTTAAAATATAATCGAGATGTTAGCATCCGACGCTGGATCATATTAAAATTCTAATTGAATGTGTTAGGGCAAGAGTACCAATATATAAGATTGATTGTACTTATAGTAAATGTACTCTTAATAGTAATCACTTTATCGGGATTAAAGTTGTGGTTTCTCTTTTAATCTATGGACGTAAATACCAATTGGATCATATCGAGCACGTTTCTTTTGCGGCGAGCGTTGGCTGACTATTCAATCTTGGAGAAACAGATAAGCACGTATACTTGTGTTTAAGGTCAGCGGGTTGACCCTGCACTTAATTTTCGGCACGTACGTAATATAAGACCCCGATCTAAATACTTTGGATCTAAGATCGATCAGCCGTTGGAATTGACCAACATCATCCGACATCCAGAAAAAAAAAACAGGAGGAGATGTGATACTAGAATTTACTAGTGCTTTAGAGCATCTCTGGTGAATAGCCTGTTTGCTTTCTTATAGTTAAATTTAAGATATTTGCTGTAAAAATCATCCTCCAACATATTTTTATTTTATCTTCTATCTTATCTCATTCCCTACTCCTCTCTGCTCGTTCTCAAATGTAGGAAACAAAACTCATCTCCTATATCCCCAATCTAGCATCATTTTATTATTTGCAAATAAAATTCATGTAAACACAAGATAAGAAGGTTGTATGGTAGCTAGTGAAGATAAGCTAAAATAAATAACAACGGGTATATTTTTTAGACTATCATCCAACTTTGTACAACCTATATTATTTGTAATTTTTCTAAAGTAAATACAATATTTAATATTGTGTGTATGTACTTTTTAGACTATCATCCAGCTTTGTACAGCCTATATTATTTGCAATTTTTCTAAAGTAAATATAATATTTAAAATAGTCCAAATAGACCGTTTAATTTAGTTTTTAAGAATATTTTAGGGTGAACAGTAATTCATATCAAACATGTTTATGTTTTATTCCGTTCACTTGTGCTCTTAAACAAACATATATATATATAGTGTGTGTGATTATATTTATATTTTAGTTGTTGTTTTAAATAGAAAAAGAGAAATCAAAAATACAAGGAATGAATTTTAGGGAAGTTATTGGAGACCGAAGTTGTATATGTATGTAATTTTTTAGAATTATTTCGTACGACGAGAGATATATTGGATGAGTTTTAAAAAAACTACGGGAAATGTTCTTATATCCCTTTCATACGGAGGCGCTTCATTTCGTGTGGTGAGAAACTAATCGGGTTAATTCGGTCAGCTTCCTAATCGAAATTTGTCTCCTCAGCTCCTCTTCTAGAATTAATTAGGTAGGACTCTCCATGTGTATGCTTCAATGCTTTAATTCCTAGACAGATGTCAAAATCTTCTAGCTTTTTTTTCTGGCGAGAAACTTCTTCGGACTCAGCATTCCTTGTGCCATTTGGATATGATTTTCTTGGGTTTCTCAGGAGAGAATAGTAAGAGGAACGTGCGTGAATGCACTCGGTCAGTCTCTTCAATTCCTGCCGAATTAAGCGCTACAGGCAATCGAATTATATTTCTGTTACGACAGTTGAAACGTGAACTGGATCCCTCGAAAATGGGGACGTTGTTCCTGTCGACCTATGAACAGTCGACAGCACAAGCGTGTCTCCTGTCGACAGTTCATGCGTCGACAGGATAACTTTTTCCTTTGCCGATCCAGCTTTTTCCTTGTCGACTTTCATTCTTCAGATTTCCTTTGCCGATCCATCGTTTTCCTTTTCGACTTTCATCCCTCTCTGAAGATGGCAACAGGTCTATACCCATCGAGTTTTATCGTCTCAAACCCATACACGTTAGAAAAAAAATTCTCCGTTAGATAATCCATATATACATACGGGTACCATTTTTCCTCTAAACACATACTTATGCAGGTAAAATATACTCATCAGGTATCTATACTCATCAATAGGCACCACACACAAAACATGCTAACAAATAACAACTATGTATCTATCCTCACAAAAACAATGTTTTACCTAATTAGACTGATCACTCATTCAATCATAAGACCAAAATTACATATATAAATAAACTCATAAACATAATACATCAATAATTTAACCGACAACAATAGCAACAATGATTTAAACTCCACAAAATATAGTATATTGGGTGATGGGTACCTATTAGGTAATGGATATGAATATTAGGAAACTATACTCATATCCGCATACTCATTGGATCCTATTTTTTCCGTTAGTAGAAACACGAATGAATAATTTTATCCATATATCTACCCTAATAGAGTAAAAAACAATCGGGTTTCGGGTACCCATTGCCCACCGTCTCTGTCTAGACACGCTTCGTCGATGTAGGACCGAAAGTAGCGACCAGAGGGGGTGAATGGGCGCCTAAAAATTCTTTCGAATCAATGGCTTGTTCCCAACACCCAACGCACCTCAGCGGACTAACAGCGAAAAATAAACAGATCAACAAAGCCTCAAAAGATTTAGCCTAATAACAACAGGTGTCCTAATCGGCAAGACACCAACACAGTGCTAATAGGCTACTTAATTAAAGCATTCAAAACATGGCAGATTAAACTTCACAGAAATAGATCATCACAGCAATTTATCTGAGTGCACATGAAACGGAAAGTCTTACTGTTCAAAGTTGTCTCCTGTTCGGTACTTGACGAAGCCTGTTCGAAGTGTATGTGCGAGGCTTGAAGATTTCGAAGCCTGTCCGCACTCTTTGGAAATGTCGTATGCAGTACTAGCCGTCGAAGTATACTTTTGCTGACGAAGTATAATATGCGAAGTATGTTCGAAGCTAGCAAGTACTAATTCATATGAAGCCTGCCTTTCTGCAGGGCTTCGTTGAGACCTTCGGTATGAATTCTGACCCAGTCAAAAACACTAGACACGAGGCCAAACTTCGAAGTAAAACAGTGATCAGTTCTAACTGACGAAGGTTGTTTTTACTGTTGAAGTATGCTTAGAACATTCGAAGCCCCTGTATGCTTCGGAAAAACTGAGACGGTTCGAAGCTAATGCATGAGCTTCGTCATGAAACCGAAGACCAAAAACCAGCTACGAAGTACCTTCGCACCAAAAGAAAACTAAATCCTGATGCAAACACGAGCCCAGCAACCTTCGAAGATACACAGGTGATAAAAGCAGAAACACACACGTAGAGCTGACAGTCTACGAACAAAACTAGATGAGCAGGAAGTGGGACCCACACGCATGTGACTGCAATTTTTCCGAATGTACTGAGTTCTTTTCTGTTCCCTATGCATGTAATAGGACATGTAGTCTCAAGACTATGGGACAATGACCTGACACGCAGAAAAAAAGTATTAAAAATTGTTGGCTGAAGTAAAACGCAAGCACAGGATCTGGTCCCAAAAAAAACAGAGCACACGCATGGAATAAAATACAATTCAGAAAAGACAACACATGTCTGTGCCTGTTCAGAGGATTAATAACAATCCTACAGCCCTAGAAGACAGGCCCTAGAAGCTATCAAAACGAATTTTGATGGAAACAACTCAGCAGAGCTACTGCGTCAAAGAATCTATTTCTAATCTGCTGGCTAGCCGGTAACAGGGGAATCAAATGCTGCCAAAAATCACAGTGAAAGACTTTGCAGGAACAAAAACTTCTGTAACTCAAAATGAGATGATATCCACCGAAATCTCTCTGTAGCAGACTAGAAGCTCAAAAACAAATCCAAACACATGGATCGAGAAACTAAAAACCGCAGCAACGCACGAACGTAACGAAATAAATCTGAACAGCGATTTCTTAAAGTGCCTGATGAAACATATGGCGGCGGATGAACTCACAGACAAACGGAGACAGTAGAAACCTGGCGGCGTACACAAACAGAAGTAGGTAAGGTGAACACTGAGTTTTTTAGATTAAAGTGTGTTACCCTAACCCTAGGGATTGGGGCCTATTTATAGGCAGCCCAATAAATAGGGAAAATGCAGAAATACCCCTAGGGTTTTTACAGACGCTGAAATAAATGGAAAAGACCAAACTGCCCTTAGGATATTTTTACAGACTCGACTGACTGACTGTGGGCCTAAGGACAAAATAGAAAACTCCTATTTACAGATAACTTGTCCGGAAGCGGAGCTTTCGTAGCGACTACGGCTTCACTCCAGGACGGTCCGATCCGAGATCAGCGGTCGTCAGTTTTGCGCCGAAACTGACAAAGCGTCCACCGTCTTCGCACCGGGTACCCGGATTGGGCCGGCCCGATTCCGCGGCTCCCTCAGCCCGGTAATCACTCGCCGCCCGTGTACCTGAGTCAATCCCGGTCAACAGTCCAGTGGATCCTCTGCTGCTCCTAGCCCATGTACCCGGATTGGGCCCGCCCGACTTCGCGGCCCCTCTGCCCGACAGTCGCTCGCTGCCCGTATACCTGAGTCACACGCGGCCCAGACGCAGCAGGTCTTCTCTCTCTTTTCAGTCCTCTTTGACTATCGTTGACAATGACTCATCACATCTGGAGCCATGAGGCCCACGCTATTCAGCATGGCTCCTCAATCTCCCCCTTGATGAGTGCATTGTCAACACTTCTCTTCATCTGTTCTTCAGTACCTGCGAACAACTGTGGAAACACGAAAACAAAACACAAGAAAACAGAGAAGAAGAAAATAAAGTAAAAGTTTAACCCTAATGACCAAAAGCCGAACAAAAGCAAGAAACGGTCATTATGGTTAACCAAAGGTAAAAGCTCAAAACGAGTGCAGTCTCAGAAACATCAACAAGGATATAAAAAAAGTAAGGACAAACGGGACAAAAACTCCCCCTGAAACAAATCCCAGAGAAAGCCAAAACTCCCCCTTAAACTCTTATACCAAAAATTTCTCCCCCTTGTTGACAAGTGAACTCATCAAGCACTCTAAAACGACACTGACTCCCCCTGAAATGCAACTCCCCCTCAAAATATGCAATGAATGCAACTAGGGTGCAGGTGGAGTGTAGAAAGCATGCTTCTCAGATATGATTGACTGCAATTACAACATCTAACAAGTATAGCAAAAGTCATACTGTCAAAGACACATGGCATGATCAGTGCAATAGATGATATCTAAAGAAAGTCATTAGCACGCAATTTTTTTTAATTTTCTAAAATAAAAGCATCACCACATTTTCCAGATGACAAGCAAGGTAAAGCAAGAGATGCAGAAGCTAACTGATATCTACCAAGATAAGCATTGTCCAAAACAAAGTGCTTCAGCAAACTTGTCGTCTTTTTAATTTTCAGGCTTTTTCATTTTCCTTTTTCATTTTTGCCAATTGTTATTTGCATGTCGAACCTCATGCTAACCGACCAAGTCAAGCCTAGGCCAGAACTGGACCATCGGAAGCTTAAGACATTGGTCTTGGCATACACTACACTGTCCTAGTTCATACCAAGGTGCTATGGTAAGCAGTCCAGAACAATGCAATGCAACAAAGCAAACCCACTTGGATCTTTTCAACTCAAGCATAAAAAGGCATGGAATTTTCATTCATTTTTGATTTTTTTTTATCATTTTTATAGCATATTTTCCATGTTAAAGCATAAAGATGTCCAAGTTGCATATCTGCATCTATGTGAGGAACTAGCTACAAGGTATGTAACAGATAGCAAAAAGCACTCAGCCTACACATGCTAGTTACCAGAAGCAATGGTGATCATTTTTAAAGTTTAAAGCATAAAAGCCATGCATATGACAGATATCAGACATATCAAGTGAACTGAACCAAAACATGATCATTGACAAGTAATCAAAAGCATATACCAGCTAGAATAAGTAAAGCAGTTCAATCATATAACAGAAGCAGGCTCAAAAGTGTGATATGTGAATATGTATGGTATGAACACACACAAAAAGGACTCAAGAAAAGAGTAAAGAAGAAAGAAAACTGACGCAAAATATCCTAAAAAGGATACACAACACCCAAATCCCCTCGTAAACGCTCAAATGTAGACTGATCTAGGGTTTTGGTGAAAATGTCAGCCAACTGATGATGAGTATCAACATGAACAAGGTCAATGACACCTTTCTCATATTGATCCCGCAAAAAGTGAAAGCGCACATCAATGTGTTTGGTTTTTGAATGGAGACATGGGTTTTTCCCTACACTAATTGCACTGGTGCTGTCGCAAAATAAAGGAACTCTGGTAGGAAAGAACAACCCAAAATCTCTCAAAGTGGAAATCATCCAAACCAACTGTGAGCAGCAGCTAGCAGCAGCTACATACTCAGCCTCAGTGGTCGAAAGAGCAACTCCAGATTGCTTTCGAGAAGACCAAGAGACAAGAGAAGAACCAAGAAACTGGCAAGTACCGGAAGTCGACTTGCAATCCAACCGGCACCCACCGAAGTCAGCGTCCGAAAAACCAGATAAATCAAGAGATGATGATGCTGAATAGTAAAGACCAAGATCAGGCGCATAGGTAAGATACCTGAAAATACGCTTGACAGCTTGCCGATGAGACGCGCGTGGTGAAGACTGGAAGCGCGCGCACAGTCCCACGGCGAACTGTATGTCTGGCCTCGTCGCCGTCAAGTACAGCAGCGAACTAATCATCCCTCGAAACTCTCTCTCATTGACCTTGACGCCGCTCTCGTCCTTGTCCAGGCCCCTAGATGTACCCATTGGGGTCATCTGAGGCTTCAGCTCTCCACCAAAGTCGAATTTCTTCAACATGTCTCGAGTGTACTTACCCTGGTGGATGAAGGTGCCGTCCTTGGTCTGCTTGATCTGGAGCCCTAGAAAATACTTAAGCTCACCCATGAGGCTCATCTCGAACTCGCTGTGCATCTGCTCAAAAAACTTGGACACAAGATCATTAGTAGTACCGCCAAAGATAATATCGTCCACGTATATCTGAGCGACTAAAAAATCTGAAGCATCTCTGAGCAAGAAGAGAGTCTTATCCACAGAACCCATCACAAAGCCCTTCCCCAACAAAAACTGCTTCAACCGGTCATACCAAGCCCTAGGGGCTTGCTTCAACCCGTATAAAGCTTTTTGCAACTTAAAAACATGTCGAGGAAACTTGGGGTTCTCAAAGCCGGGGGGCTGCCTAACATAAACCTCCTCCTCTATGTACCCGTTCAGAAAAGCACTCTTGACGTCCATTTGAAAAAGCTTAAAACCCTTAGAAGCGGCAAAAGCTAAAAGAATGCGAATGGACTCAAGACGAGCAACAGGGGCGAAGGTTTCTTCAAAATCAATACCTTCCTTCTGGCAGAAACCCTGGGCAACTAGTCGAGCTTTGTTGCGCACCACAACCCCATCTTCACCTTGCTTGTTCTTGAACACCCACTTGGTGCCTATTGGGTTGCATCCTGGTGGTAGCTCTACTAGTGTCCAAACCCGATTGCGGACAAAATTTTCAAGCTCTTCTTGCATGGCATTAATCCAATTTGAGTCAGAAAGAGCATGAGAAATGTCTCTGGGCTCAAAAGATGCAACAAAAGCAGATTCAGCAAACACAGCAAGAGAGTCAACAGACGAACGCAAAGTTCTTGAAGACACATCACCGATGATGAGCTCTGAGGGGTGATCACGCTGAACTGCTTGGGATCCCTGGTGATCTGAAGTCACCTCACTGGAGTCAGCAGCTGGCACCTCTGGACTCGACTGAGGGGGCTCGATCGAAGTGGAAGAAGTGATCAGAGGTCCGCCCTCGTCCTCAGTCGAAGTCTCAGAAGGTGTGGGCTCTGCAGGAGGTGCAGAAGGCCCACCCTCATCAGCAGCTGGAGTATCCTCATCTTCCTCGAAGATGGACTCTCCAAGCTCACCATCACCAGAAAGCTCAAAAGAAGGATTCAAAGAAGGCAAGGACTCATCAAACAAAACCTCACAAGTCTCGACAAGCTGCTGGGAATCGAGGTTCCAAACAAGGAAGCCTCGAGAATGCAAAGCGTAACCAAGAAAAACACCATCCCAGCAACGAGGCTCAAACTTGTCCAAATGCCCTCCCTTCTTGAGCACAAAGCACTTGCAGCCAAACGCTCACAAGTGGATCTCGCGCCCGTGTCTCTCCTGGCCATCGGCCGTGGCCAGGCGTGCGCCCGAGCCGCCGCTCGTGGCTGCTCGCGTGAGCCACGCCGCGTCCACCGCTCGTGGCCGTGCGCCGCGTCGCGCAGCGTCGCTTCACCACGCCACGCCCCGCCCGACGTCGTACGCCACGCCACGCCCGTCCGAGCGCTCGCCGTACGCTGCTCACGCCCTCGCCTCGCCGCGCCCGTACCGCCCCCGTCAGCCACACCGCACGCCCATGCCCTCGCCGTTGACGCCGCGCCACTCCCGTACGCGTCGGCACGCCGACGCCATGCCGCCGTACGTCGAACACCGCACGGACCGCCGGTCCATTGCCGGCACCAAGCGCCACCTCGCCCGTTGACGCTCGTGCCATGTCTCGTCGCGTCCAACCACCCTCACCTACGCCCGAGCGTGCTCCCGTGTCGTCGCCGTCGAGCCGCACGTCGCCGCCCATACCGCCGCGCGCATAAAAGGGGCTCCCCGGCTCGCCTCAGTGCACCCACGCACTCTCCACACACTCCTCCTCGCGTTCTAGCCCTCGCCGGAGCCAACCGAGGACGACCGCGCCTGGACTTCGCCGAAGCCGATCACCACCATCACGGTTCGTTCCCCCAATCCCTCTCCCCGTTGGTCTTATCCTCGCGACATGAGTGGGAACGTGATCACTAACCCTTGGTGCACCCTACCCCGCAGTCAATTTCGCCGGAACTCGCCGTCACCGGAAATCCCCAATTTCGCCACCGTACGCCGGGCTCCGACCAAGGTACCACCATTTTCAAATTAATTCATGCTAGAGCATCCCCATGAGTAGTAGAACATGTTCCCTAGCTCTTCGTGGACATAGGGTAGCCGTATCTCGCCGGCGACGAGCTCGCCCAAATGGACATTCGGGTCACCATCGCCAGGGCTCTACGGGCCACCGTAGCTCAATCCAAGAGCACGGGTAGCTCCGCAATGCCCTAAGGATGGTGAAAATGACCTCCGATGTCTCGCCGGAGCTCCGCCGTAGCTATTAAAAATCCCAAACCGAACCTAATAGTTTTCGGTCTAAAACCCAAACCGTAGCTCTAATGCCCAATCCAACAGTTGGACATGTTCATCTAGTTGTACTCTAGCTGCTGTTAAAATTTCGTAGCAATCGGAGCTAGGATGACAAAGTTATGGCCTGGAGAAATTTCGGCCGTTGGAGGTCGTCTTCAACCTCCAGCCGCCGCGCCCTCCCCTGCCTTCAGTCACTGGCCTGTGTGGCCCGCACGTCAGTGTGCAGCGCCTGGATGACAGCCGGGGCCCGCATAACAGTGCTTGCCCACTCAGCCGCGCCTCGGGCCGCTTCGGCCGGCCCAATCAAAACAGCAACTTTTTCTTTTTTTGGTTTAATTTCTGAATTCTGAAACAGGCCGGCCCAACAAGCTATGAACAGTGCATTTTCTATTTTCCTGGAATAAATTCCGGTCAGCCCATTAGGAATAGTAGTTTTCTGTTTTTCTGATTTTCAGAATAAGATTGCAACTTTAAAAATTTGTAGAAAAATCATTTCAACTCAGAAAAATTCCATTCAAATTTCTATAAGTTTGTAAAAATCTAAACTTTACATAAATAATATTTTCCAAATTTTTAAAAGATAAATAAAATCTTTAATTAATTATTAGCTCTAAATTCATATTAGGGGTTGAAACCGAGGTTCCGGAAGGAAACGACTTCGACGATCCCGACTATTTCCCCGAGCAAGGCAAGTTCCTTTCCTTTGAACATGTTGATCCCATGTGATTTAAAAATTAAATTTGCTATATGCACAATAGGACACACGCACACATACACCTTTCATTACGACATCGCTTGTGCGATTAAGTCAAGTAAAACCTAAAAGTTGTTGCACCTAGCCTTCCTTGATGTTGTGCTTGTATGCCTTGATAACCTTGATGATGAATACAACTTACCCTAGCAATATGGTAGGTTGTGTGAAATCAATATTCCCTTTTAAAATATTATTTCATACTTGCAAATATTCATGCCATGTTTGTGAAATGATGGAATGGTTGCGTGTGGGAGAAAAATTGGGATTTGATAAAGTATTTTGAAATGTGGTACAAGGTACCGAAAATGTTGGAAACAAAAATGGGAAAATGAGGGATTTATGAATGAAAGTTCGTTATGTGGAAAAGCGGCCTGTGTGGCGCGATTTCACATAACATTAAGGATAGCCTTGGGGAGCGACATCTTGCACCACTATCGTGCAACCTCATGGGTATTATGGCTCTGCCCCTGGTTTTGAATTAGTAGGCTTGGGATGGACTGCTCCTGCGGAGGACGTGGAATCACGACGGGGTGCTCGGGGGAAAGTGAGTGTGCCCGGAAGTGGCGTCATGAGAAAAAGGGATGGTGGAGAGCACCTCGGATTCCTAAAGGAAAAAGGGGGTCGTGGACCCATGATCCTTGGTCGTAGACCCGTTCTGACGGCAGTGTGGTATCCTTAGTCCGCTCCGGATGAACCTTGTCACAGTTATCCGTCTGTCGACGGGCAGTAGGGATAACAGGTGTCGTGAGGGTAAAGCGTACACCTTCAGCTGAAGTAAACCTGTTCGAACAGCCGTGCCCACGGTCATGGGCGCGTGCATTGATAAGTTTCCCTTGTGTAGTGTTTGGGTTAATTTTGGAAGAACAAAAATGTTGAAGGGATGGGAAGCGTTACCAGAGTACGCCTTTGTGGTGTACGGCTAGCCCTAGTGGCTGGCAACGAACCTGTGTGTGTTCGGGAAGTCGAAAGGCTTCATAGAGTTAAGGTGTGGAATTGGTCTGAGTTATGGCGATGAAGGGTTCGACGAACTGTTGGTCAATTGTTGAGCCGAGAGGAGATACCAGGAAGGGTAGTCTCGCTCTACGGGCAAAACAAGGTGACGGTATGATAAGGAAGAAGGATGTTTCGGGGGAAGTTAAATGTTGGGTTCACTTGGAAAATATTTGAATAGAATAAGTTTTCTCTTGCTTAAAATTCGATTGAGGTTGAGAACCTCAATCCCAAAAAGTACACTTAGAAATGTTTCATGCATAATTAAACCGTAAGCCCTCCTTGATCCCGAATGCATCTATATTACATTCCGGAACTTGTTGAGTACTTTTTGTACTCACCCCCACCATTACCAGAGTATGGAGGCCTTGAAGGGGAGGAATACATCCCGGAGGAAGAAGGTGTCGAGGAAGTTGAGTATCTTGAAGATTAGGTTTCTAGGCCTAGTTCCCAACCAGATGATTGTTGTTGAATGACTGATTTTTGTTTCCGCTGTTGAACTCTATTGTGGTGAACATTTGGCCGCGAGGTATGCCTCATACGGCTCTTTTGTAATAAATCCGCTACTATGTGTCGCCACGACTACCGACAACATGAATGAATTTCACTTTGAAATGACTTCGGTTGTAAAGTGACCGCTCCCCTCGTGATAGCCTGGTCTGTACGAGGAGGGACGTCACAGGGTGGTATCAGAGCCAAGGTTGGCCCTAGGATGGAAACCGACCACCAACAGCTAATTTGTTATAAACTAAAATATACATAAACATATGTCTATATCTATGTATATACAAAATTTTATACCTATATGCAAAATTATTCTTCTTACTCCTTTTACACTTTACCTGACTTCTTACCAAATGTTTTCTTTTACTTTTGTAGATGTCTGCAGGGCCCATCCATGTTACCCAGGGACTGGGATTCGACGGATTTGTCCGATTACTTAGTGAGGTAGCAGCCTACCTAGGTTACTCGCCCCCTGAGTATGTCGGATTCGCTTACTCCACCCCACCCTACCCATGCCATGTCACCATCTTTCTCTTTCCCTCCGCGACTGACGTAGAGTTCCTTCGGTACTCTACAGTTCGTCCCACGTACATATTGGCCATGCAGGATTTAGCCCTTTCTACTCTAGGTCACCTTCGCCAGAGGTACCGAGACTTCTTCCACCTTAGCCCCTACCACTACTTGCCCTCCTTAGCTGACGGTGTAGATACCCTGACCTACCCGTGTGCGTGCCAGGCAGAGCACCCGGCGGTGACTCTCCTTATCAGGATGACTCAGGCCCATACACACATGTACCAGAGCCTGTTAGACTCCTACATCCGCCTAGACCGAGAGATGGGTTATCTCAGGTCACTGCTAGCACCAGTTGCACCTGCCGCTCCCGTCGCACCCGCCGCACCCACGGCACCAGTTGCACCTGCCGCTCCCGTCGCACCCGCCGCACCAGTCGCACCCGCCGCACCAGTCGCACCCGCCGCACCCACGGCACCGGATGCACCTGCCGCTCCCGTCGCACCCGCCGCACCAGTCGCACCCGCCGCACCCACTGCACCTGTTCCACCTACCCGTCATACTACCGGTCTAGTATTTTCGCCACTGCCCCCTATTTCATTTCCTCAGCCGGACCTCGCCCACCTTTCCGCCACCTTAGGTACCGACATCTTGCTAGGATCACTGACGCCTAGAGCTTCATCTACCGAGATTGAGTACCTGGCCAGCTACATCAGACTACCCCCCACTCCACCTCGCTCACCCTCTGGGAGCCCGTCTGGATCCCCATATGGAGATGAGGACCCAGACGATGACGTACCCGACTACACGCCGGAGTCACCCGACTACACCCCTGACCCGATGGCCTCACCCATGGCTGACCCAGATGACTACTTTCCCCTCCTCGATCCCTCACTTGACCCCTCCCAGCTACCATCCTTAGTGGTCCAGCCAGATGACACCCTAGCTATAGCTGTCCCATTATCTCCACTGCCCCCATCCCCAGTCGTCGATCCTACCCCTGTCCAGGGTACCGCACCGATTGATATTATCTACATCAGCGACGACGACGAGATGGACGTCGATGCAGGCACAGCGATACCGCTTGGTGAGCCCAAGCTGGAGGACCCGGAGGAGGAGGAGGACCCCGACGAGATCGAGTTCTACGAGGATGGAGAGTAGGAGCGCTTCCCCACTCGACTTGAGGGAGCTTAGATTTGTTTAGCCACCGGGTAGCGCGTTTCTGTCATATATGTAATATTTTGGGATGTATGGATGTACTGCCAGATCGATGGTGACTTGTCTGATGGATGAGATGTCTGTAAACTTTTATGTTATGTAATGCAATGTGTGATGACTATGTTTGCTAGTATCTTTGTAGTTATTTCTTGCTTTCTGCTTTGTTTAGATGGTGAGAGGGCGCCGTCAAGCCCGTGCACCGCAGCGTTATGGCTATGAGGAAAACAACCCCGTTCCCCAAGAACAACCGTTAGAAGATGAAGTCTCCCAACAGGAGCCACAACAAACACCGCCACAAGGGTTACCGCAAGATCATCAGCCCCCACCAAATCTACCAAACCCTCCCAATGACTTAGCCCAACTCATGATAATGCAGACTCAAATACTTCAGGGCCTCGCCCAGAACTTTGCCACCATGCAGCAAAACTTAGGCCAACACCACCTTCAACACCACGGACGCCCTAAGATGACAGAGTTCCTTCGCTCGCGCCCACCAGAATTCACCCAAGTAACCGAACCAGCCGAAGCTGAGGACTGGCTAAGAGATGTGGAGCGAAAGCTGGAACTAATCCACTGCAACCCCGTTGAGAAGGTGCTTTTTGCCACCCAGCAGCTTTGTGGACCAGCTGCCATCTGGTGGGACAACTACCGAGCAGCCCATACAAACCCTGCCACTATAGAATGGACTGAGTTCGCCGAAGCCTTCAGGACTACTTATATACCAGAAAGTATAATGGATTTAAAGAGAGCAGAGTTTGACCGGTTGCGCCAAGGTGGTTCCACCATAATGGACTACCTCACGCGCTTCAATAAATTGGCACGGTATGCTACCGAAGAGGTAGACACCGACAAGAAGAAGGTCCGAAGATTCTTGAAGGGTGTTGACTCTGGGCTGAAGGTTCAGCTCGTAGGCCTGGAATTTCCAAATTTCCAAGCCCTCGTCAACAAGGCAGTGTTGATCGAGAACGCCCGGAAGGAAGCAGATGATTATCAGAAGAAAAGAAGCATGCACCAAGGAGGCACGTCTCGAGGAAACCCTCGCCCTCGCTTCGCCTCCGCCCCTCAAAATTCCTCTTCTAACCCCGCAGTCTCCCACTACCGCACCACCAGTCCAAGTTACCCTCCACCTGCAGCCCATCCACCTCAAAATACTCCATCCCGTTTATCCCCAATCGGCAGGGAAGTAGCCTCTCTTCCCTTGCATCCCCTACCAGAAATCCTAACCCCTCACCCAACGTTCAGTGCTACAACTGTCACCAGTATGGTCACATCTCCCGCAACTGCCCTCAAAACACAGGACAAGCCGCCCCTACTCGCTCCAACGTGAGCACGGCCAGAATGCCCCAAACTGGCCCGCCCAGAGCAGCGCCAGCCGTCAGTGCTCAAGCCTCCCGTGCTACGAACTTCAACCGAGGACGCGTCAATCACGTCCAAGCGGAATCAGCACAAGCAGCACCAGAAGTGGTCATGGGTACGTTCCTGCTCAACCAAACCCCAACTACTGTCCTATTTGACTCTGGTGCATCACATTCCTTTATTTCTGAAAAACTTGTAAACTCAAAAGAATGGAAAACTTGCGGGCTAAAAACGCCCATGAAAGTTCAGACTCCAGGAGGTAGTATTCAGGCCACCAAAATCTGCCCTCAGCTAGCCCTAGAATTTCAAGGGGCTACATTTCTAGTAACCCCATAGTACTACCAGCTCAAGAATAGGACTAATTCTGGGAATAACCTGGCTAGCACAACATCATGGTCACATAAACTATGTCGACCGATCGGTAACCTTGACAAGCCCAGCCGGGTCAGAGGTTACTCAGACCATGCAACGACCGGCAATAATTGAACCCAACCTTCACCATGTAACCACCACATCTCTGTCCTTGGTACCAATAATATGTGATTACCCGGAAGTCTTCCCTGAAGAGCTACCAGGAATGCCACCCGATAGGGAAATAGAATTTTATATTGAGCTTGCTCCCGGAACCGCCCCCATTGCCAAAAGACCCTATAGAATGGCA